>CM040240.1:261750358-262139860 GCA_022545495.1 Chrysanthemum lavandulifolium
GGATTAGCCTTGGCGGATCCTCATTGGAGGAACCGTGGGATCCGTATGACGATTATGTCAACTCAAGCCAAAACAATCATTTCAAGCTCATCTTGCTAACTTAAGCACTCCATCTCATCTTAAATGAGTTCCTAGATCAGTACAACTCTTAAGTTGACTCTTGTGCATGTTAATCATTACATTCCAATGAATCTTAGTGGCTTAAGTCTTGAATGCACTTGCCAAATCTTTTGTTTTATAAACCACATTGTTAGGACATCTAAAGTCATCATCCTCATTCTATTTTCAGCACTTAGAAATCTATATAAACCTCTCAAAATCACTTCATCATGAGGAAAGCTCCAAGTAGTAACTGATTCACCAAAGAACCACCCAAGAAAATTGCTCGTGTTCTACACGAAATCTCCTCAACCGAATCATCTCCGGTCAAATCCACAAATGCAAGGATTTCCTCCACCAAATCAACAAATCAAATCAATTCTCAAAAGGATAGTTCCTACGAAACTACCTATGCCAAACACCGCCATACCTCCTAAACCTAACAATCCCATTTCGACTAAACCATCACCATTGGTGCCTAGAGCTATCTCATTCACAACTCCATTTTCATCACCACACCTTTACAATTTAGAGGATTTGCCTCCTAGGACGTCTCATCCTCCTCTACCGGCAACATTCTCCTCATTAGGAGGAATAATGATACAAAATCAAGGTGTTGAGTCAACACTAGCTCCGGCTTCCTTTTCGCCGTCAGCATCAAATAATCCTATTTGGATTATGAGAAATTATCAAAGTCAACCATCCGACCATATGGAAGTTGACACTTTTTAGCACCACCGTCATTCTTGGTCGAGCCATCTTCAAATGCGCCTCCACCAATCCTCCATCGCTTGAGGCTCCTCAATCCGCTTCACTTGATCCTTCGCATCAAGTCATTTCTTTTCTTTCACCACCACTACCTAGCAATGACAAAGATTGTTATCATTGTCAACATGTTGAAAGTTTGATACATGAAGCACGAGAAGATCAACGTTTCATGTTCTATCACCTCCTCGAACGTTTCAACGAGATTAAACCTAAACAAACTTGAGCTAGAGGTTTTTTAGTGGTGTCCTAGTATCAAGCGTTACTTAGATAAGTCTAGTAATTCCAAGTCATGTATCGTTCATTTTCTTAGTCTTTAGAGTCATGTATATCATACCTCTAGTTTTATTAAATGAAATTACATGCTACTTGCTATATTTCTGAGTATATGATTATGTGTATAATACATATCTCACTTTGATGTTAACATTTTTTGTTATATCACCATTGCTGAAATTAATCATCAGCCAGACGAATCCCTTTAATTTACCTAGACGGATCCCTACAAGAAGGGAATCGTGGGATCCGTGAGACAGAAACCTAATTTTCTACTAACTTGAGTCATATTTGCATGAAATTATGCATTATACTTGTTTTCTAACTTTTCTTTGTAGTTATTCAATTTACACATGAAGACTTTGACACCCTAAAGCTGGGGGAGCTTTGTGTCAAAGCGATACATTGCAAAATTACTTGCAATATTAGGATTGCATTTCATGAAGTCCCTTGCAAAGTTGCAATCATCAGGGGAGCACATTCGTCACATAAGACGAAATATTTTGCAAACTTAGTTGCAAATAAACTAGCTTAGTACTATTTTTCTTGACGCCTCACATAGGGATGGACTCGTCAAGGGGAATTAAGACGAGATCCTTTCCTGCTACTTGCTCTCTACTTTTGCTTTCTTTTCTATTTTTCACATGTTTTCCTTAAAACAATGTGTTTGTGTATTTTCAAGCTCTTTTGTTTCGACAAAAGGGGAGAAGAAAGTAAAACTTCAATTCAAACATTTACAATTTTAGTTTTTCCTTAAAATAATTTTATGTTTTGTCATCAACAAAAGGGGAGATTGTTAATACAAATAAGCCGTAAAACGCTTTATTTATATTTTACGATCTTCTAATGTTTTGTCGATAACAAACGAAAATCATTTTAATGAAACAAATAAAATACGTAAATGGTTTGAGCTAATAGTTTTCGACAAAGCTTACATTTTCACATAAAACACTAAAACAAGTATAAGTGATTTTATGATTTAGTATTACATATGTACAACAACTAGTGTTTACATATTTGGGTAAAATATACACATAACTAGTATGTAGTATATTGGGTAATATAAATGGGTAGAAACTTAAATATCATAACCCATTGACCAAATACATTGAATGTAGTTGGGTACAACCCATATCCATGGAGCTTGACCCATAACCCATTACATGACATCATGCTTATGTCATATATGGATAATATCCATAACCCATGGTATTAACCTATACCGATTTGACTAGGTGCATTGCACTCATAAGATACATTGTATCTAATAAAAGACCCATGGATCAACCCATAACCCATGACCCATGAACCATGAACCATAACCAAAATACCCATGGGCAAAGAGGAGCGTCCCACGGATCCCTAGTTTTACACTAGACGGATCCCTCAGGGAGGATCCGGAAATGAGGCATTTTCTCTCTATAAACAAGTGAGCCATTTCTTCATTGTTGCTCACCCTTTCTAACATACTTTCCATTTGAGTTAAAAACTCTCTAACCCCGCATCCAAGTGATCTATGTTTGTAGTTGTGTTTTGTGTGATCCTCTAGGTTCCTCTTAAAGGCCGATCACCACCTTTGAAATCAAGCAAGCTCAAGTCCATGAGTTGTCAGCTTCCTCATCATCAAGACCATCAAGTCCTCTTGCGATGATTGTTTTTCTTTTTCCTAAAAAGCATAGTGTTGAAGACATTTGTGAAAGGTGTCTCAAATGTCAAGACGAAGATATTAGTGATAGGTATCTATCGTTCGTATCATAAGCACTTGTAGTGGGTGCTTAGAAGTCAAGACTAGAGGCATTAGTGAAGGGTGCCTAGAAGTCAAGACACAACACATTAGTGAAGAGTGTCTTGAAGATCGAGTCAAAGGAATTAGTGAAAGGTGCCTAAGATGTACATTCGATATAATGTGATTCGATGTACTAGATAGATTAGTATTGGGTCAAAGGATATTGATATCCTTGTTGATGTTGATATAAGGAGTAGATCTCCTTTGGGGTTAGGTGATTGGTGTAGTGTTGGGTAGTAGTTCCTCCATTGTAATGGAACTCAGTATCTAGCCTAGTACCGGATAAAGGGTAGGTGACGTTTTGTTAGGATTGGTTCTCATTGGTGTAAAGGACCCGGTATCTAGCCTTGTACCGGATAAAGTGTAGGCGACGTTAGAAGGTTTCTCCACCATAAGGAGTTGGTGTCGTGTAGTGATTACGAACTCTCGAGTAGGTGACTCGGGAGTGGAGTAGGCAAGGAAGGTGTCCTTGTAGCCGAACCACTATAAATACTCGCTTGTGGTTTTGTGCTTCTCACTCTTTATCTTTTCATTACATATTTATACTTCTATGTGTTTGATCATCAACATCCAACACACATCAAAATAGATTGACATAAGTCGATCTAAATAGTTTAAAACGAGTTTTTAATTGGTAAAACTATTCAACCCCCTTCTAGTTTTTCACAGGTTAAACTTTATTAATGAAAAACTATTTATAGTGTATAAAGAGGAGATTATAATAAAATCCTAATGGACCCAACCCACAAGTCTGGCTTGGGTCAACTAACTTATCCATCTAATACTTTCTCGCAGTCCGAGCGTGACAAAATCACGAAAGATCAGACTTGAGTAGTAAGCTAGAAAAGAAAAGAAAAACAAAACATTAATGTAATAAAAGCATAACTTCAATCGAATCGTAACCAAACCATATCAGCGGTCGAATTTAGTCGACTGGTAACAAAACCGTACCAACAGTCGACTTTAAGCACTGATATTGACGGTTAACTTTAGTCGATTGGTAACAAGCCGTACAAACAATCGACTAACAAACAAACAATAAAACAACTATAACTTTTTTTAACCAAAGAACAAACCACCATAAAATAATTCTTGCTTGAGCGGAAGAAAAGAAAGGCTACAACACCTTCACTGAATCCCCTCTCATGAGAACCAACACATTTGCCCAAAGTCGGTTCACAAATTCAAACCAATCATGAGAACCAATTCGTAACCAAACAAAAGTTGTGAAACCTTAATCACCAATAGCCAAAATAGCCAACCATATGTTTCTTAAACATCGAATGCATCAAGTCTTAAAGATTTGATGCATTAAATGCAATTAATGTTGAAGTATATAATACAAATAAAAAGTCATTGCTCAAATGCAAAATTTTATCATCAAAAGCTTTTCACTTATTTTATATAATATAAGGTAAAATCTATGCTTTAACACATATGTAATTAATGCGAGTCGCTTGAGGTTTTTTTGTCAACCGCTTGGTATGTTCCAAGTCATTCTACTAAAAGTCATTCACAAAGCTTTCCTCACAATGCTTTAAGTTGTTTTAAAACTGATCAGAATAGTAAAAAGTCATATGTAAAGTGATGCATAGCGGATGCTCTTAGTAGCATCCAAACAACACAACAAGCTAATAAATATTAGAGTGAATTATATGATTGGTCCGTAAGGTTTACCGGATCTTGCATATATTGTCCATGTGTTTCTTTTGACGGTCATGTCCTATATACAACGATACGCTTTAAAAAATTAACGATAAAAATGATGAAAGCGCATAAAACGCATAAGAAGCGATAAAAAAATGATGAAAACGTATAAAACTTATGAAAGAGACTAAAACGTATAAAATATACAAAATGTACAAAAGTTTATTTTTTTGTAAAGTATTAATAATTTTTTTGACCTCATGTTGTACATAATCCCAAAATTTGAGTATAATAATTTTTTTTAAAAACAAAGTTTTTTTAGGCCCTCACGTTGTACATAAGCCCAAAATTTAAGTATAATAAATTTTCTTTCTGTGTTAAAAACTTTTTTTTTCTTTAAGTTTTTTTAATATTATTATTTTTATTTTTTTATTATTTATTATTTATTTTTTTCTGAGTTAATAACGTAAAGGGACCCTAAGGTTTACCGAGTATCACATATACAATTTTAGGCCATCACGTTATGCAAACATATCACGTTAGTCCTTTTTTAACGACTGTTTAAACGTCGTCGGTAAATTGGACATGACCCGTAATTTTTGCATACCACGAAGACATGACCCGTAAAAAAAGCACATGAACAATATATGCAAGATCCGGTAAACCTTAAGGACCAATTATGTAATTCACTCTAAATATTAAATAAGAGTAAATATAATAAACATAACTTGTATGCAAAAATTCCATATCAATCGTGTGTTTCAAAGCAATTGATACACCACACACCCATCATCTTTTCTTCTTAGCGCTTTGGAACGGTAGTAGGAAAAAGTAGGGTTTTAGGTATGCTCGATTTGATGGGTTGGGATAGAAGCGGCGGCTCAACTTAGCCACATAAGTCTCAAGATTAGACCGCTCCGATACCATGTTAAATATTGTAAACCCCGTATGTTAAAATTTATTAATAATAAACTATTTGTAGAGTACAGAGAGGAGATCATAATAAAACTCTAATGGACCCAACCCACAAGTCGAGCTTGAGCCAACTAACTTATCCATCTAATAATCACTTCTATATTTACATTTGAACAAACATGGCTTGTTACCTTAGCCTATTATATAACACCCTGGTTATTGTAGTGTTGATGCAGTTACGAATCTTTGTTGTTATTAGCCAATCACAAGTGTCTTGTTACTTTATATTTGGAGACTTGTTGATAATGGAAATAACAACGGACTCGAATGGCAAAAGCCAATTACCCATACGGAATTGATTTTCACCGCAAGAATAAATGTAACAAGCTACGATGATATTGTCGATTTATACATTGTCGTCGACAATATACACTAAATGACAAAAAACGCTTGACCGAGACAAGCGAGTGTTGAATTTTATGTTAATAAAATCCCGACGATACCAAGATGGTCAAATTTGATTTTCCCCGCCTCAATAATTGCGAACAGTAAGGGAATTACCTCGCTATTTGGTACCGACGACATGTCGTCGGGACCATATAATACGGAATTGATTTTCCCGCCAGTTGTTTATTGATGACATGTCGTCGGGATTTTTTCCCGCCTCATTGCAACTTTGTCCCGTCAATTTTTTTTACTTATATATAACCAATCATCCTCAATTCAGCAAAACGCACATATAACCCAATCATCAATTCTCACAAACACATATAACAATGGCTGGTTACACGTCGGAACAGAGTGGTCAAAGGTTTTATCGAACATACCACCCTTTGATGAAGTTCTTAGTACATATGGCGCTGAAATTATTGAGGAATATGTTTCTTATAAGAACATTAGCCCGTGGATGAGAGATGTCATTCTGAAATGGTTGAGGAAAAAGTCATACTACAGACATATGTTGGCCGATGCTGAGAGTGAAGAAAGGTTAGCAAAATTTGATGAACTGGGAATGAGGATAAAAAATCCTGAAGCTTTGTTTGAACATTTCATCAAGCAAAAGAATGCAAGGGAGGGAAAAGGTGGTGCAGGTTCTAGCAAAGGGGTAAATCGATAAACTGAGATGTTTGTTATTTTCTATGTCGTGTGTTTCGTTTGATTGTCGAGCTGTTTTGTTTGAGTTGTTTCGTTTGGTTGTCGAGTTGTTTCGTTTGCTTGTCTAGTAGTTTCGTTTGAGTTTGTATGAAATGCATGTGGTTGAGAACTCTTGCGTGTTGAATAAAAGATTTGCCTTCGTGTTTGTTAATTGTGATATTGTTACTTCAATTCCAGTCATTATAGATATGTATTTTAGTGTTGGAAAATTGCATATTTGAAATACCCTGCTATTTAAAGGGGTGTTTGGATATGGATTTAACAAGCAGATGATTAATGTCAAATACCAAGTGTAAAATATATACGAATTACATTACAAAGCGGATTACATTACAAATCGAATTACATTACAAGCAGATGATTGAGTCTGTTTAAAGGGGTGTTTGGATATGTAAAATACATACGAATTACATTACAAATCAATAAACATTCAAACATTAAAGCATACGAATTACTCCAAACTAAGATTGTCCATGTCATTATAAAGGTCATGAAATAGGGCAGCTGAATCAACTGTTTGCTTGTTAGGATGCATATACACTTCTAGCATTTTCTCAAGTACCTTTATCTTGTGATTCAATTTGATGAAGTTTGAACACTCTGCATTTCCAGGACTCGATGTTGAAGGTCCTGTGATGACATCAAATAATCCTGATAATTAAATGTCAATTTCCCCATAATATTCTCATTATTTGTATCGTTTTATATGGATATATGCTTTGATTTCTTTATATTTCGTTTCGTGTTGTAAATGAGCATAGGAACAAATAAGATGCGGAATTGGAAAAGAATTTACAAAGATACACACTTTAGTATGCTTATCGTGAAGAGGTTACTGCGATTTCCGCTCTCCATTTACACCGTAACTATGAATTGAAACATGAAGTCCAAGTTAACGCTAATCATGATTACGCGTAACTATCACAAGAGGTTACGCCGTAATATTCTAGGGACATAGAAGAATTTCATGAGTATGAAGGTTACGCCCATAACCAATGTATGAGGTTACGGCGTAATAGGTACACAATATGGGACTCAAGTTATTGAAGAGATTACGACGTAACCACACAAGAAGATTACGACGTAAATGAAACCCTAAGGAGATTATGCGTAACTATCCATCTAAGTTACGCCAGTAAATATTAATTAATGGATAAGATCGTTGAAGAATACACTAGTTACGGCGTAATCACAACTCAAGGTTACGTTGTAGCTTTGCCGCCTATAAATACCAACCCTATTTTCGCATTTGACACATCTTTTCACACCACAACTTATCGAGGATCTAAGTAGGTTTCACAAAGACGATCTCCAAAGAAGATACGGAGCATTTCTCAAGGGAGAAATCACACCACAATATTAATAAGTTTTAGCAATTCATATTTCATTAACAATTACGATTCCATGTCTTTCATTACCATGCAAAACATTTAATCTCTTGTACTATTTTATGTGATCGGCTAAGCACCTTTGGTGCTAGCCTAGTTATGATTTCTTTAATGTTTTGATTATGTTTTCGTGCTTTTAGTATGGCTTCTAGTGTATGCATGCTTAGTTTTTCGTTAGATCCTCTAGTTTTGGTAGTCTTGAAGACTGGTTGTACTTCTTACACTAGGAGAATTGACCATAGGACCCTAGTGTAGCGTGTTCGAGGGTTGGTAAGAACCCACCATAAGACTACCAATTCCTTGTGTGCTAATTGACCATAGGATCACCCTCCGTGTTGGATGAACTTAAGAAGTTAGATGTGTGGTCTAAGATTTGAGAGGTCGGGCCACACAAAGAGTAAATCTAGCATGTAGCGGCACTTAATGACTCAAACTAGTCTACCAGTAAGCTTTCACGACCATAAGGATGCGACCTTTGATTTCCCATTAGGATTCTAGGGAGATAGGCTAGCGAATTGACCATAGAAGTCTAGTGAATCTTATGCCCCACTTGAAATGAAAGAAAGCTTAATTAGAGAACATAGTCATTGCATTAACCATTGTGTTTTGCTATGATGCCGCTTGTGATATCTTCGTTACTTCATAATCGAGGTGAGTTCATAGCCCACACTTTTACTCGCTTTTGAACTTTATTTGTTTTGAACTACTTGAGGGTGAGATACATGCTACTACTTTTATTATGATCACAATTGATTGGAAACTGTATTCTGAACTGAACATTTTATTATCACTAAGTACCAAAATTGTCAAACTTAAGTTCCTAAATCATGAACCATTAATCATTTGCGAATATAGGGATATCGGCCTATAGGATTTGACGAATCCCATTTTTGTTGACCGGATAGGCAAACAAACCTAGTATATTTAAGTTTCCTAGGTATTCGGCAAAATACCTACCATGGCAACTTTCTCATATCGTTAATTTGATACCCACTGTTAACGCTTTGAGTTTCATGAGCTTAGTGCAATAGTAACTACTTGGTTAATGGGTGCAACAACGTGGCCCACTGTCTCTTGAACTTGAAACCTTGTGATCAACTTCTTCACTACTAAACTTATGAATTCACTCAACTTTTGTGTTGACTTTTTAGCATAATTTATATCTGGTGATTTCTCTTGCTATTGTCTGAATTCTGAGGTGCTTGGCATTGGCACGATCATAGACTACCCTGTTAAATATTTGGGACCACTCTATCTCTTTTATGGGCCTGTATTTCGACACTATTTTTGAATGATGTAAACTTAATGCTTTTGATTATGAAATTTTGTCTAAACAGTTTAGGTAAAACCGTTCTTTGTACTTTGTGCCGTGATACCAATTTAGTAGTACCCATGACTTTTATGCTCCGTCGATCCGATTTTGGGGTGTTACGAGAATGTAACACTCTGGCAAATCCCACATCGGCCGTGCCACAGAGTGATGTTGGGACATAAGTTAACATTCGCCTTCTACACTAACAACGTGTTTTGTGGTCTAACGGTTAATCATCCATACAGTTAAGCGTGCTCGTGTGATAGTAGTACTGGCTTGGGGACCTGCCGGGAAGTCTTCACGTGAGGGCCACAAAAGCAAAGCCGTTGTCTATAAAGAGGGGTGTTACAGGTGGTATCAGAGCCACTCCAAGCCGTTCGGGATGTGGGGAAAACCTCATACATGACCGAATGAACCGGTAACATGACCGAATGAACATGTCACATAATTGAATCCGGACGAGATTACCATAGGGGTGAATGTAACACCCTAGGCAAATCCACATCGGTCGTGACTTGAGTGATGCCGTGACACAAGTCAACATTCGCTTTATACACCAACAACGTGTTTTGTGGTCTAACAATTAAACGCCCATACAGTTAAGCGTGCTCGTGTGAGAGTAGTAATGGCTTGGGTGACCTGTCGGAAAGTCTTCACATGAGGGCCACAAATGCAAAGCTGTGAGCCTACGGGCAAAGCTGACAATATTGTGATCTATAAGGCGGGGTGTTACACTAACTGATTTAGCATGCTGTGCAGTTTGGTGCAGACCAAGACCATCATTGTGGATTTGTGGTAATGTAGGTCGTAAATGGAAACTGGGAGTGGAGCCCAACAAGTCAAAACAATATATAAAGGTAAGAATATTCTTTATCTTTTGTCTTTTATTCAACATATATTAACATTCAACATTATTAACTTTTACTTTTACTTTATTTTACTTTTCCTTTTAAAAAAGAATAGAAAAAGTAAGACATACAAAAAATAAGTAAAAACAATAATTTATGATTAATATTCTAACCTATAGTCACTTAGACAACTAGACATTAATGAAAAAAAACCAATTGGAACTTATAATTTGGAATTTGTGATTTGTAGCAATGCCATCATGATACAACCAATATTTTTCCTTATGAAACAAGATTAAGCTATCTCATATACATATTATTCCAAACCAAAATAGAAGATGCAAAAATATGGACCCTACAACAAATAACATGGGTGTTTTGTACTATATCGAACCCCCCCCCCCAATCAGCAGCAAATATATTATTAACGAACCCTATCGAGTTTATGCATGTATTAGCACATAAAATGATTCATATCCTTATTTTAGCTTTTTATAGTTAAATTAACTTAAACTTTTTATACTAATGAAAACCAAATGATTAGATGATGCATGACACAAATTGTTTGAGCGATAGACATAGTGGAAGTATACCTTATTTGACATCTTCTAAGTTCACTATGTTTTTTGTTTTGGATCATGAATAAATTTAGGAAGTTTAGTTTAGATTTGTTCAATGTTAAGCTAGCCAATGCAATATACTTGGCCAGCTTGGCTATGGCCTTACAGTACATGTTAAATTACCGATTTTCAAGCCATATATCTCACCACTATCCAACCCATTCAACACTTTTCATTTACTTTCATTTTGGTTGGCCTAATGAGCACTTAGAGAATATTTTGATCTCCTTGTCTTTATCATAAAGTTAAATAACATCAAGGCAACTTTTGGTTTGTTATGACGTTAGATTTGTGTGCATGTTTGAAAGAAACCATAATATGAAAGGAAATATCTTCTGCGAGTTATATCAAGAAAGGAATACGTGTCTAAACATAACGAGACAAGCAGTTAACTATCATAAGAAAAACAATTGTACTAAACTACAAATTAAAAATTCAAAACATGTTTGTTATTTTGAACTACCATATACTTTTCCTCTAGGCTCCATCTAAGATAAACAATCACAAGTTGAAAATGCAGAGAAAACGTGATCTTTAGCTTGATCCGTTAGAATATTGTATCACCTTGAGGACAATACGAAGTAGCCAGATCATGAGCTTAGTAAACTGTCAATTTTTTTTATATCAATTAAATTTGCTTGGTGTGATAGTATCATCGATTTTAACATACGTTTATAATAGTGATTATTTTTTAATCATAAAAAATTACAGATTTTCCAACTACGTTTAATTAGTTTTATTGGTGCAGTGACAACGGTGGTGATAGTTTTGAATAATCGCCATCCTAAACCACATCTAACGTACAAATAACATAAAGAAATTAAAATTTACAATCACAAAATTGTTGAGAAAGCGTATGTGGTTGATGAGTATTTACACACTCATCAATCCCCCACACTAAACTATTGCTAGTCCCTAGCAATCTTTTGAGAAAACTTAATGGATTTGAATCTCTTTACCAAAATCCATTACTTCGAGTAGCCAAATGTTTCAGCTCAAGTAAGAACTATGGTACACTCGATAACCATGTGATTTTGAGCAAACCACCGCTTCCAACGGATTTGATTTGTCTTTACCGTGCCGTTTGCTTCGGACTAGCCAACTCTTAGATAAATTATCAATATTATCTTTGGTGAGTCGATTACCAATTATGGTTTTTCCATCGCCTTTACCACAAGCCATAAACTTATGGCTAGCCAACTCTTCACTTTTAAGGATATGGTGAGTCAATACCATACAATTTTGGGCAAATTGTAAGTCGTCAACGGATTTGAGATATCTTTACCAAGAGTCATTTGCTCTGGATTAGCCAATCCTTTTGTTTATTAGACATGGCGGATCGATAACTATAAGTCGAGTAAGTGCAGAACACTTACTCCAAAAAAATTTGGCCAAAAACGGGGAATTAGGCGGTATAATTACATGATAAAATTCGTGAGAATTCCCCCCACACTAGAAATGAATATTGCCCTCAATATTCAAAGTACCCACGATTATGCCGAAACCGAAACGAAAAGGGAAATACTACTACCATTATTTAGCAAGATTTTTTTTTTTTTTTTTTAGAAACTTATATATATACATAACATGTGGGCAACCCCCCACACTAGGGTGGTAGAAAGATAGAAAGAAGTCGAAATATGGGTGAAAACCCATATGGCATGCTATTGTTTTTGATTCCCGAGTCGCTAGCTTGACTCGATCCCCGCATTCATTGGTTCATGGGGAAAGTTTGTAAATCCGGGACAACCACAGGAGGAATGTCCTCTCCGAAATAATGCTTCAATCGATGACCATTCACTTTAAAATTTGGACCATCGGGTTGAGATAACTCAATGGTTCCATATGGAAATACTTTAGTGATGGTAAATGGTCCAGACCAGCGGGATTTTAGTTTTCCCGAGAAAATCTTCAATCTTGAGTTGAAAAGAAGGACTCGATCACCGACGTTGAAAACGCGGTTTTTGATCTTTGAGTCATGAATCTTCTTTGTCTTTTCTTTGTAGATCAAAGAGTTCTCGTATGCTTGCTCACGGAGTTCATTTAATTCATTCATTTGAACTTTTCTGTGATCACCACCGTCTCAATATCAAAGTTGGCATGTTTCAAGGCCCAAGATGCCTTGTGATCAAGCTCAACCGGCATATGACATGCCTTCCGCACACAAGCTTGTATGGAGTACACCCGATGGGTGTTTTATAAGTCGCATGTAAGGCCCAGTGCGTCCATCTAACTTATCCGACCAAGAGGCACGGTTTTGCCTCATCGTCCTTTCCAAGATTCTTTAATCCCCGGTTGGAAACTTCCACTTGCCCACTTGTTTGGGGTGGTACGCAGAGAGACGGTGAGTTACACCGCATCGCATGACTCTTTCAAATTGGTCATTGCAAAATGCGCACCACGATCACCGATTATGGCTCGTGGAGTTCCAAACCTAGCAAAAGAGATTTTAAGAATTTCACAACAACTCGGCATCGTTGGTAGGCAAAGCCTTAGCTTCAACCCATTTTGACAAATAGTCAACGGCCACGAGTATGTATTTATTACCATGAGAAGAAGGAAATGGCCCCATAAAGTCAATGCCCAGATGTCAAAATCTCACACACTTGAATGGCGCTTTTCGCATTTCATTTCTTTGTGAGATATTTCCATGACGCCGACAAGCGTCGCTGTGTTTTGACAAATTCATGGGCATCCTTGTAAATTGTGGGCCAATAGAATCCGGAATCAAACACCTTCTTGGCGGTGTAGTTGGGGCTATGATGTCCCCAAGAGGTCCGTAATGGCAAGCCTTGAGAATGTCATTGGCTTCCCGACCGACACACATCACCGGATGACTTGATCCGCACAAATTTTGAACAAGTAGGGGTCGCCCCGTAAATAATGTTTTACATCTTTAAAGAATTTGTTTTCCGTTGGGACGACATCCCTTTACCACAAAGTTACCCGCATGGTAATTTTCAAAGTCAAGAAACCATGGGGTAGAAGAGTCTCCACGAAAAGAAACCACATTGAGTGTTTCGAGAGGAAATGTTTCATTTATTTCCTTTTTCTAACACATCCGGTGAGGGTTTTCTAGATCGACAGATGATCGCAATGTGTTCTCGGCTCCTTTTTATCACGATAATGATATCAAATTCTTGTAGAGGAGAACCCAACTGAGCAATCTCGGCTTTGCATCTTGTTTTGCAAAGAGATATTTAAGAGTCGAGTGATCCGTATACACCACGCATTTGGTCAAGATAAGGTATGGTTAAACTTCTCAAACGCATACACCACGCCTATTAATTCTTTTTCCGTAGTGGTGTAATGGGTTTGAGCTTCACCATAGTTTTACTTGCGTAGTGGATAGTCGAAAATGCTTGGTTTTATGTTGCCCAAGACCGCACCGATAGCAAAATCACTTGCATCGCACATGAGCTCAAAGGGTAAATCCCATCGGGGCAACTAGAATGAGTGCTTCCGTAAGCTTTTTCTTTAGTGTTTCAAAAGCTTCGATGCACTCAGGAGAAAAGATAAAAGGAGCATCTTTTTCAAGAAGATGGGTCATAGGCCGAGCGATTTTAGAAAAATCTTGTATGAATCTGCGATAGAACCCGACATGACCTAGAAAACTCCTAATACCTTTGACGGTAGTAGGATGAGGTAATTTAGCAATAACATCAACTTTTGCTCTATCTACCTCAATCCCGTTTTTGGAAATCTTATGGCCATGGACTATGCCTTCTTTGACCATAAAGTGACTCTTCTCCCAATTTAGACAAAGATTGGTGTCTTCACACCTTTGAAGCATTTTTTCTAAATGGGAGAGACATGTATGAAACGAGTCCCCAATGACCGAGAAGTCATCCATAAACACCTCCATTGTTTCCGATCATGTCGTGGAAAATTGCCATCATACATCGTTGGAACGTGCGGTGAGCATTACATAGGCCAAAAGGCATACGTCTCAGAGGCAAATGTTCCGTATGGGCGGTGAATGTGGTCTTTCTTGATCCAATGGATCAATGGGGATCTGAAGTAACCCGAGAAACCATCAAGGAAACAATAGTATTCGCCCTCGCTAATCTCTCAAGCATTTGGTCCATGAAGGGTGAGGAAAATGGTCTTTACGGGTGGCTTCGCTTAACTTGCGATAGTCAATACACACACGCCATCCCGTAACCAATCGAGTTGGAATTAACTCGCTTTTCTTCGCTTGTGACAACAAGAATGCCACCCTTTTTGGAACGCAATAAATTGGCTAACCAAAGGACTATCGAGATCGGGTAAATTAAACCGCATCAAGAAGTTTGAGAACCTCTTGTTTGATTACCTCATGAATCTTAGGATTCACCCTTCTCGATGTTGGACCGCCGGTTTGAAGTCATCCTCCATTAAGATTTTGTGAGTACGAAAGTCGTGGTTGATACCCTTAATGTCGGAGAGTTTCCAAGCAATTGCTTGCTTGTGTGACTTCAAGACCTTTATGAGAGCGCTTTCTCCTCCTCGCTAAGTCTTTAGCAATTATGACGGTAATTTATCATCACCTCCAAGAATGCATACTCGAGATGAGGAGGTAGGTCCTTAAGTTCAACCTCGGAAATTCTTCATGAGATGATTGTATCGATTTGATTTCCTCAATCGTGATCTCTTTCGGAGGAGTGAAGGTAATGGATCTTCATTTAACAATTGCTCGAGATAAAGGATATCTCCTCCTAATCATAAACACCATCAATTCCAGCGGAATTGATTCATCACTAGCAAGAAACTCATCGATCTCTTCCGAAGAAGTCACCTCCTCAAACGGAGTGAGAGGGGAAGAGTCGGCAATGATTGGTTTAGAAGATGTGGTGGAATCCCACCACGTAATTATGAAGATAACCAAGAAACTCTTGAGAGTACTCTTCTAAAGCAATATTAATTACATCGACTTGATTAATTGATTCAAGATCATAATTTGAGGAGTACCTCGAAGTTTGATCAAGGTTAAAGGTAACACTTCATTACCCACACGTAACGTGATTTCTTGCTCAAATACATCAATGAGAGCACGGCCTGCTCGTGAACCCCGTCCAACAATGAGGGGAACCCGAGGATCGACATCGAAATCAACAACTACAAAATCACCGGAAAATGGAACTTTCCTACTTTCACGAATACATCCTCGGCGATGCCAAGAGGACGCGATATAGAACGATCCGCAAGCTCAAGAGTCATGCGGTAGGAATAAGTTCCGGAAGAGAAAGCTTCTTCCACATCGAATAAGGCATCGATTGATGCTTGCACCAAGATCGCAAGGCAAAGCATTCAATCATCCTCGAAAACACAAGGAAGAAGGAATTTTCCGGGATCTCCTAGCTTCTCGGAAGCTTTTTTATGAATCGCCGAGCGCCTCGCTCAAAGGAGTTTTAGCCATTTCAAACAACTTTTCCTTGTTGCTCAACATGTGTTTGAGAGTTGATGCAAACTTGGGCATCAACATGATAGCATCCGCAAAGCTTATGTCAAAATGTAGCTCTTGGAAAATTTGAAATTTTTTTCCATTTGATGACCGGCTTTTTCGCGGAGTTTTTGCTCATTTAAACGTGAGGGTAAGGAATAGAAGTTTTGGATTGGGGTTCTCAACCGGAGGTTCAAAACAACTCGTGTTTGGTTTTGGAATTCGACAACCCGAGGATGGACATTGTCGGTACCTCCGTTATTAGTAGGAAGTTCCTTGTCCTTTGTCGCCTCGTGTTCACTTTCCACTACCTTCGGGAGAGAAGAAGAAGAGGTAGTAGGAATAGCGGGTCCATCATAAGAAGCACCACTTATGGTTGTGATCGCCTTTGCATCGCCCCCAAGTTAGCGATCGTGTTGCTAGGTAAAGTACCGAGCCCAGGGTCGATCATTTAAAGACTTCTTAATGTCGAAATCTGCTAACCAACAACCTGTTCATTTCCTCTTGATTTCATGAATTGTTTCAACAACTCATCGATGATGGTCCATTGGAACAATGGCTTGAGTTTGTGTAGGAAAATTCGCCTCTATTGTTAGGATTAGGGCCTTGATTTTGAAAATTTCCTTGATTATTGCCATGAAAATACCCCGGTTGAAATTTCCCGACTGGTTTCTATTAAAATTTCCCAGTGTTGGAAATTTTGATTTTGATTTTGAAAACCGTTGTTTGGACTAAAATTACCTTGGTTTTGAAAACCTTGGTTTGGTCTATTTTGATTTTGATTACGGTTTTGGTTGAAACCGGAGGTCCGGTGGTAGGGTTAGACGGTGGTTCGGTCTATAGGAGCACGGTATTGGTTGCCTCCCGATTAGAGATCCCGCCCACAACATTAGCTTCAAAGGGTTACCATCGGTGGCCATACAGCTTGTAGTAAGCATGGGGCCACCACAAGTAACACTGACTTCCACTTTCTTAACTTCAAAGCAGGAGGTGAAGTTTGTGGAAAAGAAACTTTCTTTGGTTGGAGAGAACCAAAGCTTGAATAGCTTCATGAGTTTGTCAATCTTAGCATCGGTGCTAGATTGAGTCACGGCGATGAAGTAGAAGGACCAACACCGACTTGGGAAACAACCGGCTTGCTTCTGCGGCGGACTTTAGACTTGTTTTCAATGATCGCTAAGCTTCTTTGACGGTTTTGTTTAAGAAATTTCCTCCAATGAGGAATTGAGAGAATCTTGATCGATTGACTCACTCCATTATAGAAAGTATCGAGTTGCATCAACTCGGAGAAACCGTGGTGAGGACATTTCATGAGCAATTCCTTAAAACGATCCCACGATTCACCAAGGATTCATCAAACTTTGAGTGAACTTGATGATTTCATTTTAAGACTCGTGGTTTTGGAAGGTGGATAAAACTCATTCACAAATTTCTTCACGGTCTTCCCATGTCTCAATTGACCGAGGGGTTGTTTTCAAGCCAAATCCGGGCTTGTCCTCAAGAGAAAATGGGAATGTAAGCTTAACAAAGATCGTAGGGACATTCTTGTATTTGATGGTAGATGCAATCTTGTTAAACCATCGAATATGAGCGTGAGGATCATCCCGCTCAAAACCATAGAATTGACTTGAGGTTACAAGATTCAAGAACCGGTTTTGAGTTCAAAATTTTCACCACAATGGCTGGATAACGATAGCATCTCCATACCCGCCGATGGGTGCCTGGAGAAGGTCACACATAGGCGTTCTTCCGCCATGATAACGGAGTAGTGTGAGCGATCCGGATCTCAACCGACCGATGGAGCGAAAGTCTCTGGACACGCCTTCTGGAATCTTGACAAGCTCACGAAATGGGCTCACAGATCTAGAAGAGCGAGTGCAAGATACTAGAGTTAACTCTAAGAAATCTCGAGTTAAGGAGAGGAATGGGAATTATGAAAATATTTCGATGAGAATGGGAATTATGAAAATGGGGTAAGAAGAATCTTTTTGAGTTTTCTCGGTTTTACAAGTAGATATAACAACAAATCCAATTAAAACAATATCGAGGCAAAACAACGTTGAACTTAACCAATAATCACAAGATGAATGGCTTTTTGAAAAAGGTACACCAATCACAAGGACACAAAGGCAAGTTTTAAATCTTTGGTTCGAACTTATTATGGTCGTACCCCAATTAGGTAGTACACTGCCTGGGTTTGCGGTGGTAATCTTTTATGTTGTTATTATTAAGAAAACGAAAAATCTTTTGTATTTTTATCTTTGATATATATATATAAACAAAAGAAAAATATTTTTGTGTTTTATACGTTTTGGATGTTTTGGGTTTTGGATTTTTATAAGAAAATATATAGATATAGATATAGATAGATGGTATGAACAAAGAGTGAATATTCAAATCACTAATCGCTAAACGGAAGATAATTAGCACAGCCCCAAGAATGGCGCTAAATTTGATTCGTCCCGAACCGCTGTTTTATCACACAAGTGGCCACTTGTGAATGGCCAACCGTAACAAACTTAAAACAACCGGAACCAAATGCAATGAAGATCGAGGAGTATAGTGTTTCCCGGTCGTTATGTCCCAAATGAATGTGCGAGAATAGTCAAACGATATAGTGATCGAGAGGATTTGAAAGGAAAATAGTTTTGATTTATTATAACTACATAAAGAGTATATAAATTACAAGGGCTTAAATGCAAATTAAAGGAAATTAAAAGATAAAATATATTAAATAAATGCTATCACTATTTGCAAAATGATGTTTTGATTTTACTTTTATAAAACTTAAATTAAAAACTACGCGACGACATAAAAAGAAAATGTGAAACTAAAGCAATATAAATCCTAAAAGTATGAAAATGATAATTTTACAAACCTAATTAAAAGAAAATTTTAAAAAAGAAAATTATTTTTATAACAATTAAATTAATTATTAATAATTAAAAACTATTTTTAACTATTAATAATAGCCTAAAATACAAGAAAATATGAAATAAAGCTAGAAAAATGAACTTATGACTTGGAAAAATCTAAAATAACTAAAAGAATTTTCAAAACTATTTTTATATTTTTCCGATTATTTTCTATTTTCTATGAATTAAAAACTATTTAAAACTACTTAAATTGCTTAAAAATACAAATTTAACTAAGAAAAATCTGAAAATATTTTTTGACTTTTATATTTATCTTATCCTAGGAAAATTGAAAACTTATTTTTGAAACTTTTCGAATTAATTGGATTAAAAGCTATTTAAAAAGGCTTAAAACCGATTTAAATGGAGAAAATACCAAACAAGATCGGAAAATATGAAAAATTCAAGATAAGCCTAAAATAATATAATCGAATCTAGGAAAATATAAAAGCAGGGCTTGTGTAAGAAAATGCAATCGAATGCAAAGTGCTTATGAATAAGCACTTAGAATAAGCCACAAGCCACAAATAAGCACCAAACCGACACGAAGCTATGAAATGCTAAAAGTACCCAAATGAAACAAGTTACAACTATCCTACACCTCACGAAATACAAAATGCTATGATTTGGTGAATTTAGCTCAAGTCTTAAAACAGCTTTTACCACTACTTTGCTGACCCAAATATAAGCTACCCAACAAGCTAAGACTCAAATCCAAAAGTTGGAACTTAAACTAGACTTGGCTAAGAACTTGTAAACCAAAATCCAGACTTGGACAAGCTAAACCGAGCTCGTGACAAGCTCAAGACACACTGTGCACACCCGCTTAATCTTGAGTGTGTACAGGCACTTAACCCATTTTAACAAGCGCTTTGAAACTTATAAAAATTCACAAAATCTACAAAATGAGATAAAGAAACTAGACCAAGTGAAGTTTAAAACCCACAATTTTACTTGATTTGAACCAAGAATGAGTCCAAGAAAAATCACCCCATTTGGGTGAAAACGGTATTTTCGACTTTTGACTTTTAACAGTTTGAAAGGTTTGACTTTAATGAACTTTGCAACCGATTTTAAGGACTAAGATTGATGTTATAAGGTGAAATAAAACTATATTAGGCTATTCTACTGATTTCTAAACACAGAACAAGATTTTGCTTTTCCAAAATCCCAACAGATATGCAGTTAAGACAGATTTGAGATGAGTTTGACTTTGAGTGTTTGCAGGTGCAGTTTTAAGACAGATATGAGTATAAATGAACTAAACAAGCCTAGAACTACAAGTCCTAATTACTGAACCATCCTCTAATACAGTTTATACAGCTAATCCAAACACAACTTTACTAACTGATATGAACTTAAAACTGAACTAACCTCTTAACTAGCTAAAGCTATTGATCAAACCGAGTCTATCTATCCTAAATACAACTTAATTAACAAATAAAACCAATCTAAACCATAAATCAGATTATGCAATAACTATTGAAAATGACTTACAATTTGTCCCAACCACTATGGCTTGCAAGGAACACAAGTGCCACTATCCTATTCTAACCCATAAACAACTCAAATTCAACCCAACCAAAGATCGCATCATCCATAACCATTTCCATTTCAATTTTGGCCCGATTGACTTTCGTTGACCAAGAACCCAATTTGTTTGAAACTTAAATGTAAGCTTATAAAAGCTATAAGCAGCTTTTATAAGCTTATTTGTACTGGAAAGAAGCTATTTGAAGCTTGGATATCGATTTGAAATTGAAATTTGCAACATGACCATGAAATATGAAATCTTACACAAACTTGAATTAATACTTAAAAAGAGTTGTAATACATTTGAAACAAAGTAGTTTGATACAATGAAACTTGAGATAACAACTAATGATCTAATTAAGACTTAAGAAATTAAAAACGACATACATTTGAAATTTAAACTAAGTACTCCTCTCTTTCTTCCTTCTTCTTCCTCTTTTATACACCAATATGTCTTCTCTCTCTCCGATCACTTCCCAAGAATAATCTGGACCATTGGATGGCTAGAATAGATTTTGGCCATTGGATTGAATTTGGCGGAAAAGGTTTTAACAAATTTGGGGTTGAGTGTTAGGTTGAGGAAAGCATTTAATGCTTCTTTGCTTGGGGTGTTTGGTGGGTAGGAGTAGGGTGTGATGATGATGGAGGAGGGGGAGGTGTTGCAGGCAGGTGTAGCAGGGGTGATGATGGAGGGAAACCCGTGAGGGGTTTGACTGGATATTAATAATAGGGAAGGGGTCAAAAGTAATATTGGACTGGGGGTCACAAGGTAGGGTCCAAGGTATAAAGGGTATTAATAACAAGGACCTATTGTGTAATTTCTGAAAATCAAAGGACCAAGGCTGCCATTTTTGCAAAGTTGTTCCAAGGGACAAAAAGTGACAAGCTCCAATAGTACAAGGACCAAACTTGACATTTTCAAATTTCCAAGGACCATTTTTGCCAATTTTTAAACTTGAAGGACCAAATTTGTAATTTCTCAAAACTTTTGATATTTTTCACCAAAGGACTAATTTTGACAACTTATGATTTTAAAAGGACCTTTGGTGATTTTTCTTTGAAATAAGTGCTCAGGACTATTTCGACAACTTTTGAAACTTGGGGACTGAAATCGCCAATTATGCAAACTTAGCTCATTTTTCATCGATTTTAAACATTTTGCATCCGAAACATATAAAATGCAACTTTGAGATATTTTCAGATTTTGATGCATTTCGAGCATTTTAAACGTTTTGCGATTCGATTTAACCAAAATGATGAGTATTTACACACTCATCGCTGGTGTTCAAAAGCAAATCACAAAATTGTTGAAGCCGTGACACTAACAAAGATCACCGGAAGAAGGTGACCAAGAAGTCGCACTTAATTATTGAAATTTAGCGTTCACAAACATACTAATACTTCATAGCCATATATCACACTCTTCATGCCATAGTTCATTGATGTCGGTGTAATATGCTTGGTTATATTAATATGAAAACATGCTAAAGGTCAATACTATTAAGAGATCATTAATCATCTAAATGAGTATGGAAAAGTTTTATAAAATTTAATGCGTGATGAGTAGATTGTTAATACCATTAGTAGATTAGTAATCATCTAATGAGCATGCTAGAGCTCAACAATACTAATAGACTATTAATCATTTGATATACTGTGTGTAGGTACGAGTTAGTATTAATATTACTTGTTTCATTTAAAATTTAACTAATAACAATGTGATAGGTGGCTACCATAAAGAAGATCAAGTTCCCAACTTTTGTTAAGCTTTAAGAATGCATTGTAGACTTACGAGTTCAGAACTTCATGTGGTGAATCCAAAAAAGCATGCACATTAATTTGAACCAAAGTATGTACTTACTATTAATTTTTATGGCCCCTAACTAGAGTTACAACCAATTAACTAACATATAAGTAGACAATAGTCCAGCAGGTGCATATTAAGAGACAATAATACTGGTGAACTAACATGATGTTAGTGTACTCTAACTAAGAATATGCATTTTGTTACGTAGACTTGCATGTTTGTAACTAAGAATATGCGGATTCACATTTTCAGTATAGTGAAAGGGGTGCTATAATGAAAGGTTAGCTAAATTCTATATGAAATCTATTTCTCTACTTTGTATTTGAATAGAGTAGACAACCGGTTTCAAGGTTATTTGGGTTTGGTTATCCAAAGGACAAACAACTTATCTAATAATTTAAGTGGGGTGAGTTTGACTAATGGAAATCAGTGAAAAGTTAATATAGATTTTTAGAAATATCAAGACCCCATGTAGCTTGATTATTGGAAGATATATTTTAAAGAACTTATCTTGGATGAATATCAACTTCGTATGTCTTTAACTTGACCGTCAATATTACATTTAGGATACAATTGAATGGAAGTTAGTATTAATGAATCATGTGTGTCCGAAATTGATCATAATGTGAGTAAGAAAGCTCGGTTTAGTTTACATCTTTCACCAATGTAACAATTTTATTGTATGGATCAATTTTTCTAGGTCACTAAAGAAAGACTTGTATGTATTTCTATTATGTGCCTATGGACAAGTAAGTCATAAGTCTTAAATAGTAGTTGATACATTTTATAGCTTGTGTTCGATTGATTGATTATTTAAGTTCTTATTATGTACATTATGTTATTTGTGGTCTTTTATTATCCTCTCGCTATCTACTTAATTATGTTGTGTCTTGATATATTGTTTGAGCCTTAAAGAGTAAATAATATGTAGAATTTCTATGTTCATATACTCCTTATATAGTGTGGGTCCTATGGTTTTCGAACAATGGCCTTTTAATTCTTCTCATTTGGTCATGTCAATCTTTTGAAGAAAATATTAACAGTGTTTAAAATGTAGTATATGATTTTGGATTTCCAACCATGGGTTTGGTTTTTTTAACTTTCTATAAAGAAATGTAATTGTACCACGATATCTGCAGCATAGAATGTGTATAAATGCGCTAATAAAAGATAGGAGTTTGATAGAATACATCTTTTTAGCCCTTGCTATATCCTGAGAGCAAAATTAAAAAATTTAATCGATAATAATACATAATTAAATCCTTAGAAAAAAACCCCGTGCGTGTATGAAATGATTTAAACTAGCATGCATGCAATTTAGATAATAAATTCTAATCATAAGTTAACTTAAAAATTAATTAGCAAGTTCAATACTTATCATCCTAAAAATACTTCAAATTAAGATTATTCTAATAAATATGGATGATCAATCCTCAATCATGATTTCTGATTACTTTATTGACATGAGCTTAGTTCTACCTTTTCTCGGATGTTTCACACATCCTCATCACTTGTTAACTCATCAAAGGGTGCATATTTAGATGATGACTCGAGGATAAGAAAGGATGAAATTTCTGATTCACTTAAGGGTTACATTACTTGATTAACAAGTAAGTATTTAGGACCTCGAAGATAAGGGTGAAAGTACATGATGTGGTGATATAGGTGAGTTAGAAACATTCCATAAGGTATCAATTTAATTTTGTTACCTTTGAGATGGACAATTTGTTTGGCAAAGAAATAAGCTAGATTGTAGTGTTTTTGAGTAAGAAGACAATAAATCATATGAGCACAACACGCCGGTAGTTGCTCACGATTTCTTACGAGACTAAAGAAATTTTCACGGAGAATGACTGCCCAAGAATGTAGCTCAGGACGAACTTCACTTAGATGGATTTTGTTTGGACTGAGATAGTTAAATCGTTTTGGGGTAAAAATGACTCTAGTTATTTCTTGTGTAGAGGGTATGTAAGAACAATATGGACTATTTTCCTCTCAATAGTTAAAGAGTGACTCAAGAGACCAATATTTTGTATAAGCACATTGCCCATAATTTGGAAGTTGAAGGATATGGGCAAATTGTTGAACAGTTAAGATGAGCTTGCAGTTTTGAATCCAAAACCAAAATGAGAAAGATTGATCCTCGCTACGTACGAGTTCAACTTGACGAGATAATTCTAACACGAAACGAGGAAAATTTTTCTCGTTGATCGTGAGTATACAATCAAAACTTATGGTACAAAATGGGGTGTGAATGTCTTCTTGGTTGCGAAGAGAGGTGTCAACTACTCTACCCTCATGGATGCAACGAGACTCAAGGTTGTTGAAGCCACGAATATGGTTTCTGGGTGTGTTTGGTTCAAGTGAGATGTTGGGAATGTAGTTTTGTGTGAGTTTGTGATCAAAATCAAATTCGTGAGACATGTGAATACCTATAATTCAAATTAATCATATTTTTGACAAGACCGTTGTTAACGAAATTATGTTCCTAGTGTGTGCCTATATGTAAACTACGTGGAGGTGCGGTAAACTCGACTCAAATTTTTTTTGAGTTTACCCAAACACTCCTAAATTTAATTTTGCTCATTTGTTGAAAAATACATTTTGGCTATGTATTTCGGCTAGGATTCGAAAGTTCATTATGTATGCATGAGAAAACGTTTTTAAAGTGTATTAGCAATGCAAGTGAAACATTTTCATGATGATCCTGGTTGTGAGAAATTGTTCATAAAATAAATTATGGGGTTTTATGTAATTGCTAATACAATAATGCAAATTTGTTGCTAATGATGCTAGATTTATAACTAAGGAACTTCAATTAGTCATGCATATCCTAATCCTAGTTCTAATTTTACAAATATGCAATATGATGCTTAGATACCCAATTTCAGTTTTTGTGCAAAATAGAATCCTAGACACAAGATTAGAAGAAAATGAATGAGATTACTTACAATTGATGGTTGAGATGAAAAAATGTAAGAAGATCTTGTGCGAATTTGATCTTGAAAGGTGAATATATGGATTTTGGGTTAAGGGTTTTGAGTTTGAGTCTGCTTGAGAGAAAATGATGGGAAGAGATGAAAAGTTGGAAAAATCTAGGTTATACCCATTTTGTAATCAAAAGGTACCACGGTACCTTTAAATATTTAAGGGTGATAACGCTCAAATGTGCATGTTTTAGTAGCGTTATCCATGTTTTTATGTATGTTAGTTGGTTATAATCATATGCTTTTGATGCTTAATCGTATCAAAGTGCGTTTGCTAGTTCATTTGTAGCCAAATACAGGAAAGTGGAGAAAAAGACGGAAAAAGGAAGTAAAATACGAAGATTTCTCCATATATGAAGAATTCCCGACCAAAGCAAGACTTGTGGAGTATATTCAAGAAGATAAAGTCATCAAGTTAGTGGTCCAAAGACTCAAGAATAAAGTTCAAGAAGGAAAGCGAAAAGAAATGAAGAAAGAAGCTTAAACGAAGAGATATTGGAAGCCTCGTTGTTCTGACACACCTTCACCATTTGGCCATAACTTTTGCATACGGACTCCGTTTGACCCCGGTTCACGACCACGGAAAGCTAAGAGAAAGATCTACAACTTTTACATTTATGACATTTTGTGATTTTGCCCCAACCGATCGGTCGAGACCCGTAACCGATTCGGTTGGAGACTAGTCGACAAGACCAACCGATTCGGTTGGAGCTCAACCGGATCCGGTTGGAGGTCTGTTCAGCCATTTTCCATTACTAAGGTTCCAAACTTATTCCAAATGATTATAGGTCATTCCTACATGTCTTCTAGTCCTTCCAAGCTCCTTGGTGACCAAGAAATGCATTTATAACCCCTAGCCTTGGAAGTAGTATAAATAGAGGACTTTGCAACATCATTTCACACACCACAACTTGAGAGATCTTCTCACACCTATCTTACCACCACTACTCTCTCTTAAAGCCTAAATTCGTTCATAAAGTTCCGTGAAACTTTGGAGGTCCAAGAAGTCATCATTTGGAGGTCAAACCATCAAGAAGTCATCACCAATACTTGAGGCATCATTACTACATCATTTGTAATCTTATTCCAAGCATTGTAAGACTTTTAATCATGTTTTCTTATGTTCAAAGTTCGAGTTTATGTTTATGTTTGCTATGGTGGCTAGTTTCTTTATGCACTTGCTTAAATGATGTTGATTATCATATGATTAGTTAGTGGTTGTGTTA
Source organism: Chrysanthemum lavandulifolium (assembly GCA_022545495.1). Taxonomy (NCBI): domain Eukaryota; kingdom Viridiplantae; phylum Streptophyta; class Magnoliopsida; order Asterales; family Asteraceae; genus Chrysanthemum; species Chrysanthemum lavandulifolium. The sequence goes on from CM040240.1 coordinate 261,777,060, forward strand.
ACATGTTTTAATTCAATTTCAAGTTGATTCTAAGATCCAATTGTGCTTAAGTTTCATAGTGACAATTGTTAATCAAGTTTGGCTAATTGATAGTAATCGTTGGGGTCGAAAGAACTTCGTGTTATTCAACTAGTCATAATCATTTTGTCTATGGATGATTGTTTTTACCCATTATTCTTGATTATACAAAGGAACTAAGGTGTGTTTGTAATAGAAACACTTTTTGATTATTAAATTGGATTGATTGGAAACATCTAAATGGTCGTAATATTAGTTGTTGAGAATCAATTGTAGCCTTTTGTCTATGATCGGTTACCTTTTGTATTGACCATTTCTTAAGCAATTTGATGAACAAGTGGATGTTTTGTGTTTAAGTTTATGTATGTAGACTTATGAAACTTGAATTGATCTTGAATTGATTGGTTAAACTTAATGCATGTTTTATAAACTAAAATCTTGAAGGTTTAACTTGTAAGAACAATAGATTAGTTTTCCAACTAATTATCATAACCAACATGTTAAGAGGTTAACACAATCACATTAATCTATGATATGAAACTACTTTAAGCAAGTGTAGTTTTTAATCATCTGAATTTCATTATATCTATTTGCTTTATTATATGTTTTGGATAGACTCCGTTAATTCAAACTTGTGTTTAGATTCACTCAAATCCTATGACGATCCCGACTTACCTTCATAATCTTGCTATAACGACGAGTATACTTGCTTGTATGTGTTATTGGTAATTCACCTTTATAAATTTAAAACTTGCACCAACCCGCACATCAAGTTTTTGGCGCCGTTCTTAGGGGATTTGATTGTGTTTCAACAAGTTTTGAATTTCCTAAGTCGATTCACCAAAAAAAAAAAAAACCTCGAAAACCTTAACCGGATCCGGTTGCCCCTCAACCGAATCGGTTACGATTTTGCCCATCAATCAACTGGTCTAACCGATCGGTCGCAACCCGCAACCGATCCGGTAACCTAATCTGTCTCTGGAAAACTGTTTTTGTTGTTTGTCCGTGTGTTTAGATATTGTCTGGATTCTCTAGGACATTGTATGAACACTCGAGCAGCGGGAATAGAACCAATTATACCTCTTACCAACCCCGAACATCTTATTCGAAGAAGAAGAAGAACACGTTTCATACCATTGGAAAATCGTGTACCAAGAGTACCAAACCCACCATTTGATAACCTCGTAGGAGCCAAAGTTGTTTACAACCCTTTCACCAATTTACCTTTTCCCATGGCGGACGATCAACCCATGTGGGAACCAACCGAACCGTAGCACCAACACCGAAAGTGCTATTGTTCTTGTCAATCTTGGTGACAACTTCACCGTGAAGGACATCACCTTTCTATGATCAAAGACCGACAATTCGATGGCCGTGCGTGGCCGATCCGCATAAGCACATTGCGAATTCATCGAAATTTGCGGCATGTTTCGTTATGGCGACACCGATGTCAATGCCATCAAACTCAAACTTTTCCCATCATCACTCGCGGAGATGCTAAAGTATGGTACAATGAATTAACCCGTGAATCATCAATACTTGGGAGGAGATGAGGCAAGCTTTTGTAAGCCGATTCTTTCCACCGCCATGTTTGATCGATTAATGGGAGAAATTCGTGCTTTCAACCAAAACCCAAACGAATCACTTGTCGAAGCTTGGCGAATGAAAGATTTGCCGTAGTCGTCATGGACATGGACTATCAAAAGGAACCATTATCCAAATCTTTACCATGGACTAGATGAAATCTCTCAAGGCATCCTTGATCTTTGGAGGAATTTTTCTCTATAAGACTCCCAACGAGGCACATCAATTGCTCGAAGATCGAGTACTTCTCAAACTTGATTGGTCCAAAGATTCCAAAACTAAACCTCTCCGAAAACCGTTGCTTTTGTCGAAAACACCGATACCTCAAAACTCATGGAGAAGATGGGCGTTAACCTCAAAAATCGACTCGCGGTACAAAAATATCAAAGATGAAATGAAGGAAATGCGAGACGGATGCAACAATTGTGGAGGAAATCATCCATCGCCCGAGTGCGACGATAAACCTATGGGTGGACCAAAGGAAAGAAGCGAGTTATGATCAAGGAGGATATCGTAGTAATTATTACGGTCGAAATTCTAGAAATTGGCAAGATCGCCGACCAAGGGATGACAACCGTGATTCTCAACCACGAACTGACGATCCACCACCTTAAAATCCCGACAAAAGATGGAAGAAACCGAATTCGAGAAAACCATGAGAGAATTCGTGGTCGCTCAAAAATCCGCAAATGAGTTTATCAAAATCAATTTTTCAATCTCAAAGCCAAAGTTGAGCAAGGACGGAAAAATCATCAAGCATCTATCCAAGATCTTGAAAACAAGTTTATGCGATTTTCTAACCAATATTCCTCTAGACCATCCGGTTCATTGCCAAGTAATACCCAATCCAACCCAAAACCAACAAATGATAAGGCGTACCATCCACCACAAACAAGAAATGAATATGTCAATGCTATCTTCACAAGAAGTGGTCTATCGAGCGATTCCAATCGAAAACCGTTGTTTCACGGTGAAGCAACATCAATACCGATCATGCCTCATTGATCGAGAAATTGGAAGCTCTCTCAACAAACATCGATACCCATTCATAAGCATACGGAGGAGATGATGGAACTGCGAAATAATCACCACGCTCAAACCACGATCTTTGAGGATGACACACCGATGTGTGATCCCATGGAAGTGAACCACGCCAACATGAAGGATATCACCCAGGATATCACGGCAGATATTATGACCGAAATTCCAAATTTGTACTCCTTTCCATACCACAACCCAACCCAAACGTATCCTCGATATCGCCATGGAATACAATACCACATCCATCACAACATTTCAATACACCTAAAACCTCACCGAGGAGATGATGAGAGAGTGGATGGCCAATCAAATAAAAGCCAATGAGAATATGACGAACACATTGGTTGAATTGGAACATAAAGTCGATCAAGGAAGAAGGAACCAACAAGCGATAAGCCAAGACTTGGAGAAGAGGATAGAAAGATTAAGTAAGGAACAAGAAGTCCATCAAGTTGAAACTCTTCCTTACACCACAGATTCCAACTCTAGACATGAGTTTGTCTACAAACCACCCTCAATTCAATACGAGAACGATAAGGGTGAGGATGAATTTATCGAAGAGGACGAGATCGAGCACATTCCAACCACGCCAAATCTGAACCAAATCATGTCTAACTCAAAAACCGTGTTACCTTTTCTTGAGGATTGCACCATGCATATCCCAATGACGCAATTAAAGGTCCCGAACACAATCATGTTGATGATGAGAAGTTCAACAAAATCGGTGACAAGCTGGAATGGAGAAGCGGAAAGAAAGATAGAAAAATGGTGCGAACCACAAAATCCAGTTTCTTTAAATCAAAACGGTAGGACTAAGCCACCTCCTACATCTCACCTTGAGAATGTAGATGCCATATTCACTGGGAGTGGAAAATCCAATGACCATCTGAAAAATCAAAAAGATCCGCCACCTGTCCTCTTTTCTAATGAAATTGACCAAACGTTCGAAATAACGAAAAGAGATTGTACCATGGTCAAACCAAAAGAATCAAATGTATTCTCATCCATTGTGGAGTACAAACCAAAGATTCCATACCCTCAACGTTTAAGAGCTGAAATTCCCCATTTGAACCGTATGGTCAAAGTATCATAATTCGGGAAAGATTCGAGTCAGGCTGATGACTCAGTAATAAAACAAGCGCTTCTCGGGAGGCAACCCGTGTGTGTTTCGATTTTCTATAGTCACTCCCCAAAGTTTAAACCTTCGGTTGAACTTAAGTGTGGGGGGGGTGCCATCTTTTTAATAAAACCTTTTGTTTGTTTATAAGATTGTATGCAGTAATGATTTCTCCGAAGGGCGCCAGGGAATGAAGAAAGAATTTTAAGTCGATAAACTCATTGACATATCTTGTTTCATCTCTATTTTCCTATTTCTATACTTTGAAGTTCGTTTTCATTGAGGACAATGTCTAACTTAAGTGTGTGGGGGGTGAATAGGAAAAATTAGAGTTTTCATGCTTAAATTTAAAATTTTGTTTGCCTTGTGATCTAGTTGTTTCACACTTTTAGGATTATCTATTAGAATAACGGATCATTCCACTGGTAAAATTGGTAATATTTGAAACTTCGAGATGTGTTCCGATTACTATTGCAATCCATTCTGGGATCGATAAACATTTGCTAAACACATATTATACCCTTTCCACTAAATTGTGAGGATTTGAGCCTATTTCTTATTAGCATACATCTTTTATGCTTGGATCTTTTGCTATGAGTGTGCCGGTGATTTTATTTATTCTAGAACTTGTGCTTGTAAATCATTACCAGACCGCAGTGAGATTGCATTCGTGTGATATAAGTGAATTCGTGTGATAAAGAGGCACCTTAGGATTTAACCCAAATGGCCTTCCATTTTACATTTAATGATATATTAGCTAGCCTCATTGGTTAGTTAACCACCCACATGGACCCATTTGTAGTGCTCATTTTTAGCACTAGATACCCCTAGTTACACCTTCGAGCCATCCTTTCATTTTGCTTCACCGGAAAATACAAAAGATTTTACACTTTAAACCTTAGCCTATCCCATATCAATGTCTAACGGTTAGTTGCTAGTCACCGGAAAGTGAAGATTGTTCAAATGATTATGAGTACCATATCCTATGTGATTGATTGAGCCATGCGTTATGTTATGTTCAAAAAAAAATTGTGTTGAAAGTATGGAAATAATAGCCAATGTGCTATGATCGAAGAACAATTGTCATGGCAAAGAAAAAGGCATGGAAAAGCGGAAAAGAAGAAATTGAAACTATAATCATTTATTTGGTTCGTGGAATGTTTGGTAGCTAGCAACATGGGTATTAGACTTGAGTTCATTTTATTTTACACCAATTTCATAAACATTCCCATGCCTTATCCATACCCTTAACCATTAGCCATATCATTATAACCCGAATAAAAGCCCTCTTTAGATGTTTTTACTTGGTGCTCACGCCACGTCGGTGTAGTTTTGTTTCTTGTACAAGCTTATGGTAATAATATAATCATGGTGAGCAATGAGTGTAATTTATCTTGTTACTCCACTAAAATGAGTGATTGAGTGAATTATATTTGGTTCCTTTTTAGTGAGGTGTTCGAAATGTTAATCATGCAAGAAAATCATTGGATATTGTCAAACATCTTGATTTTTCACCTTTATAAAGCATAATTGATGAATCCTCTCTCGTATTTATACTTGGTTGATTTGCATCACATTTTCATAATCACGATCTTGTACCAGTGGATGTTTGTTTTTCCTAGATTTGCTTGAGGGCAAGCAAAGTTTAAGTGTGGGGGAATTTGATAACGCTCAAATTGTGCATGTTTTTAGTAGCGTTATCCGTGTTTTTATGTATGTTAGTTGGTTATAATCATATGCTTTTGATGTAATCGTATCAAAGTCGTTTGCTAGTTCATTTGTAGCCAAATGCGAGAAAGTGGAGAAAAGACGGAAAAAGGAAGTAAAATCTGAAGATTTCTCCATATATAAAGAATTCCCGACCAAAGCAAGACTTGTGGGTATATTCAAGAAGATAAATTCATCAAGTTAGTGGTCCAAAGACTCAAGAATAAAGTTCAAGAAGGAAAGCGAGAAAGAAATGAAGAAAAGAAGCTTAAACGAAGAGATATTGGAAGCCTCGTTGTTCCCGACACACCTTCACCATTTTGGCCATAACTTTTGCATACGGACTCCGTTTGACCCCGGTTCGCGGCCACGGAAAGCTAAGAAAAGATCTACAACTTTGCTGTTTATGACTTTTGTGATTTTTGCTCCAACCGATCGGTCGAGACCCGTAACCGATTCGGTTGGAGACTAGTTAGCAAGACCAACCGATTCGGTTGGAGCTCAACCGGATCCGGTTGGAGGTCCTGTTTCAGCCATTTTTCCATTACTAAGGTTCCAAAATTATTCCAAATGATTATAGGTCATTCCTACATGTCTTCTAGTCCCTTCCAAGCTCCTTGGTGACCAAGAAATGCATTTATAACCCCTAGCCTTGGAAATAGTATAAATAGAGGCCTTTGCAACATCATTTCACACACCACAACTTGAGAGATCTTCTCTCACACCTATCTTACCACCACTACTCTCTCTTAAAGCCTAAATTCGTTCATAAAGTTCCAGGAAACTTTGGAGGTCCAAGAAGTCATCATTTGGAGGTCAAACCATCAAGAAGTCATCACCAATACTTGAGGCATCATTACTACATCATTTGTAATCTTATTCCAAGCATTGTAAGACTTTTAATCATGTTTTCTAATGTTCAAAGTTATGAGTTTATGTTTATGTTTGCTATGAGTGGCTAGTTTCTTTATGCACTTGCTTAAATGATGTTGATTATCATATGATTAGTTAGTGGTTGTGTTAACATGTTTTAATTCAATTTCAAGTTGATTCTAAGATCCAATTGTGCTAAAGTTTCATAGTGACATTTGTTAATCAAGTTTGGCTAATTGATAGTAATCGTTGGGGTCGAAAGAACTTCGTGTTATTCAACTAGTCATAATCATTTTGTCTATGGATGATTGTTTTACCCATTATTCTTGATTATACAAAGGAACTAAGGTGTGGTTGTAATAGAAACACTTTTTGATTATTAAATTGGATTGATTGGAAACATCTAAATGGTCGTAAGATTAGTTGTTGAGAATCAATTGTAGCCTTTTGTCTATGATCGGTTACCTTTTGTATTGACCATTTCTTAAGCAATTTGATGAACAAGTGGATGTTTTTGTGTTTAAGTTTATGTATGTAGACTTATGAAACTTGAATTGATCTTGAATTGATTGGTTAAACTTAATGCTTGTTTTTATAAACTAAAATCTTGACGAAGGTTTAACTTGTAAGAACAATAGATTAGTTTTCCAACTAATTATCATAACCAACATGTTAAGAGGTTAACACAATCACATTAATCTATGATATGAAACTAGTTTAAGCAAGTGTAGTTTTTAATCATCTGAATTTCATTATATCTATTTGCTTTATTATATGTTTTGGATAGACTCCGTTAATTCAAACTTGTGTTTAGATTCACTCAAATCCTATGAACGATCCGACTTACCTTCATAATCTTGCTATAACGGACGAATATACTTGCTCGTATGTGTTATTGGTAATATTGGTAATTCACCTTTATAAATTTAAAACTTGCACCAACCCGGCACATCAAAGAGTGCAGTTGGTAATTAAGGATATCGCTGTACTTTTCTAAGATTTTGAATTTCCAACGAAGGGTGTACTCTCGATATTACGAGTATTATGGGATGTGTTCCATCATTCCTAGACTTGAATGAAGGCAGTTGAAAGATTCACGCTTGAGTGGTTTAGTGAGTATGTCGGTGCGTTGTCTACCTATGGAACTTTTTCGATTGATATATTTTCTTTTGAACAACGTCATGAAGGAAGTGATGACGGATTTCAATGTGTTTTGTTTGAGAGTGTTGGACGCGGTTTTTGCTCAAGTCAATAGCTCCTTGTTGTCGATAAGATGGAAATGTCTCGAGCTTGATGTCTTAGTCTACAAGAGCTGTTTCATCCATAGTACTTGTTGACATGCCTTTCCGGCTTACGTATTCGGCTTCGATCGTGGAGATAGCGAGCTTGGTTTGTTTTCTTGGAGAGCCAAGAAGTTAGATAACAACCCATGAAGGTATAAACGACACTATTACTTTTCAGATCCACATATTATCCCACATGATCAGAGTCGGCATAGACAATAGTTTCTACATTGGTCCCCTTGGGATAGTATAATCCCAAGTGTATAGTTCCTTTAATGTATCGGAAGACGTTTAACCGCTTCAAGATGAGAGGTTTTGGGATCCTCTTGGAAGTGAGCACAAAGGCATACACTAAATATGATATCGAGCCTACTTGACTTTAGGTATAATAAACTACCTATCATGCCCCAGTACTTAGTACTATCCACGGACTCACCTACTTCATTCTTCGTGAGTTTTATTTCCGTAGAAATTGGCGTTTTAATTGGTTTAGACTCTTCTAAGCCAAATTTCTTAAGCATTTATTTAATGTATTTTGAGTGGTTAAAGAAAATGTCATCTTCCATTTGTTTTATTTGTAGACCAAGGAAGAAATTTAATTCACCCATCATGCTCATTTCAAACTCATCATGCATGATTTTTGTAAAATAATTACAAAAGTTTGACAAATTGAACCAAATATAACATAAATGACATATATCTGAACAATGATAAGATGTGAATCTCTTTTCTTCGTGAAAAGTGTATTATCTACTATCCCCATGGTATACTCATGTTTAAGCAAGAAAGCTTTTCATCTATCGTACCAAGCTTTAGGGGCTTGTTTAAAACCATAGAGTGCTTTCTTGAGTTTATAAACATGATTAGGTTTTTCAAAATCAATGAATCTTGGAGGTTGAGCAACGTACACCTCCTCGTTAATAAAACCATTTAGAAATGCACTTTTCACATCCATCTGATATAACTTAAAATCTAGTGCACATGCGTATGAAGGAAGTATTCTAATAGATTCTAACCGGCTCTGGGTGCATAAGTCTCATCATAATCTATGCCTTCTTGTTGAGTATAGCCTTGTGCAACTAACCTAGCTTTGTTCCTAGACACGGTGCCATTCTCATCAAGTTTATTTCTAAATACCTATTGTGTTCCTATTATTTTCAAATACTTAGGTGGTGGTACTATCTCCCAAACATCATTTTGCGATGAATTGGTTTAACTCTTCTTGCATGACAAGCGCCCGACTATGCGTTACGATACGCTTACACGGTAGCGTCGGGGTCAAAGGAACTTCCTTTTCGTCAAACAAGTTTTCAACAACGATAACGCTATACGCGTCGTTCGGGTCAAAGGAACTTCCTTTTCTTGAGCAAGTTTTCAACACCCTAGGCGGTGAACCTAATCGTTGTAGTGTAGTATTAGGGTAAGCCACGGAATTGATATCGTTCTCTGGGGAATAGGAATGCTAGTGAGAAGTTACTAGGCTAAGGTTTGGGTTGAGGAAGATTATTTTTATCCTTTTATATTTTTAAGAAATTGAAAGGTCGAATCTCGGGGTTTAGATTTGGGGTTGGTATTTCTACGATTACTCTACTTTTCTACTTATCTAATCTAAGGTGTATGTAGTCTATGTCTAATTATTGTGTGCTCGTATGATGGTTTAAAGATGTGTTTACTTAGGTTTTATTACTTCTTAATTATCTCTTATTGATGGTTGAATTGTCACGTCCTTATTCTTAATCGCGTTGTGTGTCTAAAGTTGTAGCGTATGCGTTTGTCCCTAACTCTTTGAAACTACCAAAGGGTCTCGTCTACAAAATCTCTAGGAATCATAAACTCTAACTCTAAGGTACTCTTTGGATAGTTTAGCCTACAACTACTCTAGGTGTTATAGGCTAAGGTTCACAAAGATTAATCAAGCATTAACTACACAACGAATGACCTATCGCATTACTAGATCATTAACAATTAAGATAAGAGACAACCAATCAATATTTAATAGTTAAGTTTCATATTCCTAAGCAAACACACAAGTAAATTAGCGGGACATGGAGAACATGCAAGCATACACACAAGTAATTGAAGACATAATTGAATTAATGAAGTAAAACACTTATCTTGATGTAAGATAGGGTTTGGAACCCTAAAATCTTGTACAAGACGACCTTGGTTCGGTTTAGGTTTTACTCCAAAAGACTACACATCGAAAACTAAAAATTCGGATTCTATATATAAGATTACAATCGCGACGACGTCACCTTATGATTTGTGACGCGTCGGGTCGCCGTCATTAGGGTTTCGTCTTGGCGCACGTTAGTCTTGCGGCGGCGTCACCTTATGCTTGTGACGTCGTCCCTTCGGTCTCGGCGCCGTCGGATCAAATCTAGGCGTGCGAGTTGCGACGACCTACTCTTAAAGCCCCGACACCGTCACTTGAAAATAAGCAATTTGGCTACTAAGCCATCACAAAAGTGATGTGACGTCCACAGATAACACTGACGCCGTCCCTTCGGTTCGGCAACTTGAGTGTCTCGATTCTTGACTTTGGCCATTTCTTCAGATATCCGCGCTTTTAGTCCAAATAAGTGCCATTCCAGCAATTTGCCTTAAAGAGACCTAAAAGTGAAAAGGAACGATATTAAGTAATAACGGATACAAAGTGATCAAATAAATGCTTAAACGACCCTCAAAAGGTACATTTTAAAACCTTATCAAATATCCCTACACTTGGTATTTGCTTGTCCTCAAGCAAATGTGCTTTTAGCCAATTAATTTATAAGTTAGGGTCATGAAGCATTGGTTTAGAACAATCCACAACACATATAAGCCCCAAAAGTCATAACTAACACGAAATAACATACTAGCACCTCACATGTGGTATTTGGACACTTACATCTCTCGGTGTATAAGAAATAACATGTTGGAAATGGAAGATAAACACTCATTAACCGGTCCTAGTATATAGATTACCATAGGCTTGAGACTAGATCAAACCTCCATCGTTTTGGCGTAAGCACCTAAGAAAGACTATCAAAGAGGTATTTTAAAGGGTTGTAATATTAGGCTTACGGTAGGGAAACAAAGGGTTTGGTGGGATAGGCTATTTAGTGGTGGCAAGTCAAAATCTTTATGTTACAAGCATACGAAAAATGGCGTTGCTAAGCCAAGACTCGACACTCTAGACTCTAGATAAGCGAAACAAACAAACATTAATTTAAAGATAAATGTAGGATGGTAGCAGTATGTTTTTTTTTTTTTTTTTTTTTTTGAACACTCTATTTTTTCTATTTTTTTTCTCGATATATATATATATATATATATATATATATATATATATATATATATATATATATATATATATATATATATATATATATATATATATATATATATATATATATATATATATATATATATATATATATATATATTTCATACACTTTACTCTACCATCCTCTACAAAACATCAAAATGATAGGGATTTATAGGCACATCCCTACACTTGAGTTTTTATTACTCTAACACTAATTTGACCGAATTGAAAAGATCAAAACACTTGGAGTACATTATTACGCAAATAAATGGAATTTGAATTTAACGTTACCTTCCGTCATTTCATAAACTTTAACTTTTCCCATGAGTCCCAATCGTCCCAAAGCGTGTACAAAGGATATGACTCGACTTAGCAACTTATGCAAGTAACTAGATAATTGAACTAAGGGTTTAGTGTGATAACAATAATGCACTAAAAGTGAGTGCATACAAGGTAGGCTAAGGCGATTTGGGTGTACATTTGGGGTGGGGTGCAAACAATGCTCTTCATTGATATTCCGGAAACCAAAACATCACGAGAACCACGAAAAGGATAGGCTATGAGGGGTTAACTAGGGTATCGTGTACTAAATATGAGTACAACGCAAAGGTGTGGGGAATTACTCAACCGATGTGGAAGAAGTAATTATATTACGGGTATCAAACAAGAGTTATCCTAATGCCTCTTATCATTTACTTATTCCTAACTACACAAGTGTAGTCTTACTAGCGATCTCGGGATGCATCACAAAACAAGTTCTAGAATCTATTATACTACGGTTCACACACTAAGCATTAAAGATGAATGCTTTAATTCCTACTAATCTAAGGGTGATCCTCACATTTTGGGTGGAATTTTAGGTGGTAAAGGGTTTTGTGCTAGTCATATAACTTCCTATCCGTGAGGCGCTTTTGTTAAGACTAATGGCCCACTCCTATATGTCATGAAAAATTTTAAATTTGGTGCCAAAATTACCCTAACCGACATTTTCTCATGGTTTATTACACAAATACAATTGACAAAGCAAACAATCAAGGATAAGTATAGTTTCAAAGTTCCGTTTTATTTTCCCTCCCTACACTTAAACCGAACATTGTCCCCAATGTTCCCGAAAGTATCAAAGTTATGATAATAGAAGGTAATTAAAAGCGAAGAAACTAATACTCCCGATTAGCTCGGTAGGATCCGTGTAAAGTGGTGGTTACATCCTTTCCAAGAAGAATGTATGCGTGAAAAGCTCCTTCCAATCTTATGTATCTTCTTCTTAATAAATTAAACCTGCACACTTGAAGAAAACAAACGAAACCTTCGCGTAAAATCGGCGGTAATAATATATATAAGATTCTACAAAACTAGGATATAATGCTTGTGGAATGGATGTTTACAGAATTTTTTGGAAAATCAAGACCTGAAAAATTCCAAAATTTATAAGTAGCTCAGAAAACGAGAAAAAAAAATTAATCAGTTGTTTTACTCCTTCACGACGCGTTAGGTTGCGATCTGACGCCGGTCAGTTATCTGACAAAAAGCGGTGCGATTTTACGGAAAAAAATTCGGAAAATTTACATCTTTAAAATCTGGAAAAATTTTCTGCAAAACATCCATTATGACTCGATACAAGCATTTGACTCGAACAAACACACATGTATATCTTTTAATTAATTGAAATTCTCATGTTTACGTTTCTTTTGAAAACGTGTGTAATCCTCCCTACACTTATCCTTTATGTAAAATACCTTTATATGTGATTAAGACGAGGTTAAAAACAAAATAAAGCATTTTTACAAATTTAAACATGAGAATAAGCAATCAATAAAATATATATGACACAAACAAGCAAACAATTAAGCATGGGTTGCCTCCCACGAGCGCTTTTCTTTATTTATGAGTCTTGTAGCTAGACTCGTAGTCGTGCCCCTACGTGCTCTCGTTTTGCATTCTCAATGAGAATTCTATCATGTTGACAAAATTTTCATCGACTCTATATCTAGGCCCTAGGGTCAAGCAATCCTTATAATAAAGCCCCCTTCTTTCCCATATGAATTTATAACCTTTTTCAACATCGTCCTTGCTTTTGTCCTCAAAAGCTTTGATGTTGTCTCGTTCAAAATGGGTAGATGGCCATATTCATTTGTCTTCAAGGCATCCTATAAGTGATCTCATCGTTTCCTTCCTTAAACCTAACTGTTCCATCATACTTGTTATGGCTCATCTTAGATGTTTCAACAAACGGTTTTCCTAGCACTACTTGGGATAAGCTATAGTCAATGACGCATCCTATATCTTCTAGGACCACAAAATCAACTAGGTAGGTGAAATTTCCTATAAAGACATGTACATCCTTGACTCTTCCTACAAAGTTGCAAACTCCACCTGGATACTTAGGGTCCCTCCTAATATTAAGTCGCTCATTCATAATGTCATTATAGACAGCAGATGACAAATCATTAATGGGAGATTTCGTATCTATTAAGCATGGTCGACACTCCTATATCCGATCATACAAGGGATTTTTAGGTTCCAAGGATTTGCTCCCCAATCTTTGGGCATATCCTAATGATAGGTGATCGGGGATTATCGATTATGTATCGATGGTAAGCAAACCTCTTCCTTAGTAGGGTAAAGATTGAAATAAGCACTATCCTCTTCATTCACGTTTATCCTATTTAGCTTCCTAAGCTCTCTAACTGAGCTCGAGTTGGTTGGCCAAATTTGGATCAAGCGGTGGGTATTTGTTTGGTGGTGAAGTGTTGTTTGGTGGTTGGTTATCACCTTCTATGATGAAAAGTGATGGGGTTACTAACAAAGGTCACGAAGAAGGGGATAGACTACGAGGAAGCTAAAAATGAGAAAAAATTTACTTGATAGGAATCAAGCAAAGAAACCTAAGCGAGTGGACTACTAACTAGCTATTCTATACCCGCAACGGGCGCCAAAACTTGATAACGCTACACGCGTGCTTCGGGGTCAAAGGAACTTCCTTTTCTTCGAGCAAGTTTTTCAACACCCTAGGCAAGTGAACCTAATCGTTGTAGTGTAGTATTAGGGTAAGCCACGGAATTGATATCGTTCTCTGGGGAATAAGAATGCTAGTGAGAAGTTACTACGCTAAGGTTGGGGTTGAGGAAGATTATTTTTATCCTTTTATATTTTAAGAAATTGAAAGGTACAAATCTCGGGGTTTGATTTGGGGTCGGTATTTCTACCGATTACTCTACTTGTCTACTTATCTAATCTAAGGTGTATGTAGTCTATGTCTAATTATTGTGTGCTCGTATGATGGTTTAAAGATGTGTTTACTTAGGTTTTATTACTCCTTAATTATCTCCTATTGATGGTTGAATTGTCACGTCCTTATTCTTAATCGCATTGTGTGTCTAAAGTCGTAAGGTATGCGTTTGTCCCTAACTATTTGAAACTACCAAAGGGTCTCGTCTACAAAATCTCTAGGAATTATAAACTCTAACTCTAAGGTACTCTTTGGATAGTTTAGCCTACAACTACTCTAAGTGTTATAGTTTAAGGTTCACAAAGATTAATCAAGCATTAACTACACAACGAATGACCTATCGCATTATTAGATCATTAACAATTAAGATAAGAGACAACCAATCAATATTCAATAGTTAAGTTTCATATTCCCTAAGCAAACACACAAGTAAATTAGCCGGACATGGAGAACATGCAAGCATACACACAAGTAATTGAAGACATAATTGAATTAATGAAGTAAAACACTTATCTTGATGTAAGATAGGGTTTGGAACCCTAAAATCTTGTACAAGACAGCCTTGGTTCGGTTTAGGTTTTACTCCAAAAGACTACACACCGAAAACTAAAAATTCGGATTCTATATATAAGATTACAATCGCGACAACTTCACCTTATGATTTGTGGCGCCGTCGGGTCGCCGTCATTAGGGTTTCGTCTTGGTCACGTTAGTCTTGCGACGGCGTCACCTTATGCATGTGACCGTCCCTTGATCTCGACGCCGTGCGATCAAATCTAGGCCGTGCGAGTTGCGACGACCTACTCTTTTAAAGCCCCGACACCGTCACTTGAAAATAAGCAATTTGCTCTTGGCCGTCACAAAGTGATGCGACGGCGTCACAGATAACACCGACGCCGCCCCTTGGTTCCCAACGACTTGAGTGTCTCGATTCTTGACTTTGGCCCTTTTCTTGATATCCGCACCTTTTCGTCCAAATAAGTGCCATTCCAGCAATTTGCCTTCAAGCGACCAAAAAGTGAAAAGGAAGATATTAAGTAATAACGGATACAAAAGTGATCAAATATGGGCTTAAACGACCCTCAAAGGTACATTTAAAACCTTATCAAACACCCTAGGCGGTGAACCTAATCGTTGTAGTGTAGTATTAGGGTAAGCCACGGAATTGATATTGCTCTCTAGGGAATAGGAATGCTAGTGAGAAGTTACTACGCTAAGGTTGGGGTTGAGGAAGATTATTTTTTATCTTTTTTTATTTTTTAGGAAATTGAAAGGTACGAATCTCGGGGTTTGGCTTTGGGGGTTGGTATTTCTACCGATTACTTCTACTATCTAATTATCTAATCCTAAGGTGTATGTAGTCTATATCTAGTTGTTGTGTGCTCGTATGATGATTAAAAATGTATTTGCTTAGGCTTTATTACTCCCTAGTTATCTCCTATTGATGGTTGAATTGGCACGTCCTTATTCTTAATCGCGTTATGCCTCTAAGATTGTAGGGTATGCGTTTATCCCTAACTCTTTGAAACTACCAAAGGGTAACGACTACAAAATCTCTAGGATTCATAAATTTAACACTAAGGTATTCTTCGGGTGTTTAGCCTACAATTACTCTAGGTGATTATAAACTAAGGTTCCACAAAGATTAATCAAGCATTAACAACACAACGAATGACCTATCGCAATACTAGGTCAATTACAATTAAGATAAGAGACAACCAATCAATATTCAATAACTAAGTTTCATATTACCTAAGCAAACACACAAATAAATTAGCTTGGACATGGGGAACATGCAAGCAAACACACAATCAATTGAAGACATAATTAAATTAGTGAAGTAAAACACTTATCTTGATGTAAGATAGGGTATGGAACCTAAAATATTGTACAAGACAACCTTGGTTCGGTTTAGGTTTTACTCCACAAAACTACACAATGAAAACTAAAAATTCGGTTTCTATATATAATGTTACAAGCTGCGACGTGGCCACCCTTTAATTTGTGACGTCGCTCGTCGCCGATATTAGGGTTTCGTCTTGGCCACGTTATCATCGTGGCGGCGTCACCATACGCCTGTGTGGCCGTCACCTTGAGTCTCGACACCGTCTCGGATCAAATCTAGGTCGTGCAGTGCTGCGACGCCTACTCTTTTAAAACCCGAACCCGTCACTTGAAAATAAGCAATTTGGCTACCGTATCGTCACAACACTTGTTCCGACGGCGTCACGGTATAACCCGACGCCGTCCTCAATTCAGCACTTGAGTGTCTCGATTCTTGACTTTGGCCATTTTATTCAGTATATTCGCCTTTTCGTCCGAATAAGTGTCATTCCAATTTGCCTTCAAGAGACCTAAAAGTGAAAAGGAACGATATTAAGTAATAACGGATACAAAGTGATCAAATAAGGGCTTAAACGACCCTCAAAAGGTACATTTTAAAACCTTATCAAATATCCCTACACTTGGTATTTGCTTGTCCTCAAGCAAATGTGCTTTTAGCCAATTAATTTATAAGTTAGGGTCATGAAGCATTGGTTTAGAACAATCCACAACACATATAAGCCCATAAAAGTCATAACAAGCACGGAAATTACATACTAGCACCTCACGTGGGGTATTTGGATACTCACATCTCTCGGTGTATAAGAAATAACATGTTGGAAATGGAAGATAAACACATTAACCGGTCCTAGTACATAGATTACCATAGGCTTGAGACTAGATCAAACCTCCATCGCTTTGGCGTAAGCACCTAAGAATGACTATCAAAGAGGTCTTTTAAAGGGTTGGAATGTTAGGCTTACTAGGTAGGGAAACAAAGGGTTTGGTGGGATAGGCTATTTAGTAGTGGCTAGTCAAAAATCTTTATGTTACAAGCATGCGAAGAATGGCGTTATAAGCCAAGACTCGACACTTTAAACTCTAGATAACTGAAACAAACAAACATAAATTGAAAGATAGATGTAGGATGGTAGCCAGTTTTTTTTTTTTTTTTTTGAACAATCTATTTTTTTTTTATTATTATTATTTTTTCCTTACACTTTACTCTACCATCCTCTACGATAAATCAAAATAGTAGGGATTTATAGGCACATCCTACACTTGAGTTTTTATTACTCTAACACTAATTTGACCCGAATTGAAAGATCAAAACACTTGGAGTACATTATTACGCAAATAAAGGGAATTTGAATTTAACATTCCCTTCCCGTCATTTCATAAAATTTAACTTTTCCCATGAGTCCCAATCGTCCCAAAACTGTGTACAAATGATATGACTCGACTTAGCAACTTATGCAAGCAACAAGATAATTGAACTAAGGGTTTAGTATGATAGCAATAATGCACTAAAAGTGAGTGCATACAAGGTAGGCTAAGGCGATTTGGGTGTACATTTGGGGGTGGATTGTAAACAATGCTCTTCATTGATATTCCAAAAAACCGAAACATCACGAGAACCGCGAAAAGGATAGGCTCTGAGGGGTTAACTAGGGGTATCGTGTACTAAAGATGAGTACAACGCAAGGGTGTGGGGGAATTACTCAACCGATTTGGAAGAAGTAATTATATTACGGGTATCAAACAAGGGTTATCCTGATGCCTCTTATCATTTAGTTATTCCTAACTACACAAGTGTAGTCTTACTAGCGATCTCGGAATGCATGACAAAACAAGTTCTAGAATCTATTATACTACCGGTTCACACTCTAAGCATTAAAGATGAATGCTTTAATTCCTACAAATCTAAGGGCGATCCTCATATTTTGGGTGGAATTTAAGTGGTAAAGGGTTTTTGTGCTAGTCATATAACTTCCTATCCATGAGACGCTTTATTAAGACTAATGGCCCACTCCTATATGTCATGAAAAATTTTAAATTTGGTGCCAAAATTACCCTAACCGATATTTCTCATGGCTTATTACACAAATAAAATTGGACAAGGCAAATGTTCAAGGATAAGCATAGTTTCAAAGTTCCCATTTATTTTCCTCCCTACACTTAAACCGAACATTGTCTCCAATGTTCCCGAAAGTATCAAAGTCATGATAATGGAAGGTAATTAAAAATGAAAGAAACTAGTACTCCCCGATTAGCTCGGTAGGATCCGTGTGAAGTGGTGGTTACATCTTTCTTCAAGAAGAATGTTTGCGTGAAAAGCTCCTCCTCATCTTATGTATCTTCTTCTTGGTAAATTAAACCCGCACACTTGAAGAAAACAAACGAAACCTTCACGTAAAATCGGTGGTAACAATATATATAAGACTACTACTAAACTAGGATATAATGCTTGTGGAATGGATGTTTCTGATTTTCCGGAAAATTAAAACACAGAAAATTCCAAAATTTATAAGTAGCTCGAAAACGAGAAAAAGTCATAAGTCGTTTCGCTCCTCCCGACGCGTCAGTTGCGATCTGACGCGTCAGTTATCCTGACGAAACCGGTCTCGATTTTCTAGAAAAATTCGGAAAATTTACATCTTTAAAATCGGAAAATTTCCTACAAAACATCCATTATGACTCGATACAAGCATTTGACTCGAACAAGCACACATGTATATCTTTTAATTAATTGTAATTCTCATGTTTACGTTTCTTTTGAAAACGTGTGTAATCCTCCTTACATTTATCCCTTATGTAAAATACCTTTATATGTAATTAAGACGAGGTTAAAGACAAAATAAAGCATTTTACAAATTTAAACATGAGAACAAACAACTAATAAAAGATACACGACACACAAACAACCAAACAATTAAGAATGGGTTGCCTCCCACGAAGCGCTTTTCTTTATTTATGAGTCTTGTAGCTAGACTCAAGTCGTACCCTACGTGACTTCATTACCGTCACCTTCTTCCTTTTTTCTAGTCCTTCATCAAAAGGCGTAGACGTTGTATGCTTACCGTGGATTCTTTCTCAACGTCGTCTATTATGATAACGGTTTTATCTTTAAGATTAGTTTTCTTTACCGTATAAGGCCCAAACCACCTTGGCTTGTTTCTACCTCTTAATGCTCTTATTCGTGATTTTTATAAGAGTACTTTCTCTCCCTTTAAAAATTCCTTAGGGTTTCTTAGCGTTTGTGGTATTGAGGTAGGATTATTTCCTAACTTTTTATCGCGCTTCCACAATGTTGCACGTAGTCCTTGAACCATGAAATCTCTAAGCCCTATCTCCCAATCGTTCATTTTCTTTTTAACCACATTGTTAGGGACTTGTTGATTCTCATCCGTAATCTTCTCCATGATCTTAAGAGGATACCTTGGAACAATAGGTATCCTAGCGTACCCTTTGCCGCTTTTAAGTATCATGATGCCCTCACCACATTTGATGGTAGCTTTAGCAGTGGCCAGAAAAGGTGTCCCAAGAATGAGTGGCATGTTTCTATCTTCCTCAATGTCTATAATCACGAAGTCCACCGGATAGACAATGTTAGCCACCTCTATTAGAACATCTACTGCTATTCCTATGGGGTAAACATATGTGTGATTTGCTAAGGAAAGTCTAAGATTAGTCCTGGCTGGCTTCTCCCTAGTCAACTTATTATAAATTGATAATAACATTATGTTTACATCAGACCCTTGATCAGCTAAGGCATTTATATTATCAATGTGACCTATGCTACACGGTATCACGAAATTACCCATGGTTTCTCGCTTTTTAGTTATTGGTTTTTTTAGAACCAACTCATACAGAGGTCCCATAGGCATGGTGTCATACTCTTTTTCTGTTATTTTTCCTTCAAGGGCTTTCCTAAGAACCTCATTGTACCTGAAGTTTTTTACTTGGTTGACAATGGTTTTTTTATTAATTTTGTGCTTAAGGTAGTACTCAATGGTCTCGGGCTCATCATTGGTTTCATCCTCCTCCCTTCATCGGGCATCGGTTTCCTTCTCCTTAACCTTTCCATCTTCATCTGGCATAATTGAGATGACGTTAACAAACGAAGTGGGAGGGTAATCATTGCTTCTTACTAGTACCTTTTTGGGAGTTTTTGTCTTGGTATACTCCTTTACCAAATTCATCATCTCCGCCATTTTTGCCTGCATCTCCTCCTTTGCCTATAAACCTCTTCTTCAAATTTTGCTAATCTCTCCGTATGAGCTGCTATGTACTCCCTCATTTGTTCCTTAAAGCTTGGTGAGATTGGTATTGGAGAAGTAGGACGAAGCGCCGCTCGAATTAAGATTATGCTCACGACTTGGGGATTCGGAGAAAGGTGTTGAGTGGTCGCGAATTGGCGAATTGACCATTTCTCGAGGGATTCGCTCGGGGTCCCTCTTATGCCTTTCAATCGATAATCAATCCTTCTCTCAAGAGCACTCATTTGCTCTTGATGGACGTTGGAGGATTCATGAGGAATTGATATGGCATTAACCACTTTAACGGGGTTTGGGGGTTCATTCCAGTTCTCGTAGCTTTGATCGGCAAGCTTTTCTATAATATCCCATGATTACTCTGCGTTGAAGTTGTTAAGCCTTCCACCGCGGCTTGATCAATGGATCGCTTTGTGATGAAATCGGTATGGTCATAGAAGATTTGGACTTGAAGCCAAAGATCAATGCCATGATGAGGACTTTATGGAGTAAGTCCTTGAATCGAGTCCATGCTTTGTAGAGATTCGCCTTCAAGTTGTTGAAACGTCAAGATGTCTCGTCTAAGTTTAGTGGTTCTCCCGGTTGGAAAAATTGAGCAAGGAAACGAGAGGTGAGATCATCCCAACTTGAGATGGAGCCATGGAAGTCGCTCAAGCCAATTACTAGCTTGGTCCCGTAGAGAATTGGAAAAGACGCAGACGCGTGGTCTCCCGAGTAGTAGCATCGAGGTCGATGGAATCGAAAATTTTAAGGAAATCCTTAAGATGCTGATTAGGATCTTCGGAACAAAGTCCATGGAATGCACATCCGTTTTGCACCAACCGGATGGTGTCGGATCGCAGGGCCGTAGTTTGGGCTTGGTCAGAAGCTCAATGGTGTTCCTATAGCCTAGGTGGCTAGGTCTAGAGTATTCACCAAGAGTACGGGCTCTTGGCGGGACAATGATTTGAGGGGGGTTATCACCTTCCATGATGAAAAGTGATGGGATTACTAACAAAGGTCACGAAGAAGGGGATAGACTACGAGGAAGCTAAAAATGGGAAAAAGGCTTACTTGATAGGAATCAAGCAAGGAAACCTAACGAAGTGGACTCCTAACTAGCTATTCTATTCCCGCAATGCGCCAAAAATTTGATACGCTTACACAACGCGTTCGGGGTCAAAGGAACTTCCTTTTCGTCGAGCAAGTTTTTCAACACCCTAGGCAGTGAACCTAATCGTTGTAGTGTAGTATTAGGGTAAGCCACGGGAATTGATATCGTTCTCTACGGGAATAGGAATGCTAGTGAGAAGTTACTATGCTAAGGTTGGGGTTGAGGAAGATTATTTTTTATCTTTTTATATTTTTTAGGAAATTGAAAGGTACGAATCTCGGGGTTTGGATTTGGGGGTTGGTATTTCTACCGATTATTTCTACAATCTAATTATCTAATCTTAAGGTGTATGTAGTCTATATCTAGTTGTTGTGTGCTCGTATGATGATTAAAAATGTATTTGCTTAGGCTTTATTACTCCATAGTTATCTCCTATTGATGGTTAAATTGTCACGTCCTTATTCTTAATCGCGTTGTGCCTCTAAGGTTGTAGGGTATGCGTTTATCCCTAACTCTTTGAAACTACCAAAGGGTAACGACTACAAAATCTCTAGGATTCATAAACTTAACACTAAGGTATTCTTGGTGTTTAGCCTACAATTACTCTAGGTGATTATAAACTAAGGTGCCACAAAGATTAATCAAGCATTAATAACACAACGAATGACCTATCGCAATACTAGGTCAATTACAATTAAGATAAGAGACAACCAATCAATATTCAATAACTAAGTTTCATATTACCTAAGCAAACACACAAATAAATTAGCCGGACATGGGGAACATGCAAGCATACACACAATCAATTGAAGACATAATTAAATTAATGAAGTAAAACACTTATCTTGATGTAAGATAGGGTATGGAACCCTAAAATACTATACAAGACAGCCTTGGTTCGGTTTAGGTTTTTACTCCACAAAACTACACACTGAAAACTAAAAAAATTCGGTTTCTATATATAATGTTACAACTGCGATGGCGTCACCCTTTAATTTGTGGCCGTCGGGTCGCCGTTATTAGGGTTTCGTCTTGGCCACGTTATCATCGTGACGGCGTCACCTACGTCCGTGACGCCGCCGCCGAGTCTCGGACGTCTCGATCAAATATAGGCCGTCTGAGTTGTGAGCTGCGACGCCTACTCTTTAAAACTGAACCCGTCACTTGAAAATAAGCAATTTGGCTATTGTATCGTCACAACACTTGTTCCGACGGCCACGGTATAACCCGACGTCCGCCTTTTCAATTCAAGACTTGAGTGTCTCGATTCTTGACTTTGGCCATTTTCTTCAGATATTCGCCTTTTCGTCCGAATAAGTGTCATTCCACAATTTGCCTTCAAGAGACCTAAAAAGTGAAAAGGAACGATATTAAGTAATAACGGATACAAAAGTGATCAAATAAGGGCTTAAACGACCCCTCAAAAAAGTACATTTTAAAACCTTATCACGTTCTTTAATGCTTCACCGATGTTCTTGGGTTCTATCATAGATATAATTCAAAAGAAGTTACTTTTGTTTTGGGATTGTGATATAAGTGTTCTTAGGTTAAGGTTTCCTATAACATTGTCTATTGGGTGATCCTGAGATTTTTTAATGTTGACTACTTTGTCAATTTCTATAGTTTCATCCTCAATATTGTTTTCTATAGTTTTCTTGCCATTATCTTTCATGGCTTCTTCTTCATCTAAATCATCATCTACCAAAGGTGACAACTTAGGTGGAGGAGGACTTTCATCGAATGTCACATTTAAGGACTCTTCAACTACCATAGTCTCTTTATTTAGAACGATGTAAGATTTAACTTCTTGGGAATATCCTAGGAAATCACCTTCGTATGACTTTGGGACAAACTTGGCGAGGTAGTCTTTTGTATTTAAAATGAAGCACTTGCTTCCAAACACTCTGAAATAGTCTAAGAGTAGGTTTATTTCCTCTTAGAATTTCGTATCATGTTTTTCCTAAGATTGGTCTAATTAATATCCTATTGATAATATAAGTTGGGGTGTCTATGGCATTACACCAAAATTTTTGTGGTATGGATTGTTCATTTAACATAGTTCTACTCATCTCTTGAAGGTGCGATTTTTCCTTTCAACTACGCCATTTTATTATGGAGTACGAGGAACGAGAAGTTGTGAGTGGTCCCAACATTGTCACAATAAGCTCCAAATTGTACTTCATTATCAAATTCTCGGACATGATCCGTCCTAATAGAAACTATTGAACAACCTAATTGGTTTTGGACTTTCTTACTGAATATTTCGAATTGCTCGAAAGCCTTATATTTCGTCTTAAGAAATTTTGTCCAAATGTACCTAGAATAGTCATGTACTATTACTAAGGTGTAAAGCTTTCCTTCGTAACTCCATACGGTGGATGGGCCAAAAATATCCGTGTGTAGAAGTTCTAGGCATCTAGTGGTTAATACTACATTCTTAGCCTTGTAGATTGCATGAGCTTGTTTCCCTACTTTACAAACTTCATAAAAGTGTTGATCAAACTTAATCTTAGGTAGATTTATAACTAATTCCTTTGAGGCTAATGATTGGATTAAGCGCATATTTGTGTGTCCTAATCTCCTATGCTATAATGTGGATTTTTCATCTATGGTTGCTAGGCAAAGTTTATCTCTCGGCTTGTTTCCTAATTTCATCACATACAAGCCGTTTTTCCTAGTTCCTCTACCTATAGTTTTTTCATCCTTAGTTATTTCACTACCGTCCTCAGAAAATATTACCTTACACTTGTTATCACATATTTAACTTTTGCTAAGCAAATTAAATCCTAAGTTTTCTACATGCTCAACATTATTAATAGTGAGGGAGTTATGATAAATCGTACCTTTGCCTATTATGTTTCCTATTAGGTTACTAGCAAAAGTGCCGTACCTCAGTTGTATGCTTTGTACGAAGAAAAAAGACTTCTATTTCCTGTCATATGCCTTGTGCATCCACTATCTTTGACTCATTCGTCGGGCTTAAGTCAATTTCCAAGCATATATATTTATATCACATACAAACTCAAACATTCGGTCCTCAATATCTCATGGGTCCAAAGTTGTTAGCATTTAAACATCCCTTGTATTTGGTTGGGATGTTGAAATGGTGGAAAAATTCCCAAGGTAAGTAACTTGTTGAAAATTATTCCAAGTTACGGGAAGGTTGTTTGGATAACTTTGTCCTCTAAAATTAGTTCTTGGTTGTGGTGTTTTAGACCGAGCTTGAGAAGTGTCTATTCTCCTAGGCAATGGAGTTTAATCTAATATTGGGTTTACAAATCCAATTCCACGTTTCAAAGAAGGTTTGTAAAATTGTTTAACTTCTTATTTACCGACTCATCGGAACTCTCTTTTATCTACAACAACAAACTCGGTTCTAGAATTTATATCAAATTTAAATTTGAAGCTAAGCTTTCTCCAGATACTGACGGTACCACGGTACCTTTATTGATAAAGGTATCGTCTGTACAATTAAGGGTACCATCTGGGAATTTTTTCAGTTTCTGACTGTTTAACATATTTTTCCTCTTTAATTCCATTGGTTAAATGTTATTTTAAGTTAAAACGTATTCTGTTTTTATTACCGGAGATCTTTAGAACACCTAATATCTCTTTAAGGGATTGAGTACTTTTTTCAAACTTTAAAATTTTATTTGCTTCATCTTTAAGTCTCTCGTTTTTTATCCTTAGATTTTCACATGTCGTACATCCGAGACATCAATTTCTTTATTTCATTCAAGTTTCTTAACCCTTTCGTCTAATTCGTGAATTTCCTTTTCTAACCTAGTTTTAGCAATTTTTACATTTTATTTTTACTTACGATTGACTAGCTTCACATAGTCTACTGTATTCATCTAATATATCATTACTTATTGAAGATGCATCAAAGCTATAACTATACCAACGAAACTTATAATAAATATATTCAAAGTTATACATGTTTAGTAAACTAAATTATATCAACAAAATAATACATTTAAATTATATACAAAAAACTGTTACATATATTTGAATTAAATGATTAACTACGCTATCTTTTTAATTTCATTTATATTCAAGTGATTTAAGGGTGGTGGCATCACCATTCGGTTTCCTTCGATATGGATTCAAACCGCACGGCAACACCATTGTCACTTGTGCGGTATGAATCGGTGTGGTATGGGATTCGGGGTGTGATGCCGAATTGGCATGGGAGTAGCATGTGTTTGTGTTTAGGATATTTGAGGTATAAAATTAAGTGAGGTATGAAATCATGGTTCTTGGCTAAAAAACTATTGTGAGGTATAAGAATAAGTGGAATGATATTATTCTTTGGGTGGTAAGGTATGGCGTGGCATGAATGCCACCACCAAAATGAGTTACAAATCATGAAGTCACACTATAAAACTTCAAACTAAGGTGAACTCAACGAAAATTTTACAATGCTAAAACAAATTACATAACATTTGGATTAATCATTCCCTTGTTGAAAATGAAATTAAACCTTTGAATGGGAGATGATTTATGCACACTCAAAAGTGATTGGTACACCAAATTAATTGTATTTGGACATTTATACCTCATAGTTACACTTACATTTTCATCGCCGTGAGGTATAAATGTCCAAACACAATTATTTTGAGTGTCAATCACTTTAAGAGCTGTCATAAATCATCTCCCCTTTTGAATTATACGGATAGCAGAGTCTTGTCATTGTCATCCAGGGAATTTATTCCCTTTGCACCTTCCCCATATTTACACCTCTTTAAGTAGTCAGTAAACCTACATCAAAAGTCTTATAATACCCCATCAATAAGAATGAGAAGAAGAAAAAGGTCTCAACAAAAAGGAGAAAACTCACAGACCTCATCAAATTTTTGCGATTCAAAACGGACAAGACTTTCAAACTCTCAAATGAAAGAGGTAATTAGTTCATATATTTGGGTATTTATTCATGGGGTATAAGACTTTGATGCTAGGGTTTTTTTTCTTTTCTTTCTGTAGATGAATGAATCAGAATGGGAGTCGCAGATTTGTGAGGTTCTTGCGCACCTATACTCCCAGCATCAAGGGCGGTTCACTGCGGACAAATTAACGCTGTTTTGCCGCTACTTGGCCCACAATCCTATTGCAGCTGGTGTGTTTTTGCGTCTGCCAGGGGATGAGCTGCAGCTCTCTTTTATAGATAGCGTTAGTCTGGATACTTATAAGGACCCATGGCCACGAACTTAATGATGTAAGTTCATTTGCTCTTTAAGCCCCTCAGATGGTATTACTTGTTTATGTGATTTGATGATAAAAGATTTAAATTATGTTGGTATATTGCTAGAATGCGATTAAGAGCTGAAGTTGATACGTTGATTGGTTTAATAAGCTTGATTCGAAATTTCTAGCAATTTTTGCATAATATGATAAAATGAGTTCATGAGATCATTTGGCTAGATATTGAGCTAGGTTACGATGATGCTAGGAACTTGTAATATTGGTTTTGTTGGATCTTGTAATATTTGTTTTGTTGGATTAAGATGTATGTTTAGATTGAAAAACGGACTAAATGAGTTAAGTGGTATTAAAAAGACATGAATTGAGTTGTAAACGAGTAGATGAATTA
Organism: Chrysanthemum lavandulifolium; assembly: GCA_022545495.1. NCBI lineage: Eukaryota > Viridiplantae > Streptophyta > Magnoliopsida > Asterales > Asteraceae > Chrysanthemum > Chrysanthemum lavandulifolium. The sequence goes on from CM040240.1 coordinate 261,804,003, forward strand.
AATAAGGGTTTATAGACAGATAGGTTACCTAACTTTTCAACTTTATTCGCCTAAGTTACCAAACTTTTTTTTTGTGCAAACAGGGTATTGGACTACACGGAGTTGACATTCAGGTTACTGAATTTGTAAAATGAGACATTTAGGTTACTTAACTTACCTAACAAAATGCATTTGGGTTACTTAACTTACCTAAAAAAATGCATTTGGGTTACCATGATTACACTGGAAAATGGAGGTTGAATGCTTAACTAAAGTTCATAACCTAAGTGAACAAAATGAAAGTTTGGTATCTTAGGCGAACAAAGTGGAAAAGTTGAGTAACCTGTCTGATATAAAACCCATTAAATAAACCATTTGGCATGTATTAAAAGTATCCGTTTGGTGAATGGGCTAAGTTTGACTCAAACGGGTCAATCAAGTCATAATGTGCAAATTGACCTCAACATACTTCATGAACGTCTAATTGAGTTGTCCCTAATGAAAATGTATGCATTTTTGGTTGAAAAGATAGATAATATGTGGAATTTGGCAAGTAAGTGACTAAAATGGCTAATAAAATGGCTTAAAGCGTAGAATGGATAGTTGATCTTAGAATGAGCTGGTTAAGTTGTAAACAAGTTAACATGAGTTGTTGGAACATTGTTAACCTATGTCTCACACTAGACTACTTTATGTAGTGTTTCATCCACCACCAATATTAACTACCATTAAACTTCAACATAATAACAATTTTATCAAGAATAACATACAAGCACTACATGCGTGGAACATACATGAGAGATATCTAAGTGATTGAATTAGCCCAAAGCATATGTCAATGTTTATATTAATGGTGATGATGTCCAACTGTAAAAAAAAGCCTTTTCAAAGTCATAACATACATTATCAAATTCGTAGTAGTAATCAGCATGATGGGCATGACGAAATGCAGGAGGCACAGACTTGTTTGTTCCTGTTAATAATGTTAATTTATGCCCGTGTGTGTTCATTTATGCTTGCTCAGCTATGTTCGTGTAGGTCTTAAACGAATGAACATGAACTGTGGGAGCATTTACAGGCCTGATTGCAAGGTTCAGAGCCTTGGGAGACCATGGCCTGTCCAGGTTGTTACATTATATGTTTTAAGCTTGTTATAATTTCCATATCTTTGTATTGTTTGCAGTTTAAAAGAGCTGTGGGGGGGGACTGGCTTGCTTAAACAACTGTGGTGAAAAATGTTACAAGTTACATTCTCCTGGGAGGGACTCTTGCTTCTGTCTTCCTCTTTCTGTATGTTTTAAGACAATTTAATATGGTTTTAGTGGCAGAAGACAATTTATGCTTTAAGACAATTTCTAATGGTTGTTTTTAGGAAAATGGATTTGTGGTTTTTAATATGTGGCTTCATAAAGACTTCAGTCACCTACAGGGGCGGAACTACATGGTGGTTAGGGGGGTGCCTCCATGGTTCGCCAAAAAATATCAATTTTTAGTGTAAAAAAAAAAATTATGACCATTTTATTAAAGTGCACCCCATTAAAAAATCAAATTCCCCCCCACCTTAAGATCAAACAATGTAAAAACCTTAGATCTCTATCTTAATCTAAAAAAAATATCAGTTTTTAGTGTTAAAAAAAAGTTATGACCTTTTTATTAAAGTTCATCACAAATTTTATCAAAAAAAATTTTTTTTTGCCCCCCGCACTTTAAAATCCTGGGTCCGCCACTGGTCACCTAGATTATCTTTTAATCGTAAAACACTTTCAGATAAACCTATCTGAAGCGAATCCGTGAATGTGACTAAATATCACTTGTGATTCAACCAAATCTCAGCTTCAATGTGTCTAAAGAGATCTTTACGCTTCCATTGAGCAATGACAGGCCTGTTCACTTGTGATTCAACCCCTGATAATCACCATTTCTAATTCAGTATCAATATGAATACGCAAGTCATCCAATGAATAGCAACAAATTAATAGATAACAATCAAATGACCTTGAATTCTGTTAACAATTAAATGACCCTCAATTTTTGTCTATAATTTTTACTTCGCTATTTTCCTTGATACTTATGGAATGCTTCTTTGGGCAAACTTTGTATTATGTCATTAACAAACAATGATTTAAACCTAATTCAAACACTTATCATTTCAAACCTAACCAAAGAAACAATCCATCAAAGTAACACTTATCATTACCTTTGATGAACAAGCTGCGTGCTCGTTTTTGGTCGTCTTATTTCGGTTGTCCCAGACTTGAGTAGCTGCTTTTACACACCTCAATCGAATACAAGTAAGTATAAAGTTTGTAAGTCATATGCAATAATAATAGAGTTAATATTGTTCAAATCACTGAACTTTCACTAAAATATACAGAATAGAGTTAATATTGTGCTAATGCCCCTTGCATTTCTTGTGTTAGGTCTCTATAGGCTAGTTTACATGCAACCACAGGGTTGATTGGTATATCCTCTGGGTTCATATTTTCAGCGGTAGTATCAATCACTAGCGATCTATTCATTCAAAAAGCTCGGGGATCAATCATAATATCCTAATAACCAACTGTCCATTAGGATCATTGTTGTATGGCGTTCTTGGAGGTGTAATTTATGACAACAACATCAAAAGCTCGAATGAGACGGTTTTTGTAGGAGGATCAAGGGTATGTAAGGGTCCAAATGTTATAACGAGACATTTAGGTTGTGGGGTTGTGTTTCTTTGTTAGGTTTAGGTTCAAGTTTTTTGCTTTTTGCAAGAACAAGAATGGCTTATCAAGAATACTATCGTAGAAGAAACTTGATCTCGGACGAGATTGCTTGTAATCTGTGACATGTTTACAAATTACTCAAGAAGTAATTGGCCAGATATTCATAAAATAGGCCCCAAACCATGTCACTTAAGTGGATGGAGCTAGGCAGTATGAGCTACCGGTGTCTGAAACACTTGGATCTATAGTGTCGGAGTTCTGTCAAAAGAGCGAAAAAGAATATCGTGCTTATTGAGTTTAAGTACGGGTTACCATAAATAGTGAACAAGCTACATCCTTTGTACATGTCACATCAAACGGTAAAAGTGTCCTTTGTAATAAAATCAAAGTTGTAATTAATACGTTTTTCTAAAACTGTATGTTGTTTTCTTTTTAAGACAATAATTTTGAGATATTCACTACTACAAATTAGACCTTTTAGACCTCCTCATTTAGACCTTTTAGTTGAAAGCGCAGGTCTAAAAAGTTTTAAGACCCGTGAAAATGGAACACACCGGTGCAAATTTGGAAAAAAAAATAAAGACCCGTGTTTATTATTTGGGCCGGTCTAAAAAGAACTTATTATCCACATATGAGTTAGGCGGGGATTCAATTTTTTCATTTTTCCCATTCCCGGTATCAACAAATTCCCCACTTTGTTCACCCAACACAAAGTCACAATCAGCCGCCCCTCCTCTTTCTCTTGTATCTGCCGAGCGTCACTGCTGTACAACCAGCCACCCATCTCCAAGTTTTAATTTACTGGGTTTGATTTCAGATCTAACAAGCGAAGCTTTAATCAGTTGCGAACTAGGGTTCTTAAGCAACCCAGAATTAGGGCTCGATTTTGGTAAAATTGCTTAATTCAGAATTATATATGCTTATTTCAAGGTTAATTTCATTCTTTTCATGTTATGAATTGTTTTATGCTTATAATATGCTTTACCGTTGCATAGTAAAGTTCAAGATTTGGGGCAAATTCAGTTTGTCTATGAATAAACCATTTAAAATGCCCAAAATGTGTATATTAGATGGATACAACTATTATTTAGTTCTGTGGTCTCTTATGTTCTCTTTGTAAAATCTCATTATGTTCACATATTTGAAAGATTAGAATGATTAGTTTCAGATCTTGTTACAGGTCTCTTGATTTGGGTAAAAAAATAGTTTATTAGCTTTTGGCCATTTCTCTATAGTTTGTGTATATTTTGTCCATTTTTATTTTAACAAATTTAGTGCTTTGTTTGACTTTTTAAAACAATGGCTTTTTGGGTCCAAGCACAATTACATTTGATTGTTAAAATAGATCCCGTCAATGTCTTGATTTAGATTATTGCCATATACGCTAACAAATGCCTTGTTTGTAGCAGGGCATATGTATTCTGTTGGGTGGCTAAGGATGCAGCAATATACAACAGCCGACTTTTGTATATTCGATTCAGGTAAGTAATTATTTCATAAATGAACTTTTTTTCAAAGATGACTTCCTAACTTTTCATATTTGTAACTTGTAAAGTGCACAGAAAAGCTAACAAGATATTATATCAGTCACATTTTGGATAGGAACATTACCATATGATTTGTAATTGATGAAATGTTAAGTGACACATATTAGAAAATTAGTAGAATGATGATAGCATGCCTAAAACTTACGACTTGAAATCTATATGAATTATGCTAATGAACACATTCTTTACGTTGGAGAATTGGGACGAGGAAATCGGTTGCCGTCAAATATGAAAATGCTGCACCACTACATAATTAAACATGTCATTGCTCATAAATTACCCTTGTCAAGAGGCTTACTCTATGGCAACTTGTGTTGTAACGTGGATCCATTAGTATCCCGACCATTGATTTAAAGACATATATATATTAGCAAAGCTGCCTTTCAAAAGAAAGTAAGTTCTTCAATTTTAGTTGTTAATTTTTGGTCTATAAATCTCTTGTTAAGTAACAAAAAGGGTAAACGTGTGATTTTGCTTGTTTAGATTACCTTTAGATTAACCAAGGAGGGTGTGAGTCTTTGATAGCTATTACCTATTTGAAAATATGAAACTATTGCCTATTTGATGCCACAACCTCCAACCCAAATTGAGAATAAAAAGTTGAGTGGATTATTCATTTTCCTGTTTATAGTTATAAAAAATCTGACATATATCTTAGTTACTACTGTATATGGTTAGACCAGATGGTTCAAAGAGTTACTATATGATCTTGATTATCTGAACTTTTGTGAATTCTCATCAATCAAATTTGACCCGTTTCTCAAACTTATCCATTTTGCCACCTCTCAGCATAAGTAAACAAATAAGAAGCTCAGAATCCATTTTGCACCTTTTATTCACTAACTACGAGGAAACCCATATATCGGAAGCATGATTAAACAACAGCAAGGCTTACTTATATATCTTAAAGCTTACTTATATTTATTTTTCACTCCTTCGTCCATTCCTTGATTTTTCCAGTTATTGTTTTGCATCAGTTAATAATGAGTTATAAGATAATCACAGTATCCAGCTTTTTCTTATCTGTGATTTTAAGCTGCAAGTATTTCGCTATGCATTAATTCATGATAAGAAATTAAGTGGCTTACAGATAATTAAAGACTTATAGAAATGCGAATGTAACGAGACATGATGTTTTAAGTCTTCCCATTAACCTTTCCTTTTCCTTTATGAATTTTATTTGCCATAAATATCTTTAATCCTTTTAAGAAATGTAGTATAAGTATTCATTGTATGTTTTTTTTTCAAGCTCTCTTGTTAATCCTTTTAAGTCATGTATTTGACTGATAAATGTGAGTAAATTTAATGTTTTGAATTTCTTATAGACTTGATTTGGTTCCGAAATATATACCTTTAAGTAGTTAAAGTTTGTTAATCTGTTGAATACTATTCTGTATGTCAACTTTTCCTTCAGCTGTTGTTAAAAGCGCTTAGGCATTGCATTCTCTTATATTCACTGGGTAACCTGCAACAATCTGTTGAGAACTAATATTGTCGTTTTCTATAGGGTTTTTGGCATCACTGGGTAACCTACAACAATATTAGGTGGCATGCTATTAGTTGCTATGCAACCTGGTGCATTCAGGAGTTGGAAATTGTCCCTAATGTTGCCTTGAAACTGCGGAAATGTTTGGCATCAAGCCCATACACAATATATAGGCATGGTATGCTTCCTTTTGGGGGTTGTCATGCACACTTGGGCACATTTGCTTATTGTTGATATAGGGGGCGCTGATACGTGGTTGGCAAGGCAAGAAGAGACAGCAAAGCAAAATGATGGTGATAACAGAAGGTTTGTAGATTAAGAAGACAACGGATGGAGAATGGTGGCACTAGTGAGCTTCTCATTATATATGTTTTTTGTTATTAAAATGAGTGTAAGTGATCTCTCGAAGCAAAAAATGTTATATCCTCCTGTTTTCAAGATCCATGTAACGCTAATGTATGTTTCTTGGTATTTGGCTTTTTTGAGTGGATTAGCGGTCCCAAACAGCTTTTTATATGTAGATTCAATAAGCAATCCAAAACAATCTTTCTTATAAGCATTTTGTGTAAAAACAATGCTTACAAAGAGGGCTGTTTGGTATTGCTTATTAACATTATATATAAATGGGGCTGTTTGGGATTGCTATTTTTTTTATTTTTAAAAATTGTTATTTAGACCGGTTAGAATGTAGAAACCGGTCTATATACTACTCTTTTTACACCGGTGGAGAAACCGGTCTATATGTGATTGATCTTTTAGACCTCCCCTCATTTAGACCGGTCGAATAACCGGTCTAAAAAGCCTTATGAACCGGTCTAAAAGGTGTTTTTTGTAGTAGTGATTGTTCAAAAAAAAAAAATATAATTTTGAGATAAATTTAGTTTAACATACATTAGTCAATATGATGTATTTTATTCATTTTGGAAACAATGAAATGCAGTGTTATCAAACATATGATACCTCTAAGGAGTATACCTAAATTTAAGTACATGACAATCAAATATTCACTTTTCCCGCATGTTATTGCATCATGACTAAATATATATACTATGCCAAAATTCTCTTTCACTCACAAATGATATACTACGGCATTAATTTCTACCAAAGGGCTTGTGTCGTAATAGTACCTCATATTATCTGAGAAGCTCTTCAACTAAATAATTACGGGTTCAAGTTCTGCTTAAGACATGTAGATTAATTAGTGATACAATTATTGTGGATGGTTAAAACTGCCGTTAAAAAAAAGAAGCTTGATACAAGTGATCATAAGAGCATGCACAATGGTTAACGCCCCCCCAAGTTATTTCAATGTTATTCGGTGTTAACCATTGGGAGTTCGGTGTTATTTCGGTGTTAAAGTGTCGGTGTTAACCCCTCAACGCACGTTATTTGGGCCTTTTTTTTTTTTTTTTTCCTGCCCCTAAATGAGGGGTTGTTTTTGTAAATTGTTGGTGAGTTAAAGTTTAACTTGGGAATATTATGATTGTGTGTGTTTTTTTGGTGAGTTAAGGTGAAATGTTAAAGCTGATGTGGCGCAGACGTGGCATGATGTTAAACCATAACTCAAGTTATGGTTGGGAGTGTTGCAATCTTTTTCCCTATTTCATGGTTATGTACAATTCGCAAATAATTTCATATCACTGTTTGTAAAGAAAGAGACCGAGCCTCGATCTCATGCGTATCGAATCATTCATGAACCTATTTCATTTAGCTATAATTTCAGTCGACACTTCAATTTGAATAACTGACATGTAAAAGGTGTTAAGAATACATATCACGTCTCTAACATTCATACATTTCGTGAGTATCTTTGTGCTAATTCTATCATTATCTTATATACTTAATACTTAAAAATCCAGCCCTTTAATTTAATGTGCAAGAGTAATAGTGCAAAAAAAAAAAAAAAAAAAAAAAAAACACGTCACAAGTACAACCTTCTTCAAGCCCTCTCAAAGCTCTACATTATGCCCACGTTTATTTGCAGCTATTGAATGTGGAGGAGGAATACGAACCATTCAAAAGTTACGACCACAATTACATGCCTAGTTTTATTTATAGCAATTGAATGTGGAGGAAGATGAACAACAACCACTCTCGAAATTACAAGTTACAACAACAATTACAACCAAAACAAAAAAGAATATAAAGAGTTTCGCATTTAAACCAAAGTTTACCCTTCATCTAAGTGCCCTATATAAACACAATCATCACACACAACAATCCCAAACAGGGACGGAGTCAGGATCAAATATGACCGGGTGCACAAAATCTTTTGAACCGTAATACTGGAAACACATTTCGAAGGACCGGGTGCATTTAAGATGCATTTAGAAAAAATCGGTGGTTTTTTCAAAAATTAACACTACATCGAAAAGATCCATGGGGTTCCCGGGCACCCGCGGGAATCCCCTAGCTCCGTCCCTGATCCCAAAGAGTTCTCCAACAAGATCTGCAGCTGCTTGCACAACTTTATCCTCATTTAAAGGGCGAATAACAACATCTATCGCATGGCCATATATGCGCCTTTGCAAACGATGCTTTATCTGTACAATGTACATAAGAATCCGTTAAAATATTGTGAAAAATATCATTACATGGTAACCATGTATCCAGTATTCCACCTCAGTCAGTCCAACGTTCCTTTTCTTATAGACGTTTATCAATTAAGTTTCAAGTATGTCCAAATGTTGTAATTTCTTTTAAAAAGTATGTTTGCCTGGCTTACTAACTGTGCAAAAAAACTTGCAAGTTTGTTTAAGTGACTAGGAGAGTGTTTGGAATTACTACTTTAAGTGCTTATTTGTTTCTTTGATGCAATGCTTATCTGCTAATTTAAAAGGGAGTTTGGGAATTGCTTATTTTTAAGCATATCCCTAAAGAGATATAAAGATCTTTACAAACTGAAAGTCAACTCATCATCGATAATACCTAACCGAGACCTCTTTTATAAGATCTTGAAGCCAAAACCTTGCTAAACACGTTCGTTAACCGTGGGTTGTGCTCGGATTAACACAAGAAGCAAGATAAGGTCGCTCTTGGTCTATCATTCGCTCTTTAAGTTGTAGATCCATCTAGTGATGAGATGAGAGTTGGGTGACTGCAATGAGTGGTAGGTGTAAAATTTTATAACAAAATCAGAAAACACAACTTGAATCTCAATTCAAGTCACTTTTATTATCAACCAAATCAACTACAAGATCGAGAGAAAATCGATCTCAATCAAGACACAACCAATAACCAAGAATACTCACAAATCTGCCACTGCTACACAGGTGCAGATCTATTGACTAATTTGCCAATAGTATCAATACAAACACTCAACTCACAATGAAATATAACAAGAATGATCAAAACACAATGATCAGAACAATCTAACTTGGCTGATAATCAGAAGCTTTTATCTGCGTGTGAATAATGTGTGGAAGAAGATATGAAACCCTAATCCATATATGAGCTTATATAGCCTCCAAATAGAACTTTCAGCTTTAGTCAACTTGAGCCCTCAGAGTTCCATCTACTTGCCAACTTTGGCTGAAAACTATTCTTAAGCTATAACTGCAAAATTAGAAAAGGCAACATTAGTCCCTATACATTATTATTCCAGGTTGAGTTAATAACTTCAACATCCCCCCTTAACTCCAACCTGGAATAAATCAATCATGCTCAGTTTACCAACAAGCTTTTCATGTTGAAGCTTGCTTAATCCCTTAGTTAAAATGTCAGCAGTTTGATCTGCTGTATTAATCTTTTCAGTCTTAATAACTCCTGCCAAAATTTTTTCCCTCACAAAATGTAAATCAATTTCTAAGTGTTTAGTTCTCTCATGAAAGATGAGATTAGTCGCTATCTTGATAGCGACTTGACTATCACAAAAGAGCTTAACAGTAAAAATGTTCCCGTTCAAGTCATTTAAAATTTTGAGAACCCAAACAACTTGTATAGCAGAGGCCATAGCTCTATACTCACCTCTGCGATGACTTAGAAATGGTATTTTGTTTTTGCTTTTCCATGATACTAGTGAACCATTTAAAATAAGCGGTAACAAGAATGATTTTCTAGTTGTAAGACATTTAGCCCATCGCATCAACAAATGCTTCAAGAGAAACATCCGGGCATTTGGTAATATGAATACCTTTCCAGAGAGCCTTTTAAATACCTCAAGACTTTAAGTGCAATTTTCAAATGTGACCTAAGAGGCTTATGCATAAACCGACTCAAACAAAGGAACATAATAAGCAATATCGTGTCTAGTATGAGTTAGGTAAATCAATTTTCCAATCAACTTTTGATATTCGCTAAGTTATCTATTCTTGGATCACTAACTGTAGGTTCACTAGTTAAAAACAAGTTTGTTCAAGAGGAAAGGCCAAAGGCTTACAAGCCAATAACCCAAATTCCATTAACAAATCCAAACAATATTTTCTTTGAGTTAAACAAACACCTTTTTCAGTGTCTACAACTTCAATGCCAAGAAAGTATTTAAGTTTTCCCAAATCTTTAATTTGAAACTTAGATTTCAAAAAGACTTTAAAACTTTCAATTTCCTTCAAATTGTTCCCAGTAATTATTATATCATCCACATAAACCAGTAAAGCAACAAAGTTACCTGAGTCACTTTTGGTGAACAAAGAATAATCACTTTTACTCTGTTTGAAACCATTCTCAAGCAAAGCACTAGTCAACTTAGCATTCCACTGCCTGGGTGCTTGTTTCAACCCATACAATGATTTTTTAAGTCTACATACTCTTTTATCATTAACATCAAAATATCCCTCAGGTAATGTCATATACACAGTTTCATTAAGATCACCATAAAGAAAAGCATTATTAACATCAAGCTGAAAAATAGGCCAACACATCTGAACAGCAAGATTAACAACACATCTAATAGTAACAATTTTGACCACAGGAGAGAAGGTTTCATCAAAGTCAACACCTTCCTTCTGACTATAACCTTTGACAACTAATCTACCCTTATACCTTTCAATCTCTCCTGTGGACTTATACTTAATCTTATACACCCATCTATTTCCTATGGCTTTTCTACCAACAGGCAACTCACATATCTCAAAAGTATCATTACTATAAAGAGCATGCATTTCTTTATCCATTGCATCTCTCCAGTGCTGATGTTTAGAAGCTTCTTTAAAAGATTTTGGTTCAACAACTTTATTTAGTTCAACAACAAAACAGAAGTTTTCAGAACTTAGTTTTGAGTAATTAACAAATTTTTCAAGTCCATACTTAACCTTAGACTCAACCACAAAATCATTATATCTATTTGGAAAAACAGAAGTTCTATCAGACCTTCTTAAAGAAGGCTGACTATTACTTTCCAAAACCAACTCTTCTGCTTGATCAGTTAAGGGACTGTTTACACCCTCAGAACTGCTCACACCAAGAGGAGTTGCAGCCAACTCACTTGTACTGGTAACCTCATTGGAACCATCAGAGTGCCCCAAATCACCCTGTTCATGGTCAATAGTTGGGCTGCCTAGATGCAAGGAGGGGCTGCCCTCACTCTCATGATGATCATTATGAGTACTATCATCATTGGGTGTGTCAGAGTTGTCACAAGCTACTTCATCAAAGAAGTTAACATGATTCAAACTCTGACTGAGAGGGTCAGGAGCAGCAGAAGAGGTTTTAATCTTGAAAGGAAAAACATTTTCAAAAAATCTTACATCTCTAGAGAATATAAATTGTTTCCTTTCAAGACTATAAAGTTTATAACCTTTTTGAAAATTGGAATACCCAACTAAAACACATTTTTCAGCTCTACTACTAAACTTATCATTATTGGTAAGAATAGTAGCAAAGCAAAGACAACCAAAAGTTCTTAAATGATTTAGTTCAGGTTTTCTATTAAAAACAAGATTAAAAGGAGATAATCCATTCAGCACTGAAGAAGGCAATCTGTTAATCAAGTAAGTGGCAGTTAGAATGCATTCAGACCACAAATATAAAGGCAATCCCCCCTGAAACATAAGGGATCTGGCAACATTTAAGAGATGCCTATGTTTCCTCTCAACAACCCCATTCTGTTGAGGTGTGTAAGTACAAGATGTTTGATGAATAATACCATTTTTCTCACAAAACCCATTAAATTGAGTATTAACAAATTCAGTACCATTATCACTTCTAAAAATTTTAACACACTTTTCAAACTGTGTTTTAACAAGGTTATAAAAGATTTGAATATAATCAAACACCTCTTGCTTACTCTTAAGTAAGTAAACCCAAACTGCCCTGGTGAAATCATCAACAATAGTTAAAAAGAATCTGTGACCTTCTTTACTTTTTATTTTATAAGGACCCCAAAGATCTAGATGAACTAAGTCACCTAAAGCCAAAGTTTTATGGTCACTTAGAGGAAAAGGCTCTCTGGTTTGTTTAGCTTGTTGACAAATGTCACAAGGCTCAATGTCATCTTTATTTTGAAAATTGATTTCACCCTTCAACACTGTTAAGACTTGGTCAGAGGGATGACCAAGTCTGCAATGCCAAGTTTTCTTAGTCAAATCACAAGCGACCTAAAATTTTTAACCCCTAGGTCAATACCTTGATCTCCATCAAAGTAATATAAACCATCCATCCGCTACCAATCCCGAACATTCATTCCCTCAAATCACGAGGTAAAACATAACATTTGTTCTCATCAAAGGCAACAACAAACTTACTATCTCTAGCTACCTTATGAATGACATTAAACCGACACAATATTCGTGAACAACCAACACATCATATAATGTTAAATGTTTAGTGAGAACCATATTTCCAACCTTAGTAATTAAGGCTTCATCCCATTGGGATGAGACACCTTAATACCAAGCTTAGAAATATCAATGACATTCACTAAATATTTATCAAGATATGTAAGATGTTGATTTGCACCGAATCAACAATAATACTGCCGCAACCAATGCACCCTCATTTTACTATTATGACAAAAGAACCTTTTAAAATTTTGATTAAAAATTTACTTTTATTGAAGACAATACCGCCATATTGGCATGCATGCCTCTTCCCATTTCCATTATTATTAACGAGTTCTCCTTAATCAAAGAAATGAGTTTAGATATCTGCTCATCGAAAAGCGAGATAGAACTAGATCCAACGAATTATTATTGTTCACAAATCTCTTATTAAAATTCGAGCACCACGATTGTTATTATTCTTTCTATTTTTCCAAAATCGTCAGGTACCCAATGATCTTAAAGCACCTATCCACAGTGTGACCATTGAAGCCACAATGTTCACAAACTAAGACAGGACCACCAGCAGTCCTTCTAGTATCATTATTTCTAGGGCCATTGTTAGGTCTGAAAGAACTGCCAGAGGTAGAAGACCTCTGTGTTTTCCCTCTATTTGGAACACTGGAGTTGAACACAGATGAATGAGACTTTTGAGAAGTCCCACCATCTGAACCAAATGACCACGCACTGTGAGATTCCTCACTAGAAATGACAAAAAAAGCCCTTTAACATCGTGGAGAGGTCTCTAGACAAAATATTACTTCTTATTTGCATATAAGACTCATCTAATCCCATTAAGAACTGCATTAATTTCATCAATTGATTATGTTTTTTAAAATCATCAGCAGCATGACAAGTACATCTAGGCAACTGAACCAAGGCATCAAACTGTTTCCACAGAGTAGACAACTTATTAAAATATTCAGCAATAGTACTACCATTTTGAGACAAAGAGTTGATCTTATGATGCAAGTTAAAAGTAACAGAACCATCAACTCTATCAAACATTTCTTTTAATTCATTCCACACATCAGAAGCTCTTTTAGAAAAAATTTGTCCCAAAAACAACTCTTCTGAAATAGAATTTAAAATCCATCCCAAAACAACAGCATTCACCCTATCCCATTGTCTACCTAGAACCTCATCAGCATTAGATCTTCTACAAGACCCATCTACAAAACCAATTTTATTCTTTCCTTCTAATGCTAACAACATAGCACAAGACCACACATTATAATTTTCAGTCCCTTTTAATTTGATAGATACAACAGTAAGGGTGGCAGAGTCATTAGGATGCAAATGCAATGGATTACTAAGATCCAATCTGCTAATCAAAGTAACAGGCTCATCAGCCTCATATTCATCATCAGTATAACCATGAACAGACATACTGGAAAATAAGCAAGAACAACAAACACACAAGAAAAGACAATAAGGTAGTTCCCAGGCTTCCTTGCCACTCAAGGTGGTAGGTCAAGGGCAGATCACTCTAAATCAAGATCTACAACTAAAACAGATAAACCACACTCCAACAACAATCACAATCACCTCCAACAATTCTCAACTCCTACTCCCCGTCAATCTAAACAAGAAATAAAAAAAGAAATATAAAGGGTGCGAGAGGTGTTACAGTGCACGCAAATCCAGAAAGCAGCGGAACAAGAACCCTGATTATAATTCTTGAGACAAGAATCACAACCCACACGATCTCAATCAACCCAGAACCACCAAGATTCACCAGAAAAGATCAAGAACACCAAGAACCAACCACCAATCGAAGCTAGAGATCAAACCCCCAAAAATACCCAAACCCTAATTTTCTCAAAAATTAGGCGTTTTGTAAAATCTTTTAGAATCGATCAATTAGAGCCAAAAGACACTAGTTAATCACAATTAATTAGGTTTAATCAAACTAATTTGAAAAACCCCCAAATTTTTGAAACCCTAATTTTCCCGAAATCAATTTTATCAGAGCAAGGCGAAGAACCTATCTCTGATACCATGTAAAATTTTATAACACAACTGTAAACACAACTTGAATCTCAATTCAAGTCACTTTTATTATCAACCAAATCAACTACAAGATCAGAGAGATACTGATCTCAATCAGTACACAACCAATAACCAAGAATACTCACAAATCTGCCACTGCTACACAGTCGCATATCTATTGACTAATTTGCCAATAGTATCAATACAAACACTCAAGTCACAATGAAATATAACAAGAATGATCAAAACACAATGATCAGAACAATCTAACTTGGATGATAATCAGAAGCTTTTATCTGCGTGTGAATAATGTGTGGAAGAAGATATGAAACCCTAATCCAGATATGAGCTTATATAGCCTCCAAATAGAACTTCCAGCTTTAGTCAACTTGAGCCCTCAGAGTTCCATCTACTTGCCAACTTTGGTGAAAACTATTCTTAAGCTATAATCGCAAAATTAGAAAAGGCAACATTAGTCCCTATACATTATTATTCGAGTTGAGTTAATAACTTTCAACTGACTAATATTTAGGGGTTATGCGACACGTTTACAACAGCATTATGTAACAAACATTTACCTACGACCTATAGCCTAATCAAAATTACTACCGCAAAATATGCAAGGAAGGAACCATGACATATATGTTTGGAATAGATTCCATTTTGAGAGAGTTGAATAAGCTATCTCGTTCTCGTTTAAAAGTTCTATACATCTGCCCTTTCTCAACGCATTTCTTTAGACAAAGACTCCGTTTTTTCCTCTTTTCGAATGGTAAATATTTTTCGAACATGGAGGGTGAATCAAACCCATGTTTGAATTGAAATTGAGATCTTGATACAAGTTCTTCCCTTCAGAATCGAATCGATAGATTCATATCCACGAAAGAGGTTGACAATAAGTTCTTTGCATACGTAAGTATTATTTAACGTTCGAGCTAAATGTGTTCCTATTAGATATATTTAGTATTTTAAGCGTGAACAATGTAATTAAGCGGTTTCAAATTTACAAAAAGTATGTTATCAAGCCTTCGTTATGCTATGCTTTTATATCGAGCTTGTTAATTAAAATGATAGAATGTCTTATTTAACAAACTGTTAAGTAACGGGCGTCAGTAGGATTGTTTGTATAACGAACATCTAACATGAAGGACCAATTATGTAAAAAAAATTTACATCGTTAGTTGTGACAACTCGTAATTTCAGGACATTTCATATAGACTAGGTTTAGTCTACATAAAATTATCATCATATTAATTCATGCATGGTTTTGCATTTTACATTAAACGTTTATTTCCTTATTAAATAAACGCTATCGCGTAAACATTATTTGAACATTTGATCTGACACTTCCAAAAATTATCCCAACATATTTTTATACTCATATTAAGATTATAAAAATAATATTATGAGTTTACCTGGTGTTTTAAATTTATTTTGTATATAAATTGTTATATTTATATAATTACAACGGTTTTCGTAAATACTACTCGATAATTATTATTTCACTAAATTCTTGTAAGAAATGTATTTTTATAATTTTTACGACTTCTATATACTTTATTTTGATCCGTTAAAATTTATTTTTAGCTAATGCTACATTAAATACCTAAATATATTTACTAATTACACAATAAAGGTAACATTAAAATGCATTAACTCATTTTAAATGCATTGCCCTTTTATTTTATATGTATGTCGACATTAGGACATGACTCAACACTTTTGGAGTTACAAAATATCAACTAGATGCATGTTACTTACATATGTTATTATATTTTAATACTAAAACATACATACATTATTAACAAAGGTGTAAAGTCTTTGAACTCTCTCTTTTTCATCCATATCAACCGGCCATGGCAAGAACATCAAGGAAATCCATTAATTTTTCAAGATCAAGTAACTTTACAAGTTCATGTAGTGATCTATGTTTAGGTTTTGAAATAAAAACCTATAGATTAATAAGGTTTTCATCACTTTCTTTCACATAATCATTCAAGTAAGCATTTCATGATCTTCATAACTCTTTCATATTTATCTTTCTGTTATCTTATCATTTTTGCAAGAAAACATGCATGTTACATATGAATTTATACCACTTTTAATGTTTTTATTACTTATTATGAAATATAATTATCCTATAATTATCCCTTGAGATATATCATGTTTGATGATGTCTAGGAACCCATGACACCCTAAGAAGGTGTATGGTAGGATTAGAATAGCTTTGGAGTTGTTTTGAATTGGTTAGAATAGGTTTGGCGCGAGAAAAACTCATTTCGACAAGTTTAATTAAGGGTCTGTCCATATTTTCAAATTCTGGAAAATCCGACAGTTTGTAAAATATTTTGGGCTAGATATTCAGAAAATATACTTTAAAATGAAAACGTGGCCGCTTGAACGGGTTAAAACGGAGTTATAACGAAGAAGTTATGCTATTTTCAAGTTTTACGACGAAAGATATTTGGTTCAGAAAATTCAGCATGTAATCTCGACTTTTACGAGTCAAAATGAGTATTAAGCGTTATAAATTGTGTCGACTTATCAAAATATATTACTATATATTATCACGATTCCGAGGACATATAAAACGAGAAAACGGACTTGTAATGATTAAATTACACGCGATTTAACAAAGTTACCGTAACTTTATTATATAAGAAAAACTAATATATTTCTATTAGACAAATATTACGACAACGAAGGACCATGTTGAGGGTCGTTTTAACATCGATGGAGTACTTTTATAAAATGATGTCTTCTAGTAAAAGTAAGTTCACCTAGCCTATTTTCCAAAATGTCCAACCGTTAAATCAAGTGGAGTTGTAACGAATAAAATACGATCACTTAAACTTTGCCGAAAACCACCCTTAAACAATATTTCGGATACAAGTACCATACTTTACCTATATTTTTCTACATGATCGAGACCTCTAGGATGAAAACTTAAATGCTAAAACTTTGAGATAATGATACAAGCTTCCCAAAACCGTTGAGTTCGTTTCCTAACACTCGATGTGCACCATTTTACGACTAGCTTTTCAAGGCCGTTTAGTCACTTTCATAAAATTGTCAAATGACATTATTTTACGACGAAAAGTTATAATTTCATAATAAATCATTAAATGACTATTGTAAGATATCATTTCAACGTAAATACTTGTAAAGTATTTTATAACATGACGAGATGTCATAAACATATATTTCGACGATAAATTCTATTTTCAAAAGCGTACAAGTGGTATAGATTACATGTGGATTTGCATGCACGACATTGTTTCATGATTTACATTAGAACATATCATTCATAATAGGTCGCGGTTAGAGGTTGCGCCTCATTTCGATGTACTCACTTTTGTCATCATTAACATTGCTCCAGGTGAGTCATAGCCCCACTTTTCTTGTTTTAATAATTTTATTAAACTCTTTGGGGGAGATACATGCTCAACAACTTTTATGGCAAACATGATTATTTGCAAACTATATGTTTATCTGAACTGAATGTTAGTCATACGAAGTAACAATGTCGCCATACTTAGAATTTCTATATCATGAATCATTGAGCTAATCGACTTGGTATGATCACGATCTAACGGACTTGGATAATGTTGTACTAACGGACTTGGTACAATCATGGTCTAATGGTCTTGGTATAGTCATGTACTAACGGACTTGGTACAATCATGGTCTAATGGTCTTGGTATAGTCATGTACTAACGGACTTGGTACAATCATGGTCTAATGGTCTTGGTATAACATTGAACTAATGGTCTTGGAACAATTTGAAACCGTACGAATTATGTGTTATATCAAGTAACTATTGATACATTTAGTTATGCACTATTTTGTGAATTCATTTGACGATGTGTATTTGAACATAAACTATATACATTTTGGCGGTGGGTTGTGAACACACAAAGTTGCAAGTTTTGTATGGGCGAACTTGAACCGAGTGGATTTACAATGCCTTTCTTTGCATAAACGATTTTGAAAGGCTTTACATTTCAACACAAACTCTATGAACTCACTCAACCTTTGTGTTGACACTTTTTAGCATGTTTTATCTCAGGTATCTAAGGCATTCACTTCATGGCATGCATATGGACATATCATAGAGTCGTGGTGACGACGCGTCACACATGGGATTTATGCATTTTAAAACATCGTTGGCTTGTAACAAACTTATTTCCGCACAAATTGATATTTATGTGGGACCTACACTTTGTAAACTCTGATATTTTATTAAATCAAACGATGTATTTTCCAAACGACACTTTAGGTCGTTCAATATAACTGTGATTGTGATGCTATGACAGTCAACCCCGTGAATTCCATTCACGCAAAATGTAATTTGGGTGTGTGACAGATTGGCATCAGAGCTTCGGTTATAGAGAACTAAGTTGCATCATTGACCCTAGACTGTAACTACATCATCATAGCATCTCATCATATCATTATAAGTACATACTCATTATACATGCGGGTTTATGACTTAACACCAAACATCATATGAGTCGATTAGTCCAAGCATTGCATAGTTACTCCTAAATTATACATAGCCTGATCACCTATGTCTAATTCAGGAAGAATCATGCAATGAAGGGAGTAGTAGTCTTATATGTGTAAGCAATTCTATGATGAGCCAAATTTTCAAAAGACTAGTTACTCAAACCGATTTAGCCTAATCTCATGACAGTTCTTGTTTGATGAGTTGTGAGATTAAGTAAAATCGGTTACCTAAAAGTCTTTTGAGGGTTTTGCTCGAGAATGGGAAAGTTTGCCTCATCAAACCCTAAACCGGAGAGACCAACACGAATCGAATTCGTGGATGAATTCCTTTTTGATGGGCGAATGTGACAACTCGTAATTTCAGGACATTTCATATAGACTAGGTTTAGTCTACATATCATTATCATCATATTAATTCATGTATGGTTTTGCATTTTACATTAAACGTTTATTTCCTTATTAAATAAATGCTATCGCGTAAACATTATTTGAACATTTGATCCGACACTTCCAAAAATTGTCACAACATATTTTTATACTCATATTAAGATTATAAAAATAATATTATGAGTTTACCCGGTGTTTTAAATTTATTTTGTATATAAATTGTTATATTTATATAATTACAACGGTTTTCGTAAATACTACTCGATAATTATTATTTCACTAAATTCTTGTAAGAAATGTATTTTTATAATTTTTACGACTTCTATATATTTTATTTTGATCCGTTAAAATTTATTTCTAGCTAATGCTACATTAAATACCTAAATATATGTACTAATTACACAATAAAGGTAACATTAAAATGCATTAACTCATTTTAAATGCATTGCCCTTTTATTTTATATGTATGTCGACATTAGGACATGACTCAACACTTTTGGAGTTACAAAATATCAACTAGATGCATGTTACTTACATATGTTATTATATTTTAATACTAAAACATACATACATTATATAACAAAGGTGTAAAGTCTTTGAACTCTCTCCATTCATCCATATCAACCGGCCATGGCAAGAACATCAAGGAAATCCATTAATTTTTCAAGATCAAGTAACTTTACAAGTTCATGTAGTGATCTATGTTTAGGTTTTGAAATAAAAACCTATAGATTAATAAGGTTTTCATCACTTTCTTTCACATAATCATTCAAGTAAGCATTTCATGATCTTCATAACTCTTTCATATTTATCTTTATGTTATTTTATCATTTTTTCAAGAAAACATGCATGTTACATATGAATTTATACCACTTTTAATGTTTTTATTACTTATTATGAAATATAATTATCCTATAATTATCCCTTGAGATATATCATGTTTGATGATGTCTAGGAACCCATGACACCCTAAGAAGGTGTATGGTAGGATTAGAATAGCTTTGGAGTTGTTTTGAATTGGTTAGAATAGGTTTGGCGCGAAAAACTCATTTCGACAAGTTTAATTAAGGGTCTGTCCATATTTTCAAATTCGGAAAATCCGACAGTTTGTAAAATATTTTGGGCTAGATATTTAGAAAATATACTTTAAAACGAAAACGTGGCGCTTGAACGGGTTAAACGGAGTTATAACGAAGAAGTTATGCTATTTTCAAGTTTGACGACGAAAGATATTTGGTTCAAAAATTCACATGTAATCTCGACTTTTACGAGTCAAAATGAGTATTAAGCGTTATAAAATGTGTCGACTTATCAAAATATATTAGTATATATTATTACGATTCCGAGGACATATAAAACGTAGAAAACGGACTTGTAATGATTAAATTACACGCGATTTAACAAAGTTACCGTAACTTTATTATATAAGAAAAACTAATATATTTCTATTAGACAAATATTACGGCCACGAAGGACCATGTTGAGGGTCGTTTTTAACATCGATGGAGTACTTTTTATAAAATGATGTCTTCTAGTAAAAGTAAGTTCACCTAGCCTATTTTCCAAAATGTCCAACCGTTCGTCAAGTGGAGTTGTAACGAGTATAATACGATCACTTAAACTTTGCCGAAAACCACCCTTAAACAATATTTCAGATACAAGTACCATACTTTACATATATTTTTCTACATGATCGAGACCTCTAGGATGAAAACTTAAATGCTAAAACTTTGAGATAATGATACAAGCTTCCCAAAACCGTTGAGTTCGTTTTCTAACACTCGATGTGCACCATTTTACGACTAGCTTTTCAAGGCCGTTTAGTCACTTTCATAAAATTGTCAAATGACATTATTTTACGACGAAAAGTTATAATTTCATAATAAATCATTAAATGACTATTGTAAGATATCATTTCAACGTAAATACTTGTAAAGTATTTTATAACATGACGAGATGTCATAAACATATATTTCGACGATAAATTCTATTTTCAAAAGCGTACAAGTGGTATAGATTACATGTGGATTTGCATGCACGACATTGTTTCATGATTTACATTAGAACATATCATTCATAATAGGTCGCGGTTAGAGGTTGCGCCTCATTTCGATGTACTCACTTTGTCATCATTAACATTGCTCCGTGAGTCATAGCCCCACTTTTCTTGTTTTAATAATTTTATTAAACTCTTTGGGGAGATACATGCTCAACAACTTTTATGGCAAACATGATTATTTGCAAACTATATGTTTATCTCGAATCGAATGTTAGTCATACGATAACAATGACGCCATACTTAGAATTTCTATATCATGAATCATTGAGCTAACTGACTTGGTATGATCACGATCTAACGGACTTGGATAATGTTGTACTAACGGACTTGGTACAATCATGGTCTAATGGTCTTGGTATAGTCATGTACTAACGGACTTGGTACAATCATGGTCTAATGGTCTTGGTATAGTCATGTACTAACGGACTTGGTACAATCATGGTCTAATGGTCTTGGTATAACATTGAACTAATGGTCTTGGTACAATCCTGAACTAATGGTCATGGAACAATTTGAAACCGCATTTAATTATGTGTTATATCAAGTAACTATTGATACATTTAGTTATGCACTATTTTGTGAATTCATTTGACGATGTGTGTTTGAACATAAACTATATACATTTTGGCGGTGGGTTGTGAACACACGAGTTGCAAGTTTTGTATGGGCGGAACTTGGGCCGAGTGGATTTACAATGCCTTTCTTTGCATAAACGATTTTGAAAGGCTTTACATTTCAACACAAACTCTATGAACTCACTCAACCTTTGTGTTGACACTTTTAGCATGTTTTATCTCGTATCTAAGGCATTCACTTCATGGCATGCATGTGGACATATCATAGAGTCGTGGTGACGACGCGTCACACATGGGATTTATGCATTTTAAAACATCGTTGGCTTGTAACAAACTTATTTCCGCACAAATTGATATTTATGTGGGACCTACACTTTGTAAACTGATATTTTATTAAATCAAACGATGTATTTTCCAACGACACTTTAGGTCGTTCAATATAATCGATTGTGATTTTATTAACCCCGATTCCATTCAAAAACATGTAATTTGGGGTGTGACATTTCCAACGGGACATATTTTGCACTTTAAACCTCGTTCAATATTTAACTGTAGATAAGTGTGATCGATAGGTCTTTGTGTAACGAACATCTAACATGAAGGACCAATTATGTAAAAAAATTTACATCATTAGTCCATACAGGACCTATTTTGCAACGCAAAACCTCGTAATTTTTTAACAAAGTTAAGTAAGTGTGACACTGTTTTGTAATCTAACATCTAACATGAAGGACCAATTATGTAAATTTTTTTTACATCATTAGTCCCTACAAGACCTATTTTGCAACGCAAGTTAAACCTCAGGGACTCTTGTCGCATTTTCGTTTTTTTTAAAAGTATTTAAATTTTTTTTGAAGGACCAATTATGTAAATTTTTTTTACATCTTTAGTCCTTACAGGACCTATTTTGCAACGCAAGTTAAACATCAGGGACTCTTGTCGCATTTTCGTTTTTTTAAAAAGTATTAAAAAAAAGTAACGACCGTTAGTAAATAACGGTCGTTAGTTAACGACCGTTAATAGATAACGAAAACACTATTCATTAGCCCATTCTTGACACCCCATTGGGTGTGGCAGCAGCCAAAAGCAGATTGCTCATAGCAATCCTGCTAAATGTACTTTAGAGTAATATATTTTTTAAAATTAGTCATGGCCTAGCCTATTCCTCGTATATGTGAATTAGCCACCTATTTTTAGCGTAAAGCTAGACCATATTAATTCAATGTTCATTTATTTTTTTATTTATGTTTCAGTACATGTTGCCTAAGTATGTGTTATCATAGTGTCAACGAGGTATTAAAAATTGGTTGGACATAAATGTTTTTCATTGTAAGTACGATGTAATACGAAGAAAGCTAAACGGATACTCAAACAAATGTTCACTTTTTCTTCATATTTTATGGGCAAAAGAAATAGAAGAAACACTTAAAATCAAGGCTCTTAAGAGCTCTAGGTATGGTAATGCAAACCCTGCGTTATGCCTAGCTGGCACCGCGTTGGGGCGCATTACCATACCAGCTATGGTGGCGTTGCCAGTTGAGTTACCACAGAAACGTGGAGAAGAATGTGCTAGTGAAAAAAAAACCCAAAGGATTTTTTTTAATTAAATTTAAACACACACTATAAATACAACACCCCTATATTACCAAATATTATTCGTTTAAAAAAAACTATGGCTAACGATGCAAACGAGGTTCGAACTGCAATCCTCCGACTACTACGGACGGAAAGAGATAAGGAGCTCCAACCGGTGAACAATTTATTGGGTGAGATAACTCGTATTATGTGTTAGATGCAAGAGCATCGTGAAGAGGTTGAAAGGTTGCGTGAGCTGCCTCAAGACCAACCAGTTATCAGCTTCGGTCTACAAGCTCTACTAATGACCGAGGAATCTGATATGTGTCTCTAAAACATGATAAGGGACGTTAGGGATGAAGTCATGAGAGCCTTGAATCAAAAGAAAGATCCCATCAATTATTACTCGACAATGTTAAAGCTCTAAAGCCGTTGGATGATTTCTGTTTTTGTAATTGTTTAGGTGTTTTATTTTGGTATGGTATTTTATATTCGTCTTGTATTTTTAATAAATGAAATGAATTTAGTTTGTTTGAAAAATTAGTTTAAATTTTATTAAACAACAACAATAACACTTTAAACAACAATATCACATTTAACATTAATAGATTAAACATTAACATAACATAACAACTACTACTACTACTATTACAACAACATTAATACATTATTTAACAACAACACGTACTCCATATGAAGATTATTCATGTCATCTAAAAGGTCATGGAGTATTGCACCCTATTGACATGTGTGATCCTCGAGATTCCTTTCTAATTCTAGTGATACCTCCAACATCTTTATTTTATCTCCAATATCTTGTTTTGAGATAATAACATCTTGTTTCTTGCTTCCAACATGTTAATCGAAATATCTTTAACATTGCAGTTTGAGCACTGTGTTGAAAAAGAGCCTTGACCAAACTGTTGTTCAAAAAAATCCTTCCACATAAAGTATTGACACCCCTAATCCTTTGATTCTCGCTGTTACATATTAATGAAATCATAAGAAAATGTATTCTTAACAAACAAATTATTTGTATATTTACGTAAATAAGCAAATGTATGATTATTAACCTTTGAACGAGGACATGCATGATACGGTTTACCACAAGTACCAGGATGACAAAATCTTCTTTCCGCTATGAATCCTCTTCTACAAGAACACCAGAAAGGGTTATTTCGTTCCATCTCAGTTTGTGAGGTTAAAGTGAGAATCTGTATGTGTTATAATCGTTTATAATGAAACTAAACCTTTGTTTTACAATGAAATTTACTATGAAACCAAAGATGTTTTACAATGAAACCTAAACCTTTGTTTTTAGGGGAAAATTATCTTAAAGTAAAAGATAACCAATTAGTGTAAATAACAAAATTAAAATTAAATAAACTATCCTAATCAAACAAAAGGGTAAATTACAGATTTTATTCATGTGGTCTTTTTAAATTTGCACAAAAAGCCACTCTTACGAGTTAATTACAAATTATGCCATTACTGTTCACATTTTGTTACACTCCTCGTCCTTTTAGCTAACACCCGTTAGTTTTTCCTTGATAGTGGCCCTCATGTGCGTTTCACGTGAGAGTATTTATGTCCTTTTCGTTTTCCCTCAAATAAATCACTCGCCCACTTTCTTCACATTCCCAATAAACCCTTTTTGTCTGATCATTTCACAGAGTTCCATTGCAAACTGCCTTACAATTTTTAAATCAGAATCTAAAATCATTAGATCTTGAATGATTCGAGGTACATTTTGGCAGATTCGTGCCAACAGTTCCTCAATCCATGAATTTGGTCTTGTTTATGGTAAGCATCGTTTCCCTTTTACTTGAAATATTTTTATTGAATATGCAGTTAAAAACATACATATTATGTTTGAAAACTACCTTACGTTGTATTTCCTGATTTTTACGTTTTAAAGACATTTATATTTTCGCTTGTGGTGACATCTTTAATTTTTTTTGCCTAGATTTGTATGATAACCTATTTACTCTTAAAATTCACCACAAAGTTGTCTTAAGCTACCCGCCAGATAAACGATATTTTTATGTCATGAGGGGTATTTTTGTTCTTTTGATTCTAACAAAGATATATTTTGCGCTTTACTCTTCTTATTATTATACTAATAATTTTAATTATAACTATTCTTAATAGTATTTTTTTTTTTATTAATTATATCTTTATTATTAGTGTTATATTTTTTTTTGAATTTATAGGTTTCGTATATTTGATTTTCTATTTCTATTATTAATATATATTTTATATAATAATAATAATAATAATAATAATAATAATAATAATAATAATAATAATAATATTACAGTGCTAAGCTTCTCCTTAGTTCGGTATTGTTCTTCTTGGTCCCTCTTTTGATGATGCTCTCACGACCTTTAATGTGAATATGAATATTGACCTTTTGAGTAACCCTAGCGAGGTCGATGCCCCTAAACTTATGAAGAAATTGGCAGATATATATATTTCGATCGGGTTACCCAAACTGCTGAGTCTACTTTCCATCTTTCTCCTCGACATATGGCGTTATGGAGTTCTTTAAAGGAGGATCATACTTCGGATTGGCTTAGGGTGGCTCCGATATTTGGACTGGGACAAACTATGAATGCCAGGGCTTATCGTTGTGTGCTATGTTATCGGTTGGGTGTTCATCTTTTCACCGTTCGTGCACCGTGTTCACTTGTCCTAAGGTATTTTCGGAGATATTTACCGGGATCATCTTTGTTTCATGTGCGGGTATTGTTGGCATTAAACATCGGCATAACCTTGTGCATGATGTTCTTGTTGATATATGTTCTGGAGAAGGGCGATCCTTGCGACCGGTGATATTTTACTTTACTCGTGGGATAGTGGACGTGATGTATGTGTTGATCTTACGGATCGCCGCCTTGACGCAACTGGGATGACCGATTTTATGCCGGCGTGCGATCATTGATGTTGCGCACCGTAAACGTGTCAAGTACGATGCGAAATGTGCGGATATTGGATATGGGTTTCTCCCCTTTTCTTTTTCTTCTTTTGGAGAACTTGATAAGGATGCAGTTACCTTACTTAAGCGTATTCGGCGATTCTCTATGACTCAAGACATTGGTGAGCGTGCAACAATTCATATTTTTAATAGGATTGGCTTTGCCATTGCTAGAGGTGTGGGGGCCCAGTTGGTTTCGAGGCTTCCCACTAATTTTTTGTAATCCTATGAGTTTTTAATAAAAGTGTTATTCATAGAAAAAAATAAAATAAATAATAATAAAAATAAATAATAATAATAATAATAATAATAATAATAATAATAATAATAATAATAATAATAATAATAATAATAATAATAATAATAATAATAATAATAATAATAATAATAATAATAATAATAATAATAATAATAATAATAATAATAATAATAAAGTGATTTTCTAATAGTGTGGGCGATTCAGTCATCGTCACGGTGATCGTGTCATCGTCCTGGTGATCCCCTCGACCCCGTCCACTTATTTTATGTCTTAGTTAAGTTTTCCAAGTGGTTTGGTCGAATTTGGAGTTGTCTAAGTCGTATTTTTGAATTTTACAAGATCAAGTGTCAAAGCTGAGGAAACGGGTCTCCTCATGTTGGATCATCTTTTGCATGGGTTTTGTTCCCCTTTGTGTTTACTTCTTCTTCTTCGTTGCGTCTAGCTAGTTGGGTCGTTCATAGTTTTTCTTTTTTCTTCTTCTGTTTTGATTCTCTTTTTTTCTATTCATAGTTGGGTCGTTTCGTTTCTTTCATAGTTGGGTTTTGATTCTGGCTTGGTTTGTTGAAGGTGAATGGGTATGCGTTTTGTATGTTAGATAATAGCAGGTTTGTTCCTTGGTGGGGACCTATCTTGGTGAGAGTTGTTCCTGCGGTTTGATATTCCAGCGGTGTGACCATTTGATATTGCGTTTCGTGTTTGGCCTGCGTTTTGATATTACAGTGGTGGGGCCATTTGATGTTGTGTTTTGAGTTTGGGTTGCGTTTTGATATTCCAATGATAGGGACCTTTTTGATATAATGACTGTGGTTTGCTTGTGGTCCCAGACAAAATAGTTGGGTTTTCATATTATTTCAAGTGGGACCCGCTTTATACTTGGTGGATAAACATTTTGTTTATTAAGCCTTGGTGCGATTTGACCCTCCTTTAGAGTTGCGTTTTGTCAACTTTGAACCCTCTTGCGTTTTAGCCGATTTGTCTCTTGAGCTCTTGCGTTTTGCCTCTTACACATCTTGCGGTTTGACATTTGGATTCTTGCGGTTTGTCTCCATTGAGTTTTGCGGTTTAACACTTGGGTACTTATGATTTGCCTCTTACACAATTTACGTTTTGACTCTTAGTGAGACTTGCATTTTGTGTTGTGGTCTGACTTGTGGCACTTTGTCACCGTTTATCATGGCGATCATGCGTTTTCATTGTCCTTTCGCGGGATTAAGTGGTTGTCAGGATGGTAGTGGAAACGGGCTTACCAAAACCTCGTTGATCTCCCATCTTCATGATCGTCATTTCAATGAGGATGCGTTAGCCATCACCAAACATTCTCTGGCTACTAATCTTGTTGTTTTTGAGGCAGTTGAAGTTACGTTGAAACGTATGGGCCTCTGGTTATGTGAGGTTTGTTTTAAGACGCACACTCTCTGCTCTAAGTGTAGGCATGGCTCTGATTTTATATCCCCCTGATTGTGGTGATGGTGTTGTTAGATTCGTGTTGTTTGATCTCGCCAAGCCACAAGTTCCTTCTTCTATTACTCGTGTTGATGACCATGTTTTGGAGGAGCATTATGGTTTTGATCTACACCTACTTGACACTTTGCTTTCTAAGGGGTTGCAAACTGTCAAATCTATCCCTACAAAGTGTCGTTTGGGATTCTCTCGTATTTTGAAAGGAGCTCTCGATAAGGTGATCTGCACACCAGGGGACATTTCTTGTTGGGTTAGCCTGTTAGTCTTGCCTCTTTGTCTCCTTAGAACCTTTTGCCCGAGGAGTAACATGGAGTGTAGGTCTGCCATTAAACGCCAACGCCAAGAAGAATATATCACTAACGCCATTCACTCTTGGGGAACGTCTGGTGGGAGTTTATAGCTTGTTAGAGAGATTTTAGCTGAACCATCCCCCGTATGGTCTAATATTGATGAGGAAAACCTGGACTTGGGTGAACGTAATGTCAAGCAATGTGACAGGAAGATTTGTGATGGCCATTATACTGCGGCTGTCAGAGTTCTTTCTTCTTCGGGTGTTGCTCCTTATAATGATACCACTCTTGAGGACTTAAAAGCTAAGCACCCCTTCAAGTCTGCTCCTTCCCTGCCGGATATACCTATTGACCATCATAACCTCATTGCATCTCCTGTTGTGGTTCTTGACATGATCAAGAGCTTCCCCCGTGGTACATCTTGTGGTCGAGATGGTTTGCGCGCCCAACACCTTTTGGATTGTTTTAGTGGTGCTGCTGTGGCTATTTCCGATGAGTTAATCGATTCTATCACCCATGTGGTGAATCTTTTTCTTGATGGCAAATGCCCTAGGGCATTGGGGGAGTATGTTGCTAGTGCCCCGCTCACACCATTGATCAAGCCCGGAGGTGGTATCCGTCCCATTGCTGTGGGGACTGTCTGGAGGCTTTCAGACTCTAAGGTTGGTGCTTCTATGATTGGCCACTCCTTAGATGGTTATTTAAATGATCTCCAGTTTGGTGTTGGGGTCCCTGGAGGGGGGAGGCTATTCTTCATGTTGTGAATAGGTTTATTGAGGACCGAGGTGGCGAGGTAGGTCTTTCGATGCTATTGGTGGATTTCAAAAACGCCTTCAACTTGGTGGACCGTGAGGTCATTCTACAGGAGGTTCGCCAGCGTTGCCCTGCCATTTCACATTGGGTGGACTTTTGCTACTCTAGCCCAGCTAGATTATATTATGGAGAACACACGTTATGGTCGCACCAGGGAGTACAACAAGGTGATCTACTTGGACCTCTTCTCTTTGCTCTTGTGTTGCATCCTTTGATATGTAAGATTAGAGACTCCTTTAGTTTTTCCCTCTAAGCTTGGTATTTAGACGATGGTACTATCATTGGAGATACCTTGGTCGTGGGGAAGGCTTTAGAGCTTATTATGTTGGATGGACCACAACGTGGCCTGCACCTCAACGTTGATAAAACTGAGGTTTTTTGGCCAAAGGAAGACCCTAGAGGCAGGCTTGTAGGTGTTTTCCCGCTCAATATTGCTAGACCGCTACATGGTGTCAAATTATTGGGTGGGCCGGCTGGCATTGACCTTGAGTTTAGCAGTGAGCTTGTTATGAAAAGGGTTGCTAAAACTATTGAGCTCATGAATGCCGTTGCTAAGCTTAAGGACCCCCAATGTGTGTTATTGCTCCTTCGTGCTTGTTCTGGCATTTCAAAGTTATATTTCTCTATGCGCACATGTTCTCCTAAGGTCTTTGAGCGTGCTCACGTTGCTTTTGATGTGGCACTGCGTTCTTCTATGGAACGTATTATTACTGCTTCTGGGCCTGGATTTGGTGATTGGAAATGGAGGCTGGCCACCCTGCCATTTACATTTGGGGGGCTTGGCATATATTCAGCAGGGGATGCCTTGAACTATGAATTCCTTGCGTCTAGACTTCAATCTGCCAAACTATAGACTATGCTCCTCAGACATTCTGATATTGTAACCTCTGGACCTTCCTTCGAAGATACCTTGAGCGTCTTTAATGCGAAAATAGAGACTGGCCTGCTGAGTAACCTTGACGAGATCGCTGCCCCCAAACTCATGAAGAAATTGGCAGATATATATTTCACACGAGTTACCCAAACGGCTGAATCCACATTTTGTCTATCTCATCGACAAATGGCACTCTGGAGGTCACAAAAGGAGGACTACACTTCAGATTGGCTTAGGGTGGTTTCGATATCTGGGTTGGGATAGACTATGAATGCCAGAACTTACAGGTGCTTATTATGTTATCGGCTAGGCGTTCCCCTTTTCACTGTTCAGATGTCGTGCTCAACTTGCTCCAAGGTTTTCACGGGGGATATTTACGGGGACCATGTTGTATCGTATGCTGGCACTATTGGTATTAAACATCGACACAACATGGTGCGCGATACTTTGGTTGATATATGTTCTCGATCTAGGGTCTCGGCTCGTAAAGAGGTTGACATCGGGTTGGGTGGAGTAAAGGAGCAAGTCTTACGGCCAGCAGATATCTTGCTCTATTCCTGGGCTGGAGGGCAAGACGTATGTGTGGATTTGACGGGGTCATCTCCCCTCACGCAAACCAGTATGATTGATTTTGTGCCAGGTCGTGTGGTGATTGATGCCGCAAAGCGTAAGCGCGTCAAGTACGGAGCCAAATGTGCGGATATTTGATATGGGTTCATCCTTTTCTCATTCTCCTCTTTGGGGGAACTTGAAGCAGATGCGGTGACCCTACTTAAGTGGATCCGGAAGTTCTCTATAACTCAAGATATTGGGGCGCGTGCTGCTACTCATATCTTCAGTAGGATTAGTTTTGCTATTGCTAAAGGTGTGGG
Source organism: Chrysanthemum lavandulifolium (assembly GCA_022545495.1). Classification (NCBI taxonomy): domain Eukaryota; kingdom Viridiplantae; phylum Streptophyta; class Magnoliopsida; order Asterales; family Asteraceae; genus Chrysanthemum; species Chrysanthemum lavandulifolium. Next base: position 261,835,118 of record CM040240.1, read on the forward strand.
GGCCCAGATTGTTTCGCGGCTTCCTACTAATTTCTTGTAATCCTATGGTTTTGTTTCTAATGAAAGCGATGTTTTATAAATAATAATAATAATAATAATAATAATAATAATAATAATAATAATAATAATAATAATAATAATAATAATTTAATAAAAAACTAGAAAGTTTGAAAATAATAATAATAATAACAATAATAATAATAATAATAATAAAATTAATAAACATAAAAAAATATACATATATATATTAGTAATAAAATAACAATCAAAATAATAATAAGAAGAATAAAATGCAAAAAAGCCTCTCTCTTACAAGCAAAAAGATGAAAACACCTCTTATATTAGGACCACGTTAGTAGATAACGAAAACAAATTGCATTGTACGTCCTTAGGGATGTATCTTGTCTAACGTTATTTGACAAACCATAAAATTTGACCGAGATGTAATTATAAAATTTGACAAACCATAAAGATGTATTTTGGAGTTTATTCAAATAGTAAAAGTAAACAACTTTCATAATACATACTCAAAAAGTTGCGTAAATAAAATAAAAATTTTACTCTTTACCTTCAACTATCAAGTATAGACAACAATCTGACTGGCTTTGGGTATGTTTGGCAAAAATAGATTGTCTTGTCTTTGGTCTTTATTCTTTGAAAAGATTATAAAAGAGATTATTTTATAAGCTACATGAAGTAACCTTTATTTTCGAGATTTTTTTAATAATCTTTTATAAGTTATGTCTGCTAAACAAAAATTATTTTTTAAGTAGCTTATTTTTTGAAAAAATAAGCAAAATCTCCTTATAATCTCATGTCAAACATAGCCTAACTAAACAAATAACGAATAAGAAAAAGAATATTTACTTTCTACAATTTACCTAGCTAGATTTTTTTTTTTTTTTTTTTTTTTTTTTATCAATGTAATTAGAATGAGCCGATATAGAGCATTTGTTGAGCAACCTCGGACGGGTTCTACTCCAAAATTGAGTGATAATAAATGAGCTGAAAATTAAAATATTTATGATTTTTTGCATAAGTCGCAAAAGCATATAAAATGATTGAAAACTTGATTTAGTTAATTATTTAGTTCTGACTCCACAAAACTTATTCCAAATACAATCTAACTAAACGCATTTTAAGTAATTATATCTTAAGAAATTTACTTGAAAATTTTCCGCCGCAACGTCGAATTATCATATGCGTGTTTGTAACATTCACTTTAATATTAGATGTAATTTTTTTTTTCATTTTATCAACTAGACCGAACCAAAATAAGATTCAGATTACAGTTACATCGTATTATATAAAATTCTACATATTTAAGAGGACTTTGTAGACTCTTAATTTACATGCCACGCACTAGGCATCGCTAGGTTTAGGTTCCCGGAACATGTATATCTTCTTTACAGAGAATGCATGTATTAATATTAGTATTTGTGTGGTACTATGTCTCTAGTATCACTTACCGCCCCCTTTCTATTAACCGTTTTGTTTTATTGACAGGACAAAAAAAAAATTTTCAAATTTTTTTTTTACTGTTTTTGACTCTTTAAACTTTCAATTTTATGTTATGCACTTTTCTCGTCAATTTTAAACACTTTATTAACATGACAAGACAATTTTTCATAGTTTTATGCTTCGTATTTTTTATGTTTTACTAATTTTGACTTATCAAACTTTATATTTCTGTTTTTTTTTTTTCCTTTCTATTTTACGGTTTTATAAAAGAAACAGAATTATAAAAACAAAAAAAGAATAAAAGAATTAAAGAGGTATTACTTGTAGTTTAGAGGATCCCAATATCGGTTAGTACTTTAAACTTTAAAGTACGCCATCATATTGAAAAGGACTAGTAAATGGTTGGTTACAATGCAACGTATCAAGTAGTTTGCATGCTATTAAATCATATTAAAAAAGTTTAGAATAATATGAAAGTAATAATATCTATTAACAAATATAAAACTTTAATTGCATTCTCCCATCCTTTTTTCTTCATATAAATAGCATGCATCTGGCATTCAAAATTCTTATCACTTCTATCTTTACATAACAAACATGGCTTGTTACCTTAGCCTATTATATAACACCCTAGTTATTGTAGTGTTGATGCAGTTTCGCATATTTGCTGTTGTTAGCCAACCACAAGTGCCTTGTTACTTTATATTTGGAGACTCGTTGGTTGATAACGGAAATAACAACAGACTCGTGACAATGGCAAAAGCCAATTACCCGCCTTACGGAATTGATTTTCCACAAGGAGTAACCGGAAGATTCACCAATGGTCGAACCATCACGGACATTATTGGTATCTCTTTTTCTTTTCATAGAAAATCTATATGTATATCTATATTAAACCATACAGGAATTTTAATTTTAAGAAATGTCTCAAAGTCCAAGTTCCTACTATAAGAAAATATGTTATGCTCTTAATCAAGTGGTTGTTGGTTCAAGACCTGACACGCACAAATGTGTTAGTTTTCCTTTCTAATATATAGAAGGATTAAACAATATTGATGCTAACAATTTAATCATTTGCATGGTTTTAGGTCAAGAACTAGGTTTTTCCAAGTTTATTTCATCATTTGCAAACGCAACCAACGCAGACATTAGCACTGGCGTAAACTATGCTAGTGGTGGTGCTGGTATCAGGGCCGAATCTGGAAGTAACCTGGTAATCCCCAACTGAGATTATTAATTAAAACACATCGTTTTTATTTCCAAATATCATTAACATAAACATGCATGCAAATCATTCCTTATCGCAAATAAGAAGTTTCCTAATAATGTTTGCGCACCGTTAGCATATAGTAATACAAATCTAAATGCATAGACTTTGATATGCAATTATTATTGTACTTCATTGTTCCCTATCGTGTTAGACTAATTTTTATGACTTAAAACTATCTCAGGGTGATGTGATCAGCATGAATATGCAACTAAAAAATCATGCAGCAATAGTTTCACGTCTTTTGCTCTTGCAACGAAACAGCACATTTACAAATGAATACGTTAAAAAATGCATCTATTTAGTGAATATGGGATCCAATGACTACATTAACAACTACTTGATGCCCGAAAAGTTTCCCACCAGCCAGATATTTACCCCCGATCAATATGCAGCAGTCCTTGCGAATCAATTCTCTCAACAACTTACGGTAAACATCCTGATTATCTTCTCTTTTTAGTATGGTGTGATAGAAACGATCCGCGTCAAACTTCTAGGTCTAGTTTTTTGTATATTTTGTGCGATCATATATTATGTCTCGTGATTAAGTGCTTAGGTTACTTACAATCAGATTTGTATTTGAATCATATGACAGACTCTATATAAATTGGGAGCTAGGAAAGTTGCTGTGTTTGGAGTGGGTCTCATAGGTTGCGCCCCACTTGAGATAGCAAGGTTTGGCACAAACGGAACATGTGTAGAGTCAATTAATAATGAGGTTCAGCTATTTAACGATAGACTTAAGCCTATTGTTGATAACATCAACAATAATTTATCTGATGCAAGATTTACGTTCATTAACATTACAAGCATTTCAGCACCTCAAGGAGGTAAAAAATAAGTGCACCAATTTCTAATCTATGTTTTTCATGTTGATTGCATCAGTTTATAATTTTACAAAATGGTTTCCGTGCTTTCAGGGGTAGCTTTGCCGAATGTTCCCTGTTGTGATCAATTGAGGTCAGATGGACAATGTATTCCAAACTCAACACTTTGCGCTAATCGGGGTTTGTTTATTTGGTTCGATGGGTTTCATCCTACTGAAGTTGTTAATACGATTTTAGCACTAAGATCTTACAATGCACAGTCTCCCACGGATGCATCTCCTTATGATATTAGCCAGTTGGCTGCACTTTGATTAATGTTTTACGATATTGTGTGATTCTTCTTGCTTCGTGATTCTATGTACTCTATATGTAAAAGTCATAATACACTAATGAAATAAAAAGAACTAAATTGTGTTATTGTTGCTTACATTTGCAATATACATCACATAAACCATGTTAACTAGTTATATTTCTCTAATTACCATGCATAAACAATATTATTGGCTTTAAAATGTAGAAACTGATGTTTTATGTGAACTGGATCAATGTAGAAAATGACTTTCATACGTGCATTTGGAATTGTCGTTGTTTTTCTTTAATGTTTGAGTAGTTATTATATTGGTCCTTCCCATTTGGTTTTCCATCTTGTAAGATAGCAAATAGATATATCATTCATTGTGTTTTTGTATGATTACATAATGAGATTTCATATCTATTTATAATATAATATTACTTAAAAAAATAAGCTAACAAAACCCTAAACCTAGTGAAGCCTAAGCCTTTAGGCATGGGCCTTAACGTATCATCTAATAGAGTTTGTATTTTTAGTCTTTGTGTCTGTCAGTGTGTCATAACCCGACATGAACTTGATGGCTTATCAGGAATCTTTAATACAATTAAGGAAAGAGCAATTATATATCACAAAACTTTTACAAGAACTTTTTCACAAAATGGTATGTCAAGAAATATTAAATATTTGGATTCAAAATCACTATCTCTCATATTTTTAATTGGTCAAGGATGTACAAGTCATCATAACACATCATTGTGTAAAAAACTTTTTATAAAATTTATGTGACTTTTGCATTTCGCTAAAGGAAACAGTCATTGCGGAGCTGAATTGAAAAAAAAGGTGTTTATTTTTTTTTTGAAAGGTGAATTTCTTATAAAGTGTTTCGTGTCGCGGTTCGACAATGGAGGTCTAGACTACGTTGTCTAAACCGGGTCCGCTAGAGAGCTCCCTCAAAGCGGAAATGCCTATTTCAAATACCCGATGGGGAAACCCCTACTAATCCGCCCAAGGCACGACAATTAATAGGTAAACCCTTGCCTTTTCCAAGATTCGAACACGGGTTACCAGGCCCCAAACCCTTCATTAAAGGACTACCTTGAAGGAAAATCCCTCATTCAAACCCCTTGCAGGATTTGAACTCAAGACCTCCCTCCTCCAAGAGCCCCTAAGGACTCCAAGGTGGCCAACTGAGCTAAGCCAGTTGGTTATGGTAAAACCAAAATGCAGCGATAGAAGAACTAGATTTTAAAATAAATTTTTTCGATTGAACAATAAAATTCAAAATTGAAACTAATGTTTGCCAATTTTGAATCATTTGGGAGCCCAGTTAATAAGGGAGAATTTCATATATGTCCCTCATTTAGGTCAAAATTTCATATATATCCAACCTAACTTGAAATTTTCATATATATCCAATATGAAACTTAAAATTTCATATATGTCCAAATACCCAATTTATATTTAATTAAAACCTTAAAATATATATTTATTATCATTTAATCTGAAAATGACTATTTTACCCTTTTTTTTTTTTTTTTTTTTTAAATCACGATATATTTCAAAGCACATACAAGACATGGATATTTCATTTCTCCAAATACGAATAACATCATAAAGCAGGTCTTGATTCCTAATAAAATATTAACCACCACCACATTAATAAGTTGTACACAAAAACGTTCCTAAAATGATAACCAAAATACAAACAACCGAATGCTATCCTGCACAATCGCATTAGCAAGTTTAACCAACAAAAAAAAACAAGTTGTTGTGTTGTTTGCACATTTTACTATTGGTGCCACTAATAAACAAGTTCTTCAACCAACATTAGAACTTTGAGAGGGTGGATTCTTGCATGTCTTCTTTTTTCTTTTTTGCTCATCGGATGGTTTAATTCTATTCTTTCTAGGTTGTCCAATAGAACGCTTGATGACCGGTGGGTATATTTGTTCACCTGATTCTATGTGTGCCCATTCATTCTTACCTGGAATTGGAGCGACTTCGAGAGCATATGCTTCTTTGAACTTCTTAATTGTGAAAAATTTCTTTGAACGATTAGGTTCACTGCCTAAGATTTACAAGAAGTTAGTGGGAAGCCGAGATACTAACTGGGCTCCCACTCCTCTAGCAATAGAAAAGCTAATCCTACTAAAGATATGAGCGAAGAACACGTGCTCCAATGTCTTGGGTCATCGAGAATCGATAACGCTACACGCGTCGTCGGGGTCAAAGGAACTTCCTTTTAGTCGAGCAAGTTTTTAGCACCCTAGGCAAAGGAACCTAATCGTTGTAGTGTAGTATTAGGGTAAGCCACGGAATTGATATCGTTCTCTGGGAATAGGAATGCTAGTGAAAGGTTACTACGCTAAGGTTGGGGTTGATGAAGATTATTTTTTATCTTTTTATATTTTTTTAGGAAATGGAAAGGTACGAATCTCGGGGTTTGGATTTGGGGGGTTGGTATTTCTACCGGTTACTTCTACTATCTAATTATCTAAACTAATGTGAGGGTAGTCTATGTCTAATTATTGTGTGCTCGTATGATGATTTAAAGATGTGTTTACTTAGGTTTTATTATTCCTCAATTATCTCCTATTGATGGTTGAATTGTCACGTCCTTATTCTTAATTGCATTGTGTGTCTGAGGTCGTAGGGTGTGCGTTTATCCCTAACTCTTTGAAACTACCAAAGGGTCTCGTCTACAAAATCTCTAGGATTTATAAACTCTAACTCTAAGGTACTCTTTGGATGGTTTAGCCTACAACTACTCTAGGTGTTATAGTTTAAGGTTCACAAAGATTAATCAAGCATTAACTACACAACGAATGACCTATCGTATTACTAGATCATTAACAATTAAGATAAGAGACAACCAATCAATATTCAATAGTTAAGTTTCATATTCCTAAGCAAACACACAAGTAAATTAGCCGGACATGGAGAACATGCACGCATACACACAAGTAATTGAAGACATAATTAAATTAATGAAGTAAAACACTTATCTTGATGTAAGATAGGGTTTGGAACCCTAAAATCTTGTACAAGACAGCCTTGGTTCGGTTTAGGTTTTACTCCAAAAGACTACACACCGAAAACTAAAAATTCGGATTCTATATATAAGATTACATTCGCGACGGCGCACCTTTTAATTTGCGGCCGGGTCGCCGTTATTAGAGTTTCGTCTTGGCCACGTTAGTCTTGCGACGACGTCACCTTATGCTTGTGGCGCCGTCCCTTCGATCTCGATGCATTCGGATCAAATCACGACGACCTACTCTTTTAAAGCTCGACACCGTCACTTGAAAATAAGCAATTTAGCTCTTGATCGTCACAACATGTGCTCCGACGGCGTCGCAGATAACACCGACGCCGTCCCTTGTGTTTCAAAGACTTGAGTGTCTCGATTCTTGACTTTGGCCATTTTCCTCGTATATTTGCGCCATTTCGTCCAAATAAGTGCCATTCCGTAAATTTGCCTTCAAGAGACCTAAAAGTGAAAAGGAACGATATTAAGTAATAACGGATACAAAAGTTATCAAATAAGGGCTTAAACGACCCTCAAAAGGTACATTTTAAAACCTTATCATATATCCCTACACGTGGTATTTGCTTGTCCTCAAGCAAATGTGCTTTAGCCAATTAATTTATAAGTTAGGGTCATGAAGCATTGGTTTAAAACAATCCACAACACATATAAGCCCATAAAAGCCATAACAAGCACGAAAATTATATACCAAAGACCTCTCATGGGGTGTTTGGATACTCACATCTCTCGGTGTATATGAAATATAACAAGTTGGAAATGGAAGATAAACACTCATTAACCGGTCCTAGTACATAGATTACCATAGGCTTGAGACTAGATCAAACCTCCATCACTTTGGCGTAAGCACCTAGGAAAGACTATCCAAGAGTACTTTTAATGGGTTGTAATGTTAGGCTTATGGTAGGGAAACAAAGGGTTTGGTGGGATAGGCTATTTAGTGGTCGCAAGTCAAAAATCTTTTTTATTACAAGCATGCGAAAAATTGCGTTGCTAAGCCAAGACTCGACACTCTAGACTCTAGATAACTGAAATAAACAAACATAAACTAAAGATAGATGTAGGATGGTAGCCCGTATGTTTTTTTTTTTTTTTTTTTTTTTTTCATACACTTTTACTCTACCATCCTCTATAGTAACATCAAAATGATAGGGATTTATAGGCACATCCCTACACTTGAGTTTTTATTACTCTAACACTAATTTGACCCGAATTGAAAAGATCAAAACACTTGGAGTACATTATTACGCAAACAAAAGGAATTTGAATTTAACGTTCCCTTCCCATCATTTCATAAACTTTAACTTTTCCCATGAGTCCTAATCGTCCCAAAACTGTGTACAAAGGATATGACTCGACTTAGCAACTTATGCAAGCAACTAGATAATTGAACTGAGGGTTTTAAGGGTGATAACAATAATGCACTAAAAGTGAGTGCATACAAGGTATGCTAAGGCGATTTGGGTGTACATTTGGGGTGGGGTGTAAACAATGCTCTTTATTGATATTCGAAAACCGAAACATCACGAGAACCGCGAAAAGGATAGGCTCGAGGGTTAACTAGGGTATCGTGTACTAAAATGAGTACAACGCAAAGGTATGGGGAATTACTCAATCGATGTGGAAGAAATAATTATATTACGGGTATAAAACAAGGGTTATCCTAATGCCTCTTATCATTTAGTTATTCCTAACTACACAAGTGTAGTCTTACTAGCGATCTCGGGATGCATCACAAAACAAGTTCTAGAATCTATTATACTACCGGTTCACACTCTAAGCATTAAAGATGAATGCTTTAATTCCTACTTATCTAAGGCGATCCTCACATTTGGGTGGAATTTAAGTGGTAAAGGGTTTTGTGCTAGTCATATAACTTCCTATCCATGAGACGCTTTTGTTAAGACTAATGGCCCACTCCTACATGTCATAAAAATTTTATATTTGGTGCCAAATTACCCTAACCGACATTTTCTCATGGTTTATTACGAAATGAAATTGGAGAAAGCAAATAATCAAGGATAAGCATAGTTTCAAAGTTCCGCTTTATTTTCCCTCCCTACATTTAAACCGAACATTGTCCCCAATGTTCCCAAAGTATCAAAGTTATGATAATGGAAGGTAATAAAGATGAAAGAAACTAGTACTCCACGATTAGCTCGGTAGGATCCGTGTAAAGTGGTGGTTATATTTTTCTTCAAGAAGAACGTTTGCGAAAAGCTCCTTCTCATCTTATGTATCTCCTTCTTGATAAATTAAACTCGCACACTTGAAGAAAACAAACGAAACCTTCGCATAAAATCGGCGGTAATAATATATATAAGACTCTACTAAACTAGGATATAATGCTTGTGGAATGGATGTTTCTGAAATTCGAAAATTAAGACTGAAAATTCCAAAAATTATAAGTAGCTCGTAAAACGAGAAAATTAATCAATTATTTTTTGCTCCTTCATGACGCCATCAGTTGCGATCCCGACGCGTCAGTTATCATGACAAAAAGCGGTCTGCGATTTTACGGAAAAATTCGGAAAATTTACATCTTTAGAATCTGGAAAAACTTATCGCAAAACATCCATTATGACTCGATACAAGCATTTGACTCGAACTAACACACATGTATATCTTTTAATCAATTGAAATTCTCATGTTTACGTTTCCTTTGAAAACGTATGTAATCCTCCCTACACTTATCCTTTATGTAAAATACCTTTCTATGTAATTAAGACGAGGTTAAAAACAAAATAAAGCATTTTTACAAATTTAAATATGAGTATAAACAATCAATAAAAGATATACGACACACAAATAAAAATAAAAAACAAATACACATGGGTTGCCTCCCAAGAAGCGCTTGTTTTTGTTCGAGTCACGAGCTTGACTCTACCCTTATTTAACGGATAAAGGGGAGGTTTTCCCTACACTTAAGCTTAAGTGCGGGCGATAGTAGCGATACACATGCTTAGGGTGGAAATTTGCTACGTGAGGAGAGGGTGATGGGTGATTTATATGCTCAAAGGAGTGTGCTCCATTCATTATAACCTTACCTAAGTCTATTGGTGTAGCGGGTGAATCAAATCTCTCTCCTAAAAATGGATCATCTTCTATCAACTTCAAAAGATTCTTAGTTAAGGATCCATCTTGACCTAATAAACCTGGTTTAAACCCATAATGTTTCTTGTTATCAACCATGAATGGGTGATATAAGTGTGTAAGGTCATGGGTTACTCCTCTATTAGCTTCTTTAGCTATTTCAAATTATTGGTCCGATTCATAAGAATCATTCTCAAAAATTTGATCACTATGTTCTATTTGCCTAAAGGATTCCTCACGCGTGTCATATGTTTTGGTGAAATCTATCCCACGCATGCAACTAGGCAGCTCAACTATAACCATCTCACAATCTTGTTCGGGTTTAGGTTCCATGTTCTTAAAAACTAGGTCTTTTTGATCATGATGCCTAAGGTTGGATAAATCCTCCTTATCCATTTCCTCAAGTTGTGACAACGATGGTTTATGCTTAGGAGGATTTTCTCAAAATTTTCCGGAGGTCTCACTAAAAGGAGTTGATTCTAACAATGATCGTTGAATAGAAGCCACACAAGCACAAAATTTATTAAATCCATCCAACCTTACACCCGTCTCCTTTGGTATCTCTAAGATCACTCACAAATTCATTAGAACAATAAAAAGCAATCCAATCTGCGAAATTCAATTGTTCCTCATTTGTTAATGATTCAAATGCAACTTCACTTGCCATAGCGACAAATAAAAAGGGTTTTACGAACACAAACACAAAGAAAGGGGATAGACTACAAGGAAGCTAAAAATGGGAAAAAAATGCTTACTTGATAGGAATCAAGCAAGGAAACCTAAACGAGGTGGACTCCTAACTAGCTATTCTATTCCCCGGCAACGGCGCCAAAAACTTGATAACGCTACACGTGTCGTTCGGGGTCAAAGGAACTTCCTTTTAGTCGAGCAAGTTTTTCAACACCCTAGGCAGTGAACCTAATCGTTGTAGTGTAGTATTATGGTAAGCTACGAGAATTGATATCGTTCTCTAGGGAATAGGAATGCTAGTGAGAGGTTACTACGCTAAGGTTGGGGTTGAGAAGATTATTTTTATCTTTTATATTTTTTAGAAATGGAAAGGTACGAATCTCGGGGTTCGGTTGGGGGTTGGTATTTCTACCGATTACTTCTACTATCTAATTATCTAAACTAAGGTGAGGTAGTCTATGTCTAATTATTGTCTGCGTCAGATGATGATTTAAAGATGTGTTTACTTAGGTTTTATTACTCCTTAATTATCTCCTATTGATGGTTGAATTGTCACGTCCTTATTCTTAATTAGTTGTGTGTCTAAGGTCGTAGGGTGTGCGTTTATCCCTAACTCTTTGAAACTACCAAAGGGTCTAGTCTACAAAATCTCTAGGATTTATAAACTCTAACTCTAAGGTACTCTTTGATGGTTTAGCCTACAACTACTCTAGGTGTTATAGTCTAAGGTTCACAAAGATTAATCAAGCATTAACTACACAACGAATGACCTATCGCATTACTAGATCATTAACAATTAAGATAAGAGACAACCAATCAATATTCAATAGTTAAGTTTCATATTCCCTAAGCAAACACACAAGTAAATTAGCCGGACATGGAGAACATGCAAGCATACACACAAGTAATTGAAGACATAATTAAATTAATGAAGTAAAACACTTATCTTGATGTAAGATAGGGTTTGAAACCTAAAATCTTGTACAAGACAACCTTTGGTTCGGTTTAGGTTTTTACTCCAAAAGACTACACACCGAAAACTAAAAATTCGGATTCTATATATAAGATTACATTCGCGATGGCGTCACATTTAATTTGTGACGCCGCTGGTCGCCGTTATTAGAGTTTCGCCTTGGCCACGTTAGTCTTGCGACGGCGTCACCTTATGCTTGTGACGTCGTCCCCTTCGGTCTCGACGCCGTCTGAATCAAATCTAGGCCGTCGATTTGCGACGACCTACTCTTTTAAAGCTCGACACCGTCATTTGAAAATAAGCAATGTGGCTACTCTATCGTCACAACATGTGCTCCGGCGTCGTCGCAGATAACACCCGACGCCGTCCCCTTGTGTTTCAAAGACTTGAGTGTCTCGATTCTTGACTTTGGCCATTTTCTTCAGATATCCGCGCCATTTCGTCCAAATAAGTGCCATTCCAAAGAATTTGCCTTTAAGAGACCTAAAAAGTGAAAAGGAACGATATTAAGTAATAACGGATACAAAAGTTATCAAATAAGGGCTTAAACGACCCCTAAAAAAGGTACATTTTAAAACGTTATCAAGAACTTTTGAATTCGCTTCAGTAAGGTCACTACATCCTTCTCGAGTTCCCCAAAAGAAGACAAAGAGAAAGGGAGGAACCCATATCCAATATTTGCGCACCTAGTCTCATACTTGACGCGTTTACGTTGTGTAGCCTCAATCACCGCATGACCCGCCACAAAATTAACCATACCAGTTTACGTCAAGGGCGATGACCCAGTCAAGTCAACACATACATCAAGCCCTTTGTCCCACGAGTAAAGCAACATATCATCTGGACGTAAGGGTTTGTCCCTTTCCCCACAAAGCCCAATGTCAACCTCTTTACGAGCCGAAATCCCCAACCGAGAACATATGTCAACAAGAACATCACGTACCACATTATGCCGATGTTTAATACCAATAATACCAACACAAGATACAGCATGGTCCCCATAAATATCCCTAGTAAAACATCACTACATTAGAAAGCCAGAGGGATTTTACAAGAAATTGGTGGGAAACCGAGACACTAGTTGGGCTCCTACTCCTTTCTGGATACAGAAACTTAGTCTATGAAAAATAAAATCACCACTCTTAACATTATTCGAGTGGCTAACAGCAACAGTCTTGATACGTGAAAGTGTATTCAAAGCTTCCGCGTCAAGCTCCCCGAATGTAGAAAAAGTAAACGGAATGAACTTGTACCCGTTTTCTTCACATTTTGACACATATTTCTTTTTCTTCTTCTCCACAGCATTATGTAAGGCTACCCCTGGAGCCCACAAATTTGCATCAATACCCGCAAAAGGAGAGATCCCAGTCACATCCAAACATGCGTCCTTACCTTGGATCCAGTTGAATAATAACAAGTCTGCCGGACGTAGCTCTTTCCCATCCCTCGAAAGAAACCCCATTGGGGCCTCCTTTTTCACCATAATCCCAACCTTGGAATATATGTCGACAAGAATATCACGCACCAGATTATGTTTGAACTTCACCCACACTTCACTGGAACAGTGAACTGCATGGTCTCCCCATTGGTCCATACGATGCTTGCAGCTCGGACAAGGAGGACCTTCAGAAAACATAGGTATGGTAAGCCTATAACACAATACCGAACGGAATTGGCGATGATTCATCCTTTGGCCTAACCCATCAATAGGTATGGTAAATAGGAAATCTTGTGCATGTGGAGCCCGGGTACAACTGAGGATAGCCACTTGCCTTGGACTTAACGAATACTTGGAAAAGATCTTTCTCGATGACACCAAAGTAACACTTTGCCAAGGTTTTCATCATATGGGGGGCAGGATCGTCAGAAGCGACAGAGAACGTGTCTGTGTTACAAGCAGTGTTAAAAGTATCGAGAGCATGCTGAAACGAAGGACCATGAGAATTAATGCCCATTTTTACCAATATATGGTCCTGCATATCACTAGTTTGCAAACGAGAGGCGAGGAAAGCATATTGGATGATGTCACTCGCCGCGTGGATGCCCAACCCACCCATCTTGATTGGGAGGGTGGCAATCCGCCACTGCCAGTCACAAAACCCCGTTCTGAAAGTTCTTCGTGACTCAAGACATTGGAGCACGTCTTTATATTCATATCTTTAGTAGGATTAGCTTTGCTATAGCTATGAGAGTGGGGCTCACTTGTATCGCGCTCTCCACTAATTTCTTGTAAATCCTTTGAGTTTCTTATTATTATTATTATTATTATTATTATTATTATTATTATTATTATTATTATTATTATTATTATTATTATTATTGTATTGATCGTAATACTAAAACTCCACATACGTATTGGGTATAAATATCAAGTTGATGCATGTATAGTTAGGTATTCAAGTAAATAAATTAGACATGAATTTTGGGTTTTAAATGAAATAATGTTTATAATATTGTTATGAATTAGACTAGTTTTTTTATTAAATTTGGGCGCTTGTGAACTGTGTCACCTCTCACAAACCCTTTATTTTTTAATAATCTTTTGACCATATAAAATAGTATAATTGTTCAATGATGTACAAGTCACCATAACACATCATTGTGTAAAAAAATATTTGTAAAAGGTATGTGATTTTTGCATTTCACTAAAGGATATAACAGTTATTGCAGAGCTGATTTGGAAAAAGGTATTTTTGAGAAAACCAAAATGCAACAATTGAAGAGCCAGATTTTAAAATAGTCTTTCGATAAGATAATAAGAGTCAAAATTGAAACCGATTTTTGCTAATATTGAATAAGATTAACTTTTATAAAAAACAACAAAAATATGCGTGGACTTGGGAATTCTTTTTTTAACTTTTGGACGTAAGTGTGAAAAAACTTTATATTCTCATTTGTTAATAAAATTTAGACTAAAATACACCGTTGGTCCCTAAACTTGTAGTGGAGTATCGCGATGGGATGAAACCGGCATAATCATCGCCACGGGTCCAAACGATGGCGATTAAATGCCGATTGGTCCCTGACCACTAACACCTATGTCAACGACTCTTTTCTCGTTAGTTTCACGAGGTAATATAGTCCAATCACATTTATAACTCAACCTAGTTAATTCTAACCCAAGAACTATTCCACCAAAACAAAAAGTGATATTGTTTTCACAAATAATATCGGTGTTCTGAGTCCTCACCACTTAAGTATGACTTCATAAAAGTCAACGGTAAAGAAAGTAATAGCTCACGAAATTTACCCGGATTAACAAACAAATTTATACATTATCAACTACTTAGCTAGTTGACTTATAACACCAACTATATACGGTGTTTGATTAAACCGGAACATAAGCGATACTACGGAGTCATTGTCGATACATGTTAATTCTTGATTCGTTACAAAATATAGAAGATGAATTTGGGCCCAACTTCAAAACGCTCAACTCTTGAATCTTCAAATGATCTACACAGATGAGATTGATATCCGAAACTGTTGAACCGACAAACTGTTAGGCCTAAGTTGATGATCTCGCTACCACCTTGTCTCGCTAAAACAAGTATACAAATTACAAACATATAAGTTATGAACTGTAGTGTTACGGTGTTAATGGAATTTAACACATGACATGGTATTCATCATCGAAACATCACCTAGGGTCGCCTTTGGGCGAAGAGTGCTAGGACGCAGCTTTGTAATCTTTTCTTTGCTCAGAAGGGTGTCTTAACACCGCTTGAAACCTCTGCAGCAGACACCACCAACCCTTTCACCTTCCTCCAAGTCAAACCTGTGCAAGTTCTCAACATCAAACTCAACCATTTTGGCCTTCCTCACTGCCTAAACCTCGCTTAAATTCTTGAACAACTTGTCTCCTTTTTTCGGGCAAAACCTCCTCTTCATCAACCATCTTTCCTTTTCCATTTCCTTTAATTTTGTCCCTTTTTAGCTACAACCCTTCTTTGTCCTTGATTACTACCCTCCTTTCACTCTTGGTGTCCTGGTTCCACTCCCGCATTTTTTCTTATTGATCCCCGCCATTGACTTGTAGTCCTAAAGGTGTTTGACTAAGCATCCTAAAGTTAGCATCCCGCTCTACCCAAACCATAACTTCAAACTGATGTTTTTAAGTAAAATTGTGCTAACTTTTGGGGCTTGTGGGCTATGAAGATATCAATCGAGTCATTTGTTTGACCATTCCAAACAAGGTATGAACATCAACATCAAGATGAATCAAATGCAAACCATTTTCTAGGGATTGTTTAGGATTACAAAAAACAACGCCCATTTTGTTCATTAATCTCTAATAACACATTATCAAGGCTTGAACTAAATATATCCCTATCATCGGTAAAGGCACACAGATTAATTAATGAACCTCGTTCATACCGAGTGGGCTATAATCAAAACCCCATTATAGTGGATTCGAACAGACCTCACCTTCTTCTTCTTCCTTGACATCCTTAAACGTGGAGACGAATATGCTTCATCCTTCATTCTTAGTTTTTTGTTTTTTAACAATGGGTTTGACTAGATGTGTGTTTCAAGACGTGAGTGTGGATGTATGTTAGGTTTCGTTTAATTGGGTTTTGTTAAATGGGTCGGGTTATTATGATAGTGTTTATGGTTTCAATCTTGTTAGTTGGGTTCTTTTGGTGATTCCAAACACATTAATTGTGTATATGTGTATCAAGGAAGGCAAAGGCCAAGTTGCGTGGTACTAGGTTTATAATGTCACAATTGGTCCCTCAATTTGGCGGTCACCGTTTTTGCACTTAAAATTCCGCGTATTTTTGTTACACAAACTTGACTTTTTCGTGTTTACTAACTTCACAATTAGTCCCTCGAATTTGGAACGTCCAGTTGTTTTTGCTATTTATTGGTTAATACACTATATCATTTGCATACCAACAATCACAAGAAACAACCTCCCAATGGTGACTTCCCACTACTTGAAGAACTCGCCAAATCTTGAACTCCGACTACATGTTTGACTCGATTTCTCTTTTATCGAGAGAAAACGATAAGGACATCAAAATTGCTAAAGGACTCCAAAACACTTTGATCGACTTGATTCGGGTATGAAGGAAACCCAACAATACATCTCGAGATCGATGGCTTTTGAACTATGGTGATGAACTACAAGGTTATCGAGGATCTTCGCAATGTGAAAAAGGCTAATGTGTTGAAGGCGTTGGAGATACGGAGGATGATTTGTCGACACACTCACATGTGTGTGATGAGAACAACTTCCTTGATCATCTTAGGAAGTGTTGAGAAGGAAATGCTATGGTTATGTTTTCCCTTTTTTGGAAAAATATGTACCGAATATTTATGTTCTAGTGTTTTAATATGAAGTTAATGAATCTATATGTTATGTTCTCTTGTTTAATTGTTAATTATGTTGTTAATTGTTGTATTCGCTCTAAGAGAGTTGTAATATGGTTTTAATTGTATTGGGTGTTGTGGAACTATGGTCCTTGGTCAAACAGATTTAGAGTGTAGGGGACATGTGTTTTAGTCCCTCGTCGATCTTGCATTAACTTATAGTAAGCACTTTATTCTCACATTTTACCATAAATTTGAATTCAAATACATAAACCCAACCCTTTCGGAGAAATTGAGTCAAAATGGGTAAATCTAGAGCTCGTAAGCATTAAATGCTCCAATTGTCAAACTGCTTGGACATAATAAGTCTAGTCATTACAAGGATCGGTACCAAAACCAACAAAGGAAAGTAAGGTTCGAGGTAGAAAAGGCATTGTGATGGCGTAAGGCAACATGTATTCATTTAATTGTCATTTGTATAACGATTGTTCAAGTGTGTTTACATTCTAGTTGATGTACAAATGTATTACTTTTGAAGTGGATGGATGAAGAGGATATAAGAAAGACTATGGAACAAGAGTTTTATGATGCTCTTTACGAGCAAGAAGAAGAACACACAAATTTGGAGGAAAATGAAGAGTACCAAGTTGGATGAAGAAGCATTCAATGAGCTTTTGGAAGAGGAGAATGTACAAAAGAATTGAAGAGGAATGGGAGAGGAAAATTGGCTTGAAGATGTAGAGTATGAGGCGACTTACTATGGAGTGTCTCGTGGAAGAGTTATATCCAAGACATCCATATGTCTTTGGATAAAATTCACGCTCTGAAAGTAACAAATTCAATAGCTTTTCTAAGGTTGTAGGCTTCTACTCTTCTAGCCATTTTGTAATATCGACAATATTATGTTTCAACATGTTTTTGTTTTTTGTTGACTTTATAAGTTGACTAGCTTGTAAGAATTTATGTTGTCTTTACTCCTTATCTACTTGTTCAACAACCACAACTCCCATCTACTTATATAACACATCTTAAGTCAAGAATTGTTTATCATGCCACCATATTATCACCATGGATGTAGAAAATGGTTGTCAAATGGTATGCATTATTGCTGGCTTCAAAGGAAAAACAATGGATTGACCTTTTTGCAAAGCGTCCACCTTATAGAGCTTTCATGTGGTATGTTTGTCCAGTGTGCCTTGAGATAAGGGAAACACATCTTATCTTGGTAGAGATGGTGTTACAAGGAAAACACAACCACAGGAGATAGTGGTGGATATGTGATGGGTCTACATATTTCTACACCTACTAGTGTTGGTGCATCCTTGGCGGTGATGAAGAACAAAGTGAACCACCTACAATCGAAATAGCAAGTGGAGTTCGCCAAGCCAAACACCACGTGAAGCACCTGAACCGAAAGAGCAAATAGAGAACGCCCGAGACAAACACCGGTTGAACCAACTGCAATCGACAGACAAATGGATCACCTACTAGTAATTTATCACGGTGAATTCCTAGCAAGAAATGTTATGTTGTCTTTCGGTCTAAATGTAGCTTTAACTGATATGTGTGTGCTTCTTTTGTTATAATAATTGAATTTTGGTTACAATTTGAATCTGTTGACTTTATAAGTCAAACAAGCGAGATTTTAAAAACTAACAATTCGGTTTGGTATCCTCTAATAATTTGGTTTATGTTGACCTTATAAGTCAAAATGGGTTTTCTCAAGCACCCACCTAAACTGGATATGCAAGCGCAAACTACAAAATGAAAACAACATTTCCAAAATATACCTACACCACCACCTAATTACACCATATGAAGCAAAACATAAATGTTAACAAGTATCGTTTCAAGAACCATCATCACCAAAACTATACATCTTCATTACATCAACAACTAAAAATAACAGGTGAACTTCTTGATGGGAGGCTTGTTATTCATGGGGGGAGACTTGACACTACAAAAAAATCGCCATTTAGTGGCACATACTTTTAGTGGCAAAACATATATGTGTCACTATAGTATACTTTTTAATGGCAGATCCTTATGTGTCACCAAAGATATCTAATATTAGTGACACATCTTAAATTATAAAATTAATGTACAATAATATAATACGGCACAAAATCGGGTTTGACGCAATATCCTTTTAGAATAGTAGTGTTACGTGTATACTTTATAAAGTACCTATTCAATCTTTATAGTTTTTTTTAATTGTGCCACTAAAATAAAAACAGTTTACAACTTTGAATTATTTAGCGGGCCTTTGCTGAAAAGTTAAAAACTATGAGCGGGCTTTATATCTCTCAAACTTTTGCAATTAAGAAACCCTACATTTCAATTTCGCTTGCTCTCATATTTCATGGCCGCATACTTTATATTTGTCTCATGGCCACCATTCTTTAGCCACTGCCATATTAAATCAGTAAGGGTTCCAACCTCCAACTCCTCTAATCTCAACTCGTTTGTTTATTTTGTGATATGTTTCTGAGTGTTACAACTTTCAATTGATTTATAGGGAAAGTTATGAAGGAAAGGGTAAGTTAAATGAATGTATATGAACTAGATCCTGAAAAGTTTCCAACAAAACATGGCGAGATTTTGTAAGTCAGTGCATGTTAATCACTTTGCTATGCATTTTTTTTTTGTCTATTATATGTTTTCCCTTGCCTTTATAATACTTTGTTTGCAACATTTCTTACTAAGTTTTGGAATCGTGGTGCAGAAAGCAATTGAAGATATCTATTGAGTCAGAAGTTGAAACCTTTGGATTAACAACACCAGGTGCTTCTGTTAATAAATTTTTAATGCGTCGACAACTTATGAATTTTTCACATATATTAGTTTTACATGTGCAACTTTCATCTATAAGAATTTTTTTTGTTTGTCTACAGATTCCGCAATCAAGATATGGGGACCTTTATTACAAAGGATGAAATTGTAGTTCTTTAGTTATAGGAATATTGTGTATTATTGTGTTTTTAGTTCCTTTAGGGAGATATAAACTTGTGCTATTTTGTTAAATTTATATCTCTTGTATATTGGAGAGCTTTGTTGATTAATGAAATTTTCATTTCCATGTATACCATTGAATTGTTTATTTTAAATGTTATGGTTTTAAATGTTATGGTTGAACGAAATTTAGTTTTTGATCAAGTCATTGTGATATAGAAATATGTTACAGGAACATGAAATGCCTATAAAGATATGTTTTGGCAGCGAGCAATATATGCCATTACATCATGGGAATATTTCAACATATCACGTGTTTAATGGCACAAGGGATGTGCCACAAAATTGTATTTAGTCTATTGTGACAAATCACTATATCCATAAAGTCTACAGCAACACAATAAAAAGTGCCATTAGTACCTTTTAGTGGCACCGTCGTTAGTGACACTTTTTTTTCTGCCACTGATTGTCTAACAGACCTATAGTGGCACTTGTTTTGCCTATGGTGGCACTTTTTTTGTGTCACTAAATGGCAGTTTTTTTGTAGTGTGAGGTCCTTAGGGGGAGGCACATACCACTCATTCCTATTTGTGCCGGAGCATCCCACAGCCGCTACAAGACCAAGTACAACTTTGGGAGCGGAAGCCTTGGACGCCTTGGAAGCTTGGGAAGTGGAACCTTTCGAATTAGTGGTCTTAGAAGACATGTTCCCACACTCATCATCGATGTGTCTGAAATAATGATGACATCAACTTCATTTCCTTCACGTTAGTATCCGGAAAGATAGACAAAACAGATATAATCGAGTTGACCCATTACAACTTTCTTAGCTTGTAAACATTCACTCTAAAGTCCGACCTTTACGAGACTCCTTATTCCCATATTTTTCCCACAAGTCTTCAAGTATCACATCGGCAATGTCATCTCCTATATCCCACTTATTCCCATAAGTAGCCATGGCATAGTCAACCATATCGGCAGATACCTTTAGCTTGCTATAATCCATCTTTTTGATGATTCAAACCGCTCGGATTTCTATCAAATAAATAGGAGTAATTTATGCTCCTCCCTTAAAATGGGAATAACACAAATACAAAAAAAACCCGACTAACCTTTCATCACTTGAGCTTCTTTCGCAAATCTGCATAAATCATCAAACATTTCATCGGACATTTCATCTTCTTTAACCAAGTATTCCGTATTTTGCCTTCACATATTTTACCATCTCATCGCTTTACATCCGTACAAGTAAGCTCCTTGTCGCCATTGTTAAAGTGTGTGCGAGGGTTGTGTGAAGAAGGCGGGAAACAATCAAGATGGTATATGGTAAACCGTTTCTCATAATTAACTAGGTTGAGTTATAAATGTGATTGGACTATATTACCCTCGTGAAACTAACAGAAAAGAGTCGTTGACATAGGTGTTAGTGGTCAAGGGACCAATCTGGCATTTAATCGCTATTGTTTGGACCCGTGGCGATGATTATGCCCGGTTTCGTCCCATCGCGATCCTCCACTACAAGTTTAGGGACCAACGGTGTATTTTAGTCTAAAATTTACAATCAAATCTAAAACTTTTAAAAAGGGTCTAATCTTAAATTTAGTTTATGAGCTTAAGTATGTAAGATTTTAAATTTCCGTAGTAATAAATTTACAAATTTAACAAATACGTGTCCATTAAACTTCTTTTAAAAGAAGAGTATTATTATTGTTATTATTATTATTGTTGTTATCGTAATACTAAAACTTCATATATGTATTGGTATAAATATCAAGCTGATGCATTGGTAGTGAGGCATGCAAGTAAATAAATTAAGGTTGCAAAAATCGTGAATCAGTAGTGAGGCGATTGACCCCACTGTAGCTTGTAATCGGTGTAGGCGGGATTAATCAATGATTAATCGGATTGGCATTTTTTGCAAGTTTTGGGTATTTCTAGGTAGTTTTGGGTATTCCCGAAAATATTTTCCTTAAAAACATCTTGTAATAGATATAAACAACGACTATAAGTGATTATAGTTGTTGAGGGTTGCAAAAATAGCGAATCGGTGATTAACTGTATTGGCCTTTTTGGCAAGTTTTAGCTATTTACGGCAAGTGTTGGTATTTTCGGCAAGATTTTCCTTGAAAAACATCTTGTAATAGATATTAACAGTGATTAACTAATTAACGGCGAGTTTAGGGTATTTCCGGTAAGATTTCCATGTTTTCGGTAAGTTTGACCATCGTTAACTGCCGTTGACCATGGTTGACCGATTTGTTTGAACGATTTATACAAATCGAAAAGGTCAGTGGCCCAGTAGCACCTAATCGGTGATTAATCGGCCTTGTATACCTTTTTTTGCAACACTGAAATAAATTAGACCTGAACTCCGGTTTTTTAATCGAATAATTTTTATTTTATTTTATTTATTTATTATTTTTTTTAAAGGTTTATCCCGGTAAAATGTTATTACTCTAAAAAATAATTAAGTACAAAAGACATGGGTGAGTCCCACACCTCAGCCCGAAACGGCAAACCAAAAGCGCCTACAGAGCTTAAGAATGAATAATGTTTATAATATTGTTATGAATTAAAATATTTTATAATAAAATAAAACCTCAAATGAGTACTTTTGTATTTATCAAAAAATCAATTCATTCCTTATTGAGTAATAATTAATTATTATTCTTTTTTCCCTCAAGAATATTTAATTGAAAAAAATAAAATATTTCCCAATTTGACTAATGTTTATGAAAAATCATTTTTTTATAACTGATATAGTAAAAAGTGACAAATACACATGTACTTATCATGTATTTTTTTAATAAATTTAGGTTAATTTGTAAATTTAAAAAAGAAAAAGAGAGAAAAAAATGCACATTCGCTGCTGACATTCATATCCATCCATATAATAAGCAAAAAAACAAACACACACTTCTTATCCCGCCTACCTAATTGAAGAAAAACCCAGACAAAACCCTTGACCCTGCAAATAATTAACCACAGCCAAACCATTAATTAGATTAACATAGATGTTGGCATTTGATAACAAAGGTGTGATTCATATAGACAAGAGGCGCGTAAAGGGGATTCGTATCCGTTAACCAAATCGCAACAGGTATATTATGTTGACTCCTTAATGTCATTAGATGTCAAACATTAGGGCATCCACTATGGTGGTTTATGAAAAGGTTTATAAAGTTATGAAGAGGTCTAAAAACTTGTAAACCATAGTGAACATCTATTTCAAGCTTATGTGGCATGAAGAGGTCTAGGATATTAAACCTTTTCATAATTTAATGCATTTGAATTATGTGAGAAGTTTATAAAACTTGAAAAGGTTTATACATAGTGGGGATAGGTTTATAAAACCAAAAGGTTTATAAATTAATGTCAAAACACAATTTTAATATTAAGTCAAATGTAATAAAGTACATTAGATTAATTATGGGTCGAATTATGTAAATGCAAATGGGTCAAAACACTTAACCCAAACACCCATTTGAGCAGTTAGAATATGACAGTTATTGGCAGTTAATATAGTTGACAGTTATGTGTCAAACGACACAATGATTAAACTATAATTGTCATGTGTTGTTTGGATAGGTATATATGTGTAATTTGTAGTTTGCAAAACATAACAATTCAATATCATCAAGTTTGCTATTTTCCCTTTGTCCCATACTTACTGTTTCATTCATTTTTACTTAAATTGCCTTACACACTCAAACACACAAACATGGTTCATCACAAACATGTTATCAAGCACAATTGGGTTGGCATGAAACCTGGGCAAAACTGGTATCAGAGCTACGGCTCAGAACCATGGGAGAAGCCAACATTCAATACATACACATTGTTTACACATCATTGTTTTACTTTTTCTGCATATTACCCACTGTCCCAAACACCCCTTCACGAACCAAAACACAACCTATGTCGAATTACAGGCACTTGTTGAACAAGAGTAGGCCTCATAACGACCCTGTACAAAATATTATAGGTAACTTTTTGATAAACCAAAGGAATAGTACCATCAACATATTGAAGTAAATTAAGAGATCTACCATCGTTATGCTGATTTTATGGTTTAAAGGTTTGAACTTGATTGAGATTTTGTGTTATTATAAGTTTAATCTAAGTATGGTCAATTGTTTTGAAATCTGAATACAATTTTGTTTTCTTAAATCTTTGTTTTGTTTTAACTGATTTAGTCTATTTTTTACAAGAAAATACCCAAATTTCTCATTTTGCGACCTCTGATATGCTCATGTATGATATGATTGTGTCCCTATTAAAGTTGCTTAATGTTCATTCTTTCTCCAGAGTTCTTCTGGAAACCGGTCCCTCCTGCTGAACCATGCCGTGTTATTCTTGATGATCTGAGGGACAAATTGTACGATACATGTAAAAGAGCTCGTCAATAGTTGGCCCATGATGTGTCCGAATTCCAGAGGAATTGGGTTATACCAATATTGAACAGGTATGCCTCGCACTTTTGTCCTAAAGTTTACTCAAATTGTCTTAAACTCTTCTTATTGCAACTACATATGATATGAGTGTGTGAACAAGATAAATGATATTAAAAAAGCAACCACAAATACCTTTCAACTTATTGCAATTTATAAGTATTTAGGATGCTCCAAACACGAACAATCAAACTATCATATCTTTGGCATTGTATACAACATCCAACATACATTCTTCAGTTACTTTATTGTATGTAAACCATTGATAATGGTGCCTTGATGAAAGTTTTTTTTTCCAGGATTCCCCACTTAATGCATTTATAAATTTAGTATGTTAACTGCTAAGTTTGAAAGACAATTTTCTCGAGTTTTTGACATATGTGTTCCATTTTATGTTGCAGGTATTAAAGAGGAGACATTTTTCGATTCCCAAGCACCGTTAGACTCCGACTGAGTTAACTATTGGAAAAGTGAGATCCATTACCCATTTTGTCAAAAAACAGATCCATTACCCATTTTGTCAAAAAAGACTTATTTGATACGGTTTGTAAATAAACCGTACTAGATAAAAAAAAAATTATACGGTTTTTTAACAACCGTGTCAAATGATTTTATTTTTTAGATTTTGGTACGGTTTCTTCTCAAACCGTATCAAATAGGCGTACCAATGCAAAAAAACGTTTTATGTAGTAGTGTTCTTTTATTGTATTATGTATAAACGATTTACTGTGTTGTTCAATAAATTTATTGGATGCAATAATCGGGATGATTCCATTGATTTTCCATTTTTAATCAAACACCTCGTGTAACCAATTTATAGCTGAACTATTGAAAAAGTTAGTAGCAATATTAGTTAGCGAAATGCTAATCACATAGCTTTTACAAAAAGTTTTTTACACAATGATGTGCTATGGTGATTTGTACATCATTGATCAATTAAAAATACGAGAGATAATGATTTTGAATCCAAATATTGCATGACATTAAAAAAACACAAACTGAAGATCAACAAGTTGGAAAACCAAATGGGAAGCACCGATAAGTGCTCAAACATTAAAGAAAAACAAAGACAATTCCAAATGCACATATGAAAGTCAATTTCTACATTGATCCAGTTCACAGAAAACATCAGTTTCTACATTTTAAAGCCAATAATATTGTTTATGGTAATTAGAGAAATATAACTTGTTAACATGGTTAATGTCATGTAACACAATTTAGTTCCTTTTATTTTATTAGTGTATTATGACTTTTACACATATATAGAGTACATACAATCACAAAACAATAAGAATCATACAATATCGTAAAACATTAATCAAAGTGCAGCCAACTGACTAATATCGTAAGGAGATGCATCAGTGGGAGACTGTGCAGTGTATGATCTTGTTGCAAAGACAGTGTTAGCAACTTCAGTCGGATGAAAACCATCATACCAAATTAACAAACCCCGATTAGCACAAGGTGCTGAGTTTGGAATACATTGTCCATCTGACCTCAATTGACAACAGGGAACATTTGGCAAAGCTACGCCTGAACAACATGGAAACCATTTACTCCGTAGTAAATTAATTAATATAGTTGCGTAATAAAAATATATGTTAGAAAATAAAAAAAATTGCAATCAGCGTGAAAAACCGTAGATTAGAAACTGTTGCACTTATTTACCTCCTTGAGGTGTTGAAATGCTTGTAACGTTGATGAAAGTAAATCTTGCATCAGAGAAATTATTGTTGATGTTATCAATAAGAGGCTTAAGCCTGTCGTTAAATAGCTTAACCGCATTATTGATCGACTCTACACATGTTCCGTTTGTGCCAAACCTTGCTATCTCAGCTGGCACACAACCTATGAGACCCACTCCATTCACAGCAACTTTCCTAGCTCCCAATTTATATAACGTCTGTCATATGATTAAATACAAATCTATGATTGTAAGTAACCTAAGCACTTATTCACGAGACATAATATATTAAAGATCACACATAAATAAACAAAAAATTAGACCTAGAAGTTGGCACGGATTGTTTCTATCACATCATACTTAAAAGAGAAGATAATCAGGATGTTTTACCGTAAGTTGTTGAGAGAATTGTTTCGCAAGGACTGCTGCATATTGATCAGGGGTATATATGCGGCTGGTGGGATAACTTTCGGGCATCAAGTAGTTGTTAATGTAGTCGTTGGATCCCATATTCACTAAATAGATGCATTTTTTAACGTATTCATTTGTAAATGTGCTGTTTCGTTGCAAGAGCAAAAGACGTGAAATTATTGCTGCATGATTTTTTAGCTGCATATTCAAGCTGATCCGACCACCCTGAGATAGTGTTAAATCATGAAAATTAGTCTAACACAATAGAGAACGATGAAGTAAAATAATACATTGCATATTAATTATGTTATTGATATTTGGAAATAAAAACGATGTGTTTTAATTAATAATCTCAGTTGGGGATTACCAGGTTACTTCCAGATTCGTCCCTGATACCAGCACCACCACTACCATAGTTTACGCCAGTGCTAATGTCTTCGTTTGTTGCAGTTGCGTATGATGGAATAAACTCGGAAAACCCTAGTTCTTGACCTGATCAAAATCGTGCAATTAATAAAATTGTTTAGCATCAACATTGTTTATCCATTCTTTTAGCTAGAATGGAAAACTAACACACTTGTCCGTGACAGGACTTGAACCAACAACTAATTTATTGAGGAGCATAAAATATTTAGTAATATAGTAGGAATATGAACTTCGAGTCATTTCTTAAATAAAAGGATTCCTTTATCAGTTGATATAGATACAGATTTTCTATGTAAAGAAAAAGATATACCAATAATGTCGGCGATGGTTCGACCATTGGTGAATCTTCCAGTTACTCCAAGTAGAAAATCGATTCCGTAAGGCGGGTAGTTGGCTTTTGCCATTGACACGAGTCCGTTGTTATTTCCGTTATCAACCAACGAGTCACCAAATATATAGAAACAAGGCACTTGTGGTTGGCTAACAACAAAAAAGATCCTATACTGCATCAACACTGCAATAACCAGGGTGTTATATAATAGGCTAAAGTAACAAGTCATGTTTGCTCAAATGCAAATTGAGAAGTGATAATGATTTTGAGTGCCAGATGCATGCTATTTAAATGAAGAAAAAAGGATGGGAATGCAATTAGAAAATATTTATTTTTTCATAGATAACAATTTTCATATTCTTGTAAACATTTATTTTATTATAACATGCTTTTTGCAAACAACTTGGCATGTTGCATTGTAACCAATCATTTACTAGTTGTTAGTGATGGCGTACGTGCTTTTTTCTTTTTGAACAAGCAATACATTCTCCGTAAAGAAGATTAAACCTAGCGATGCCTAGTCTATGGCATGTAGTATTATATGATGTGTTGCAACTGTAACCTGAATCTTACGGCCTAGTTGGTAAAATGAAAGAATTTATAAATGATATTAAGGTGAATAATGTTATAAACGAGCATATGATAATTCAACGTTGAGGCGGAAAAATTTCAAGTAAATTTTTTATGATTTGTTTTTATGAAAGGTGAGATATATATTAATATCAACAATAAGCAACTTACAAAAGTATACAATTGAGATGATGGGCATGTCCCTCTCAAAGTAGCAATACATCCCGGAAACAGAATATGCTAACAAAATGCAGCTAATTCACCTTTTACACACTTTATGCTAACTAGAAAGCTAAAACATAAACTTCCATGGAGCAGTGGCGGACCTAGCCTGATGGGCAAGGTTCCCTAACTTGATTAAACGAAAAAAACCTAAACTCCCCAAATAGTCCTACGATCAACAGATCAGGTCGGGTCTACAGCTATTTGCTTATTTTCTTTTATCGTTTGCAAAGAAGTGTATATTTGTTTTAAACAACATTTATTTTCACTAAACAAAAGTTATTGATCTTAATGTACAAAATAAACTATATAATATCAAATATTAAATTTACTCAAATTAATTTTAACTACACTATGTAGTAATGCGATTATGTACCGTAAAATTCCCATAAAATAAAAGGAAAGAAAAGACAAACATATGAGAAATGCAACTCTAAAAAGGTGGTGTGTGTGTTTTTTAAATAAAGATTTGTTCTCTTTCTTCATCTCATCTTCTCCAACTATTTTATTATTATTTTTTTTTTTTTTGGTAAAAGGTCAAAGACCCGGTAAATATATTATTAAAAAAACGTTTAAGTACAATGGGTATGGGTGAATCCCACATCTCAGCCTGTTACATAGGCGAAAAGCTTAGATAACAAGATACTTCATAATCTCTATATAAAGAAAATAAACCACTACTCACAAGATAACATTAGACTCCTATGAAGATAAGATTACTTTCTACCAAGGCCTTGGAGCTTGATACCGTACATGTCATAATAGGCATCCAAATTTCCTGGAAGATCGTAGACATGATCCGCATAGTTATCATAATCATCATAATCATCTTCACGATCATGACCACCACCAAATAGATTACTTGATGAGTGTGTAAATACTCATCATTTTTTGTTTAATCTGAACTGCAAAACACTTAAAAATGCTCAGTAATGCATCAAAATACTGAAATATCTCAAAATTGCATTTTATATGTTTCGGATGCAAAATGTTTAAAATCGGATGAAAAATGAGCTAAGTTTGCATAATTGGCGTTTCGGTCCCAAGTTTCAAAAGTTGTCGAAATAGTCCTGAGCACTTAATTTCAAAAGAAAAAATCACCAAAGGTCCTTTTAAAATCATAAGTTGTCAAAATCAGTCCTTTGGTGAAAAATATCAAAAGTTTTGAGAAATTACAACTTTGGTCCTTCAAGTTTCAAAATTGGCAAATCTAGTCCTTGGACGTTTAAAAACGGAAAATTATCTTTTATGGTCCGTGTACTAATGAAACTTGTCATAAATGGTCCTTGTAATACCTTTGCAAAATTACAGATTTGGTCCCTTGGTTTTGTGGAATTGCAAGTTTGGTCCTTGTTTACTTATATCCTAAATCCAAACCGGATCCCAATTAAATGATAACCCAACCCAAGCCCAATTATACAGATCCAATCCAACAACCGTTTACCTAACCCTTTGACCGGTTTTATAAACAAAACCGCCCACATTTAAAATATAAAAAGCGATCACGGGTTCCCTTTCCTCCCCTCATCATCACCCACCTATGTCTGCAACTCCACCCTACCCCACGCTTTGTTCCTCCTCCAAGCACCTAACAGCCAACCGCATTAAATGCGTCCTCCCCTATACACTCAACCCCCAACTTGCATATAAAACAGTTTTGGCGCCAAAATGCATCCAATGGCCAATATCATCCTAAGCCATCCAATGGTCCATATTATTGCTGGGAAGTGATCAGAGGAGAGAGATAAGAAGTTTGGAGTATAAAAGGAAGCAGAAGAGGCAAGAGAAAAGTGGCACTTAGTTTAATTTCTCAAATGTATGTCGTTTTCTAAATTCTTAGTCTTAAATAGATTTTTAGTTGTATTTTCAAGTTTCATTGTATCAAAGTAAAGCATTTCAGTGTATTGGAACTATTTTGAAGTATCAATTCAAGTTTGAGTTCACATTTCATATTTTATGTTAACTGTTGAAATTTTCAATTTCAAACTCGATATTCAAGCTTCAAACGACTTCTTTCCAAGTAAAGACAAGCTTATATAAGCTATTATAGCTTTTTGTAAGCTTAAGTTTAAGTTTTAAGCAACTTTGGAATTTGGTCAAAGAAAGTCAAACTGGGCAAAATGGAGATGGGAATGGATATGGGTTGAGCGGTGCGGCTTTGGGTTGATATTGAGCTAGGTTAGGGTTTGGAATAGGATAGTTGTTCTTGATTTCTTTGGCAAGCCAACGTGGCTAGGACCATTTGTAAATTATTCTCAAGTTTCAACGCATAATCTGTCTTGGTAGTCATAAATAGTTAAAACTGTTTAATTAGTTGTATTTAGGACTAGTAAACTCGGTTTGATTGTTTGCATAGCTAGTTAAGTAGTTGGTCTCATTTAAAGTTCAAATCGATTGTATGAAAGTTGTGTTTGGAATTCTTTGCTTAAAGCGTACTAGAGGTGTGCTCAAGAGTTAAAACTTGTTGGTTTAGTTTTGTTTAGCTCATATTGACTCATATATGTCTTAAAACTCAGACCGCAACTTCAAAAGTCAAAATTCATGTTTAATCTGTCTTAAAGCTTAACTGTTGGATTTTTAAAGAAGCAAACTCTTGTTTTGTGTTTAAAATTCATAGATATAGCTTGCATTAAGTTCATTTCATCTATTAACATCAATCTCGATCCTTTAAATCGGTTTCAAAGTTCAATAAAGTCAAATTTTGCAAAGCGCTCAAAAGTCAAAAGTGGAAATCCGGTTTGAGCCTAACTAAGAGGATTTTCATTGCTTCATTTAAGGCCAAATTAAGTGAAATCATGGTTTTTAAACTTCACTTGGTTTACTTTCTTGTTATCATTTTAGCGATTTTTGTGAATTTTTCATAAGCTTCAAAGGGCTTGTCAATGTGGTCTCGGTTCCACGTGCACAAACTCGGTCTTGACCGAGTGTGCACTGTTTTAAACCACACGAGCTCATAAGAGCTTGTCATAGTCAGTTTTTGGTTTACAAGTCCTCGGCCAGGTCTTCTTTAAGTTCCAATTCTTGGTTTTAAGTCTCAGCTTATTAGGAAGCTTATTGTCTAGCTTAAAAGTAGTTACCTAAACCTGTTTTTAGCAATAAGCTCAAATCATCAAATATTTGTAACTTGCAATATAGAGGTTAAGAGCAGTTGATACTTGTTGCATTTTGGTACTTTTAGCATTTTACAACTTCTGTAATCAGTTGGTAGCTTATTGTGGTCTGTGGCTTATTTAGAGTTCTTATTTATAAGCACTTGGCATATCAGTTGCATTTTCTTACACACAACCACCTGTTTTTATATTTTTCCTAGATTCTCAATATTATTTTAGACTTTTCTTGACTTTTTCAGATTTTTCCAAGTCAGTTTGCTATTTTTTCCTATTTAAATTAGTTTTTAAGCCTTTTTAATTAGCATTTAATACAAATAAATCAGAAAAGTTTCAAAAAAAATAATTTTTCATTTTTCCTAGATTAAGATAAATATAAAAAGTCAAAAAAATATTTTTTCAGATTTTTCTTAGTTAAATTTGTATTTTTAAGCAATTTAAGTAGTTTTAAATAGATTTTAATTCTAGAAAATACAAAATAATCGAAAAAATACAAAAATAGTTTTGAAAATTCTCTTTGTTATTTTAGATTTTCCAAGTCATAATTTCATTTTCTAGCTTTATTTCATATTTCCTTGTATTTTAGGCTATTATTAATAGTTAAAAATAGTTCTTAATTAATAATAATTAGATAAATAGTTTTAAAAATAATTTTCTTTTTCTAAAAATTTTCTTTTATCATTAGGTTTGTAAAAATATCATTTTCATATTTTTAGGATTAATCTTTGCTTGATTTCATATTTTCATTTATACGTTACGTAGTTTTAAATTAAGTTTTATAAAAGAAAAATCAAAAACATCATTTTGCAAATAGTGATAGCATTTATTTAATATATTTTATCCTTTTAATTTTCTTTAATTTGCATTTAAGCCCTGTAATTTATAAACTTTTCTTTAGTTATAATCGATCAACCTCTTTTCGGATTCAAATCTCCGATCACTATTCGTTTGGTGATTCATCGCATAGCTCATTGGGACATAACGACACGGAAACACTATACTCTCGATCTTCATTGCATTCGTTTCGGTTGTTTTAAGTTTGTTACGGTCGACCATTCACAAGTGGTCGGCTTGGTGATAAAACTTATTTGTCGGGAGCGAATCAAATTTTAAGCGCCACTGCTTGGAGTCTAAGCTAATTATCTTCCGTTTAGCATTAGTGATTTGAATATTCACTCCTTGTTTATACCATCTATATATGTTTATATTTTCTTATAAAATCAAAAATCCAAAACATCTTAAAAATAAAAACCCAAAAGATTTTCTTTCTTATTTTTACAAAATGTTTATCAAAAATCCAAAATATTCATCTTTACCCTCTTACCCTTTTGATTCTTTATCCTTTACCTCTATCCATTTGATTCTAACTTCTTCTCATGGAATCTCTCGACTACGACGAATTCGGGACGAATTTGAAAAACTTCATACTTCATCACAAATGTCAAGAATTCGTGTTGTTCGTGATGATCCATTAATTACTGCGTGGAAATGGAGCGAGAAACCGGGGTGACAAAGGACCGGTACTTCCTCGATAATGGAAGTGCTAAATCGTCCAACCTCGGTTATCCAAAGACCTAACCCTCAATTGCTCCTAAGCCGTCTAAAATTGATCCTAAACTTTCACGATTCTGGTTAAAAGCAAATATGCGAAATTTAGACGGTGACTAGCAAGAATGACTTGCCTAATCTTCACGTTTCTCAAGAACGAACCGGAGACCATAACGAGTGGTGGAAATTGCTAGCTCTCGAGCACACCACTTGTCCCACCTCCGGATTTTCAAAACGTTCTTGAGACTTAATAGTCATTCGGATCACCATGTTGGTTTTGTTGATTCTTTGAATAAACGATTCTTTCTCATAACTCTCAAATGAAATCGTTTATTCCTTGTGTCGGTTGTGGTGAACCTCTTTTGGTTCACCACATGGATGGTGTGCGTGTGTACAATGTGGTAATGATATTCATGCAACGGAGTTGTTTGTTTTGTGGTTCGAGGAATTCATTTGATTATGATCATAATCCGAACTCATTTAACGACCCTCAAACTTTTCCAATTACCCACACCGACTTATCTTCATATAATCAACATAGCTTCTTGTGAATTTTGTGGAAGTCCTCACCAAGGATTTGAGTGTCAATCCGAGGCTACGTTTGTCTATGAGCAGTTTTCCGGTGATGCTCGAACTTTGGTTATGACCAATATCTATATAATTCACGATCCGGACTCAGCAGTTTCTTGTTGTGAGAAGCTGTGGAGGTCCCCTTCACTCGATTGTCAAATAGGAATCCATTTCCTTGTAACAATCATGACTCTCACAGTTTGACAATTTCCAACCTCCACACACCATACGGTTCAAACTCCACAGAGCCGTTGTCTCGAGAAATTTCCCAAAATTTTGAAACCGCAATGAAAACACTTGATGATATGATTAGTAACTTTAAGAATCAAGTGAGTGGTGAAAAGACCATGGGAGGCTGCTGGCCAGAAGAGCGAGAGGCTCGCAAATCTAGGGAAGAATTATTAGTCCTAGAGCATGCAGCTCTAAGGCGTTCCCAATTTCTTAAAGCGATATGTATGATGATGACGAGGAGAGTTTTATCCTTTTAAAGATAATATTTCTCAACTCCTCGGCCGGTTGATATTCCGGTGGTTGAGATTCCATCTCAAACAATTGCTATCACACCAGCTCCCACTCACTCTCTAAACATGGGGACGAGCATCTTGACCTTGTTCACGAAAAGGAATCGGACGAATTCATAAAGTCTAGTGTTGAGAACCTTGTCCCAATCGAGAGAGAGTCACGGAAATCGATCATATGTGTGATATCCCTTCCTCTTGAGTGTTCTAAAGATCATTTGAAACTTTCTCCAATTGTAGCGAAGATTGTGCATCATATGGAGACATCGGTATGTTGAGGCATCTCTCCACATCGATCCTCTTCTTGAGGTTCACCGATGAACTCACTCACATCAATCCACTTTCATCGGGAAGTGATGATGGTCTCTTGATTTGAAGCCGATCCGGGAGGCGAAAGTCTCCTTGATAATGATCGTTCACTCACTTCTTATCCCAACGGTCCAATAGAGAATATTAATCACTTTGTTCTGAAGCATTCAAAACAACTCTCACTAATCCTCTATTTGAATTCGACTCGAATTCACTTTAATTTCGAGAATCCACTCTTTGATACTCGGACCGAGGATAGTGATGAGCCCATAATGGAACAAGAGTTCACAATTTCACTTCATGTGAATGATTCTCTTCATGAAGAGTTCTCCGGTGAACTCTCATGACATATCTCCTCCGAACATGATCATTTCTATTTTGATCTTGAGGATGATATTGGCTCGGAGGAAGGTGTACTCTATCATACGAGTTTGCTTATTGATGATACTACCTCACCCTTCCTCCCGATATGTCTACATTTGAGGATGAAGAATGGAACTTGATTGTTATCAAAATCTTTCTTCATTTCCTCAAATATCTTGTGATTTCTCTTCTTCTTCACTCCTTGGAATGAAGACACTATCTTTGACCCGGCATTTTCATTTATCATTTTGAGCGGTTCTATGTATATCTCATCGGTGTGGAACTTTCACGCTTCAAATGTTTGTCAAACATCTTGAATGAAAGTCCGATGGAGATTGTTTCTTCCACTTTGCTTCCCCATGAACAAATTAATTGGGGTCGAGTCAAGCTAGCGACTCGGTAATCAAAAACGATTAGCTAAACATGGGTTTTCACCCATGTGTTCCTCCCTAGTGTGGGGAGTTGCCCCATGTTGTATATAAGTTTTCTTAAAAAAAAAAAAAAAAAAAAAAAAAACTCTTTTAAATAATGGCGTAGTATTTCCTTTTCGTTCTATGTTTCGGCATAACCGCGGGTACTTTGAATATTGAGGCAATATTCATTTCTAAATGTGGAAAATTCTCACGAATTTTATCATGTAATTATACCACTCAATTCCCCATTTTGGCCAAATTTTTTTTGGAGTAAGTGTTTTGCACTTACTCGACTACGATTATCGATCCACCATGTCTAATAAACAAAAGGATTGGCTAATCCGAGAGCAAAGCGGCTCTTGGTAAAGATATCTCAAATCCGTTGACGACTTGCAATTGCCCAAAATTGTATGGTATTCAAATTTCACCATATCTTTAATTAGTGAAGAGTTGGCTAGCCCGCAAGTTTATGGCTTGTGGTAAAGGCGATGGAAAAACCATAATTGGTAATCAGCTCACCAAAGATAATATTGATAATTTATCTAAGAGTTGGCTAGTCCGAAGCAAACGGCTTACGGTAAAGACAAATCAAATCCGTTGGGCGGTGGTTTGCTCAAAATCACATGGTTATCGATGTACCATAGTTCTTACTTGAACTGAAACATTTGGCTACTCGAGTGATGGCTTTTGGTAAAGAGATTAAAAACCATTAAGTTTTTCTCAAAGATTGCTAGGGACTAGCAATAGTTTAGTGTGGGGATTGATGAGTGTGTAAATACTCATCATTTTTGTTTAATCTGAGCGCAAAACACTTAAAATGCTCGATAATGCATCAAAATCTTGAAAATATCTCAAAATTGCATTTATATGTTTCGGATGCAAAATGTTTAAAATCGGATGAAAAATGAGCTAAGTTTGCATAATTGGCGATTTGATCCCCCAAGTTTCAAAAGTTGTCGAAATAGTCCCTGAGCACTTAATTTCAAAAGAAAAAATCACCAAAGGTCCTTTTAAAATCATAAGTTGTCAAAATCAGTCCTTTGGTGAAAAATATCAAAAGTTTTGAGAAATTACAACTTTGGTCCTTCAAGTTTCAAAATTGGCAAATCTAGTCCTTGGATGTTTAAAAATGGAAAATTATCTTTTATGGTCCGTGTACTAATGAAACTTGTCATAAATGGTCCTTGTAATACCTTTGCAAAATTACAGATTTGGTCCCTTGGTTTTGTGGAATTGCAAGTTTGGTCCTTGTTTACTTATATCCTAAATCCAAACCAGATCCCAATTAAATGATAACCCAACCCAAGCCCAATTATACCTGATCCAGTCCAACAACCCGTTTACCCTAACCCTTTGACCCGGTTTTATAAACAAAACCCGCCACATTTAAAATATAAAAAAGCGATCACGGGTTCCCTTCCCTCCCCTCATCATCACCCACTTATGTCGCAACTCACCCTACCCGCTTTGTTCCTCCTCCAAGCACCTAACGACCAACCGCATTAAATCGTCCTCCCTATACACTCAACCCCAACCGGCATATAAAAGCAGGTTTTGGCGCAAAATGCATCAATGGCCAATATCATCCTAAGCCATCCAATGGTCCATATTATTCTTTGGGAAGTGATCGGAGAGAGAGATAAAGTTTGGAGTATAAAAGGAAGCGAAGAGGCAAGAGAAAAGTGGCACTTAGTTTAATTTCTCAAATGTATGTCGTTTTCTAAATTCTTAGTCTTAAATAGATTTTTAGTTGTATTTTCAAGTTTCATTGTATCAAAGTAAAGCATTTCGGTGTATTGGAACTATTTTGAAGTATCAATTCAAGTTTGAGTTCACATTTCATATTTTATGTTAGCTGTTGAAATTTTCAATTTCAAACTCGATATTCAAGCTTCAACGACTTCTTTCCAAGTAAAGACAAGCTTATATAAGCTATTATAGCTTTTGTAAGCTTAAGTTTAAGTTTTAAGCAACTTTGGAATTTGGTCAAAGAAAGTCAAACTGGGCAAAAATGGAGATGGAATGGATATGGGTTGAGCGAGTGGCTTTGGGTTGATATTGAGCTAGGTTAGGGTTTGGAATAGGATAGTTGTTCTTGATTTCTTTGGCAAGCCAACGTGGCTAGGACCATTTGTAAGTTATTCTCAAGTTTCACCGCATAATCATCTTGGTAGTCATAAATAGTTAAAACTGTTTAATTAGTTGTATTTAGGTCTAGTAAACTCGGTTTGATTGTTTGCATAGCTAGTTAAGTAGTTGGTCTCATTTAAAGTTCAAATCGATGTATGAAAGTTGTGTTTGGAATTCTTTGCTTAAAGCTGTACTAGAGGTGTGCTCAAGAGTTAAAACTTGTTGGTTTAGTTTTGTTTAGCTCATATTGACTCATATATGTCTTAAAAACTGCACCTGCAACTTCAAAAGTCAAAATTCATGTTTAATCTGTCTTAAAGCTTAACTGTTGGATTTTAAAAAGCAAACTCTTGTTTTGTGTTTAAAATTCATAGATATAGCTTGCATTAAGTTCATTTCATCTATTAACATCAATCTCAGATCCTTTAAATCAGTTTCAAAGTTCAATAAAGTCAAATTTTGCAAAGCGCAAAAAGTCAAAAGTGGAAATCCGTTTGAGCCTAACTAAGAGGATTTTCATTGCTTCATTTACGAGGCCAAATTAAGTGAAATCATGGTTTTAAACTTCACTTGGTTTACTTTCTTGTTATCATTTTAGCGATTTTTGTGAATTTTCATAAGCTTCAAAGGGCTTGTCAATGTGGTCTCGGTTCCCTGTGCACAAACTCGGTCTTGGTTGAGTGTGCACGAGTTTTATACGACCCTTGCAGAGCTCATAAGAGCTTGTCATAGTCACAGTTTTGGTTTACAAGTCCTCGGCCGGTCTTCTTTAAGTTCCAATTCTTGGTTTTAAGTCTCGACTTATTAGGAAGCTTATTGTCTAACTTAAAAGTAGTTACCTAAACCTGTTTTTAGCAATAAGCTCAAATCATCAAATATTTGTAACTTGCAATATAGAGGTTAAGAGCAGTTGATACTTGTTGCATTTGGTACTTTTAGCATTTTACAACCATGTCGGTTGGTAGCTTATTGTGATGCAGTGGCTTATTTAGAGTTCTTATTTATAAGCACTTGGCATATCGATTGCATTTTCTTACACACAACCACCTGTTTTATATTTTCCTAGATTCTCAATATTATTTTAGACTTTTCTTGAATTTTTCAGATTTTTCCAAGTCAGTTTGCTATTTTTTCCTATTTAAATTAGTTTTTAAGCCTTTTTAATTAGCATTTAATACAAATAAATCAGAGAAGTTTCAAAAAAAATAATTTTTCATTTTTCCTAGATTAAGATAAATATAAAAAGTCAAAAAAATATTTTTTCAGATTTTTCTTAGTTAAATTTGTATTTTTAAGCAATTTAAGTAGTTTTAAATAGATTTTAATTCCTAGAAAATACAAAAATAATCAGAAAAATACAAAAATAGTTTTGAAAATTCTCTTTTGTTATTTTAGATTTTTCCAAGTCATAATTTCATTTTTCTAGCTTTATTTCATATTTCCTTGTATTTTAGGCTATTATTAATAGTTAAAAATAGTTCTTAATTAATAATAATTAGATAAATAGTTTTAAAAATAATTTTCTTTTTCTAAAAATTTTCTTTTATCATTAGGTTTGTAAAAATATCATTTTCATATTTTTAGGATTAATCTTGCTTGATTTCATATTTTCATTTATGCGTTCGTAGTTTTAAATTAAGTTTTATAAAGAAAAATCAAAAACATCATTTTGCAAATAGTGATAGCATTTATTTAATATATTTTATCCTTTTAATTTTCTTTAATTTGCATTTAAGCCCCTGTAATTTATAAACTTTTCTTTAGTTATAATCGATCAACCTCTTTTCGTTCAAATCTCCCGATCACTATTCGTTTGGTGATTCATCGCATAGCTTCATTTGGGACATAACGACACGAAACACTATACTCTCGATCTTCATTGCATTCGTTTCGGTTGTTTAAGTTTGTTACGGTCGGCCATTCACAAGTGGTCGGCTTGGTGATAAAACTTGACCGTGCGGGGCGAATCAAATTTTGGCGCCTTGCTACTGGGGGATGTCTAATTATCTTCCGTTTAGCAGTTAGTGATTTGAATATTGATTTGAGTGTGCCGGGTTTTGTGCGACCCTTACCTGAGCTCATAAGAGCTTGTCATAGTCAGGTTTTGGTTTACAAGTCCTCGGCCGGGTCTTCTTTAAGTTCCAATTCTTGGTTTTAAGTCTCGACATATTAGGAAGCTTATTGTCTAGCTTAAAAGTAGTTACCTAAACTTTGTTTTAGCAATAAGCTCAAATCATCAAATCTTTGTAACTTGCAATATAGAGGTTAAGAGCAGTTGATACTTGTTGCATTTGGTACTTTTAGCATTTACAACTTCTGTAATCAGTTGGTAGCTTATTGTGGTCTGTGGCTTATTTAGAGTTCTTATTTATAAGCACTTGGCATAGCAGTTGCATTTTCTTACACACAACCACCTGTTTTTATATTTTTCCTAGATTCTCAATATTATTTTAGACTTTTCTTAAATTTTTCAGATTTTTCCAAGTCAGTTTGCTATTTTTCCCTATTTAAATTAGTTTTTAAGCCTTTTTAATTAGCATTTAATACAAATAAATCAGAAAAGTTTCAAAAAATAATTTTCATTTTCCTAGATTAAGATAAATATAAAAGTCAAAAATATTTTTCAGATTTTTCTTAGTTAAATTTGTATTTTTAAGCAATTTAAGTAGTTTTAAATAGATTTTAATTCTAGAAAATACAAAATAATCGTAAAAATTCAAAATAGTTTTGAAAATTCTATTTTGTTATTTTAGATTTTTCCAAGTCATAATTTCATTTTCTAGCTTTATTTCATATTTCCTTGTATTTTAGGCTATTATTAATAGTTAAAAATAGTTCTTAATTAATAATAATTAGATAAATAGTTTTAAAATAATTTTCTTTTCTAAAATTTTCTTTTATCATTAGGTTTGTAAAATATCATTTTCATATTTTTAGGATTATCTTGCTTGGTTTCATATTTTCATTTATGCGTTACGTAGTTTTAAATTAAGTTTTATAAAAGAAAAATCAAAAACATCATTTTGCAAATAGTGATAGCATTTATTTAATATATTTTATCTTTTTAATTTTCTTTAATTTGCATTTAAGCCCCTGTAATTTATAAACTTTTTCTTTAGTTATAATCGATCAACCCTCTTTTCCGTTCAAATCTCTCGATCACTATTCGTTTGGTGATTCATCGCATAGCTCATTTGGGACATAATGACCGGGAAACACTATACTCTCGATCTTCATTGCATTGGTTTCGGTGTTTTAAGTTTGTTACGGTCGGCCATTCACAAGTGGTCGGCTTGAGTGATAAAACTTGAATGTCTGGGAGCGAATCATTACTCGACTCATCAAAGGTGTTCACAACCTCCTCTTCATCACTATCAGAATCTACAATCTCTCCCACCTTAGTGAATGGGTTAACCCTCTTAGTAAAAGAAGTAGACGGGAAATCCTTATTATACCCTTGATAAATAACCTTTTTAATAGGATTACCATTATCATCAACAAGAGTAGCTTTCCCATCAATAAGAAGCCTTTCAAACTCCCTAATTTTCTCAACAATAGGGGTAGGAACAACCTCGTTAGCTTCCATTGACTCACTCACAAGCGGATCTTGTGATACATTACCTGTCTTGAGACACTCAACCTCCTCTGCTTCCATTGTATTACCAGAATCCACCACAACAGTAGGATTGCCACAATCATCAGAATCGATCGTATTAAAGGCAGCAAAAGGATTAGATGTAGCAATCTTCGTCCCACTCGTACTAGCCTCAGTGGCTTTCTTCGTAGCATTATCCACGTTCTTAGGTTCAGGCGGAGGCGCTTTAGGTTGATACCTGAATTTAGGACCCACTTTAGTATAACCTCCCTTACCTGGAACATTAGGACCACCACTCATACCCTTATTCTTGTTAGTGATAGTTTGATAACCATCATTAACAGTCTGTTTAGGCTGAGTAGGAAGTGGAACAGATTTAGGACAATCAATCGGTGTATGACCAAACAATTTACACGTATCACACCGGGCGGTTTCCATTCGTATTCAACCGAATCTTCTCAATAGTGGATCACGCTTCATCAAGTAATGGAATCTCAATGGTGATGCTCTCCTAAGAACTTGATGCGCCTTAACTTTAATCAAGCACACGGCAAAACTCTGCGACCCCATGATTCCAAGCACATTTGACTCGTGTAAGAATCTAACATTTTTGGTGTACCAACCAATGTAGCTAAGAGGCTGAGACCATCATCAGAAACATAGCAAGGGGCACACCATGGAATTTAACCCATATCGGAATATTAGTCAAATCCTCTTTAAGAATATTAGTATTCAAAGTCCACGTTTTAAGAATAATTGGCACATTCCTAATCATCCACGGTCTATTTTCAAGCACATCATCAACTCATTTACAAGTGGCAAACTTAAAGAAAAAGAACCCCTTCGCATTCATCATAACCTTTTGAATACCATACTTGGCCCAAGTATTACGAACATAATAATCAACAACCGGAAAAGCAATACGTTTACCAAGGAAATAACCATATAGGGTATTCTCAAATTTAGAATTTACCTCCTCAACGACTTTCATAGGAATGGAGAGATCCACCTGTTAAACTTTTTACTACTCTCCAACCTACGAAAATTAGATTTAAACGCCGTTGAATCAATTGGCGTAGCACCGTTAACATTTGCGAGTCGTACCCTTGGTAGCACCAACATACGACATAGGTACATGTACCCTACCAGCTTTAGGAGCTACACTAATACCATCACCACTAGGTAGATTAGCACCCCTAGTTGTATCGTCGACACCGTAAGCAGTAGCATTATTCATAGTACATATTTTGTCACTTAGAGATGGGAAATCTTGCATATTCAAGATACTCGTAACACCAACAGGCCCAGCATCCGAAAAGTCCGAATCATCAATACAATCAGGCCGTAAAATAGACGCATGTGAAACCGGCTTCACATTCAAATTAGTGTTCTCACTGTTAGGGAGAACAGTTGGGTACACCTCACTTGTAGCCACATTAGGCTCGTTAACAGCAGCTCCATGGAACAATGCATCCCTACCACTTTCACCATTCGACATTGTAGCAGAAGACGAATCCGCCAAATCGTCCATATTGACCACCGGAAGTGGCATATTCACATTCTTCTCCTCTCCCAAACTTGACATCGAACAACCCAAGAAAACTCTCAAAACCAGGAAAACCACGTAAAAACCAGAAGACTCGCACTCAATTGGGTAAAACCCTAGTTTAAAAAACTAGGGTTTCGTAAACAGTGAATCACAAGAATTAAGTCATGATAACAATCATGTTACATATAGTCGGTTTAGGTAAGTCGATCTTATAAACACAGAAAACACCAGACCAGTAAAAGATTGATGAGAAAACAAAAACACCAACTCAATGATCGCACAAGAAAGAAACCTTTAAATCGTATTAAAACTAAACGCAACTCTCAAACAAAAGGAGCATGATATAGCTGACTAACCCACAAAAACTGTGTAAAGTTAGCCTACAAACGATTCCTTAATGCATGGGAGTGGAACGAATAATATTAATAACAATTAGGGTTTTTAGGTTATCGTATGTCGCCAAAACAGGAGAGTTTCAACACAAATCTCTAACTACTTCTATCTTCTCTTCTTCGTGTTTTCAACATTCTATCATTTCTTTATCAAACACCACCAAAGCACAAAGACATGTTTCGTTGTTTTTATTATTATTATTATTATTATTATTATTATTATTATAATTATTATTATTATTATTATTATTATTTTTAAAACACACTTGTATTATAAACTCAAGGGATTACAAAAGATTAGTGGGGAGCCTCGAAACCAAGCTGAGCTCCCACACCTCTAGCAATAGTAAAACCAATCCTATTAAAGATATGAACCATTGCAGCGCTCAATGTCTTGGGTCATGGAGAAGCGTCGAATACGCTTAAGTAAGGTGTTGCATCTTTCTCGAGTGCTCCAAAAGAAGAAAGGAGAAGGAAGAAACCCATATCCAATATCTACACATTTAGCATCGTGCTTGACCGTTTACTGGCTGCGGCATCATCGATCGCTTCCTACAGTATAAAATCAATCAACCCAGTTGCGTCAAAGGCGACGAACCGTAAGATCAACACATACGTCGCGTCCACTATCCCAAGTAGAGTAATATGTCACCGGGCGCAAGTTTGTCCCCATCTTCAAAAGCCCAATATCTACCTCCTTGCGAGAAGAAATCACGACGAGAGCATATATCAACAAGAACATCACGCGACAAGGTTGTGGCGATGTTTAATGCCGACAATACCGCACATGAAACGGCGTGGTCCCGTAAATATCTCCGGAAAAACCTTAGGCGGCGAACACGGTACACGAACGGTGAACAAAGGCGTGACCGATAACATAGTACACATCGATAAGCCCTAGCGTTCATAGTTTGCCCCAACCCGGATATCGAACCACCCTAAGCCAATCGAGGTGTGATCCTCCTTTAAAAGAGCTCCATAACGCCATCGCCGGGAGGAAAGATGGAAAGTAGACTCAACATATTGGGTAACCCTATCGAAATATATGCGCCAATTTCTTCATAAGTTTGGGGCGGCGACATCGGTAAGGTTACTCGAAGGTCAATGTCCATATTGACATTGAAAGTACATAGAGCATCATCAAAGGAGAGACCAACAGTTACAATACGAACCATGAAGAAGCTTGAGTCGAAGGCGGTGATTGAAGTCTAGAAGCAATGAAGGCATAGTTCAAGACATCACTGCGAATATAAACCAAGTCCCCAAAGCAAAGGTAAGGTGGCGAGTCTCCACCGGTCCGCCAAACCAGTCCGAGCGGTGACAATCGCTCAAAGAAGAGCGAAGTGCCGCATCAAAACACGGCGCACTCAAAGACCGAGGAGAACATGTGCGCATAGAAAATAGAGCTTAGAAATTACACCATTCGTCCCTATGGTTTACCCAAAATAACACCGCAAGTCCCTTCGTTTTTATTATTATTATTATTATTATTTATTTTTTATTATAAATTACACCATTCGTCCCTATGGTTTACCCAAAATAACACCGCAAGTCCCTTCGTTTTTATTTTTGCGCCATGAGTCCTTATAATGAAGTTTGGTAACACCATCAGTCCCTATCTCTAACGGTCGTTAGCTTTCACCGTTAACTCTCTCATGTGCG
Organism: Chrysanthemum lavandulifolium; assembly: GCA_022545495.1. NCBI lineage: Eukaryota > Viridiplantae > Streptophyta > Magnoliopsida > Asterales > Asteraceae > Chrysanthemum > Chrysanthemum lavandulifolium. The sequence goes on from CM040240.1 coordinate 261,879,286, forward strand.
TTACATGTGCCGTCCATTTCCAACGATCGTTAGCGTTTTGCGTTTTTTCGTCCGTTTTTGCACGTTTTCGTTCGTTTTTCACGTTTTCGTCCGTTTTGCCGTTTCTTCGTTTTCACGTTTCGTTTGTTTTCACGTTTCGTCCGTTTTGCGTTTTCGTCCGTTTTTCACGTTTTCGTTGGTTTCACATTTTGTCAGTTTTTCACGTTTCGTCCGTTTTGCGTTTTCGTCCATTTTTCACGTTTTCGTTCGTTTTCACGTTTTCGTTCGTTTTGCGTTTTCGTCCGTTTTCACGTTTCCGTTCATTTTCACGTTTTCGTGCGTTTTCACGTTTCGTTTGTTTTCACGTTTTGTCGTTTTTCACGTTTTCGTTCGTTTTATGCGTTTTCTTTCGTTTTCACGTTTTCTTTCGTTTTCACGTTTTGTTCGTTTTTCACATTTCGTCCGTTTTGCACGTTTTCGCCGGTTTTTTCACGTTTCCGTTCGTTTTCACGTTTTCGTCCGTTTTCACGTTTCGCCCGGTTTTTGCGTTTTGCCCGGTTTTGCGTTTTGTTTGTTTTGCGTTTTGTTCCGTTTTGCGTTTTCGTCCGTTTTGCTCGTTTCATCCGTTTTGCTCGTTTTTGTCCGTTTTTGCTCGTTTTAAATGCGTGGCAAAACATGCAAAATGGGCGGCGTGTCGAACAACGTGGCGCGAGCGAAAAAGTGGCGGATGGCGTTGCGCGAGGTAGCTGTGACGAGCGAGCGGATGGCGTGGCGGTGAAGCGAGCGGCGTGACGTGAAAGCGATCGCGCGGTGCGAAAGCGGACGGCAAAACGCTCTGGCGTGCAAAACAAGGAAAAGGCTGTCAAAAGCGAATGGCTCTGCGGCGGACGGCGTCTGCAATGGCGGCGTGCTAACGGCGAACGTGTAAGCGACTGCGTGTAAAAAGCGGCGATGGCGTGCGAACTAACGTGCAGACGGCGTCAACGAGCAACGATGCTGCTGAGCGTCGCTGCGCTAACGATCGTTAGAAATGGACGGCACATGTAGCACATGGGGAGTTAACGGTGAAAGCTAACGGCCGTTAGAGATAGGGGCGATGGTGTTACCAAACTTCATTATAAGGACTCATGGCGCAAAAATAAAAACAAAGGGACTTGCGGTGTTATTTTGGGTAAACCATAGGGACGAATGGTGTAATTTACTCTTTTTTTATAACATCACTTTATTAAAAACTCAAAGTTTACAAGTAATTAGTGGGGCCGAGAAACCAAGCTGGGCCCCCTCCTCTAGCAATAAGCGAAACTAATCGATTAAAAATATGAGCTGCACCTGAGCACCAATGTCTTGAGTCGAGGAGAAAAGTCTAATCACGCTTTAGTAAGGTTACCGCCTCTTTCTCAAGTTCTCCAAAGAAGAAAAAGAAAGGAAGGAACCCATATCCGGTGTCTGCATTTAGCCTCATACTTGACATGTTTACGTCGTGCGGCCTCACTAACCATGCATACGGCACAAAATCAAGCAACCCGATTGCGTCGAGGAGAACGAACACAGTAAGATCAACACAAACATCCGCCGCCATCCCAAGAATAAAGCAATATATCGGTGGTCACAAGGTCATCCATATCACCATGAAGCCGATATCCACCTCCTTACGAGCAATCCGGACCGAGGCATATATCAACAAGAACATCACGTACAATGTTATGGCGATGTTTAATGCCAACAATACCGCATGAAAGCGCATGATCTCCATAAATATCTCCAGTAAAAACCTTAGAACATGCCGAGCACGGTACCTGAACATCACTTTATTAGAAACTCGTAGGATTTACAAGAAATTAGTGGGGAGCCGCGAAACAATCTGGGCCCCCACACCTCTAGCTATAGCAAAGCTGATCCTACTAAAAATATGAACAGCAACACGTGAGCCGATATATTATTATTATTTTTTATCTCATTCTACTTCAAAATCATCCTAAAGTGGTTCCTAGCATTCTTTCAAAGGTGGGTCCTTAAAAAAACTCATGTATCACCTTCACATAACATGCGTTCGCCTCTGCCATGGAGAAACCACTGAGCTTGACTAGATTTCCATTCAATGTAACAACCACCCAATGAAGACCAGTGCATCAACCATCCTCACACTGATTATTCATTGAGGTCATTACATGAAGGCTTCATCAAGAACATAGTAAAACTTCGGTTTTCAATAGGACTCTAAAACAGTGAACTACATTTCTAGACTTAATAACACATATGACTATCGAACTTGCAGTTCCATCCCTCACAAGCCAATAATCAAATTGAAAATTATATGGCATCACTCACAGTAGAGAGTATCCCATGAAAACTTCCCACTTATGACTACATTTCCCTCTTTACTGTCTAAATCTCAAACTACTCATATGCAACACCATCCTCACAAACAAGCAGCAAGAGTACATCATCATAAGTTGACACCTCACCATAACCTTCCAATAAACATACGCATGGCTAGGACCAAGTAGTCCCATCTTTCATAACTCATTATTCTTAGCCCCGTGAGTAGTTTATTCAAATACAGACAACTTGGAATATCTCAAAAAAGGATTATGCCAAACATCCATACTCAGACTATTCCCCATACCAACAAAAAACTACTTTATGGACACTTCAAGAACTTAACTAATAAGAATACCTTTCAAAGTAGAATGCAGCTACATCCACACATCAATACAATGAAAGAGAGCTCATTGGCTAAAGAATTCATCACCTAGATACTAGCCATCTGCTTTTATACCATCTTCCGAACACCCCTTATCCTTTATTTATATCCTTATACATCATCAAATGACTTAATAACTTTATTGATAAGTTATTACCTCTTTTTAGACATTAAAGTCTATATTCAACTGCTTAGAGACTTGATTCGCAGTTGAAGTAGACTTAACCTTCAAACTCATTAGTTTCATCATCACAGTCTCACATGTTCTTTCCATAACAGCTTCCTATTTCATTTTTTATCTCTAAAATTTTATTATTCCTTCCCTCAATATAAAATACGCAGTTGATGCCAAACTCAATCTTCTAACGGTACTCTGATACGATCCTGCAGTTTATTATTAATATTAATTAATTAATTAGTTTATTTACTTTCCTTTTATCGTATTATCTTGCTAAACAAGATATAGTATTATGGCAAATCTAGGATTTACTTGCATTTAAAGATCATTAGGGCTGTAGAACTATTATGCCGAATAATATTATGGTTTATTGATTTCATGTCAATTAGGAGAGCTTATTCGACCTCTCGAACGTCGATTACTCTATCTTTATTGTTCTTTTATCTCATTATCGTCTCGGTTCGTATCAATTGGTACTAGAGCCGTCGATTAAAATCACAAAAAAAAAAAAAAAAAAAAAAAAAAAAAAATGCATTAGTCTTGGGAAAATCTTTCACGCCGAATTTACTATTTATCCCGAAGTTGTTGTTCTTGGTCGAGATTACAATTCATAAGAAGGAATGGAAACAAAGAGCTTTGAAGAAGGGTTGGTTGAGTTCACAAAGATGGTGAAACGGTTACAATCCACTTTGTTGTTGCACCAATCTAAACTGGAGGAATCTTTTAGACAGGCGCGTCAAGATTTCTCATTGTGTTCTGAGAATTTTCAAGGATCGATAAAGGAAGAGGTTAATGAGGAGGGGCATGTCTATTTATTGGGGGTTCAACTAAACCAACGTAGTCCTAACAGGAAGGTAAAGGCAAGGTTGTTTTGTAATAAGTTTGTGGTTTCATGTGTACGAACCAGAAAACCTAGAAAGCTAGGTACTTTGTTTGGTAATGAATTTGAAAGATATGGTTCTAATGAACAACTACAAGTCTGCACAAGCAAATTCAAGAAGATATTGTAGGACTACTACATGCACTTGAAACACCCAACAGGGATACAACGAAGAACATGGGATCCTGGAATTAATAAAAAAACGTTTTAAAGCTACACCGTGAGGACAAGGTGTTTTTGGGGGCGGGAGTATTGATACGATCCTGCAGTTTATTATTAATATTAATTAATTAATTAGTTTATTTACTTTCTTTTTATCGTATTATCTTGCTAAACAAGATATAGTATTATGGCAAGTCTAGGATTTACTTGTATTTAAAGATCATTAGGGCTATAAAACTATTATGCTGAATAATATTATGTTTTATTGATTTCATGTCAATTGGGAGAGCTTATTCGACCCCTCGAACGTCGATTACTCTATCTTTATTGTTCTTTTATCTCATTATCATCTCGGTTCGTATCATACTCCAAATACTACTACCACATGGTTTCTTAACGAATTCACTGATTATATTGCGCTAGTCATTTGCATTGACATGAACCCTCATATTCAGCTTCATTTCTTTCCAAATAGCACTAGAGAATGGGCATTTGAAGAAGAGGTGTTCATGTGATTCAACATCATTTTTACATAGGGTACAAACTAACATATCATAAGTTTCCAATTTTACCATTCTGTCATGAGTCACCAGCTTACTTTGTACTGTCATCCAAAAAATAAATGAGTGTTTGGGAATGCATTGAGAAAACCATATAACTCTGGACCACTTTACTTCACTTAACATACTTCTCATGTCTTTATAAATCTCTTTAATGCTAAACTTACATTCCTCATTAGCATTATTCTTCCATACTATCAAATCATTTTGCTCTGGTTCAGCCTTATAACAAGAAAATTTGCCACATCAGGATAACTTTGAATCCAATCACTTGGTCATCTCCATTCTCCATTACCAACCACATCAGCAACCACCAAACTTCTTGACAACTTAGCTTAATAAAGACTCCTGTTGGATATTGTTTTGAAAAGAAGACCTATATCACACCATTCCTTATTAGCATTATTATTGTTATTTGTTATTGTTATTATTAATTTGATCGTAATACTAAAACTTTTTATACGTATGGGGTATAAATATCAAGCTTTTTTTTTGAACAGCAAAGAATTGAGATTAAATAAAACACCTGCCTAGTAAGAGACTAGGATAAGGCACATAAAGATTACAAAGCATGACATAAAGCGTTACAAGGGTTATTAAACCAATCTACCCAACTAAAAGAATGCAAATTTGCTCTTGAGCGGATCCAAGTGAATGAAGAAAGATTAATGTTATTGAGAATAAGGTCTTTACTTGGCTTCTTGGAAGCGAAGATTGTTTCGTTTCTATGAGTCCAGAGGACCCAAAGAGTCGTTTGAACAACCACATCAAAGTACCTTTTGTGCTTGTTATTAAGAGGGGGTTTAATTGCGTCGTTGAGGCTTGAAATGTTGAGGTTATGGATACCCCACCATTTAAGGACCTCTAACCATGTGTCCTTTGCAACGGTACACTCAACAAAAATATGCTTTTCGCACTCAAGATCATCATCACAAATGGGGCAATGGACCAGTGTAAGTCTACACCTCTTTTATCAAGATTTAGCCGAGTTGGAAGCCTTACATTTTTATCGCCATGTAGAGATGTTGACTTTAGAGGGTAGATATTTGTTCCAACGAGATTGAGTTATGGTGGAAGGATGGTTAGCCTTGGAGATGTAAAGCCACATTCCTTTGACAGTGAAGGTTTTATATTCGTTAAAAATGCAAACCCATTTATCAATTTCATTATTAAGGTGAAGATGTGAGACAAGCTCGGTAAGAATAGTGAGTTCTTCGATCTCAGCAGGAGTGAATGGGTTTCTATACCAACCTCATAGAAAGACAAGTCCATGAGGGAGTTGCATTGGCACAGGACCTGGTCTAAGAGGAGCTATAGGACCAACTCCAGTAGCAGGAGCCCAGTTAGTGAAAGAAGTTGAGACAGGAGCGCGATCACATACAAGCGCTGAAGGGTTTGATTCCAATCTGAAAAGCCTAGGGAATGAATCTTTTAACGGTTAATTACCAATCCAAGTGTCCAACAAAAAAAGGGTGTTGCAACCATTACCGATTTTCTTTTTAAAAACCGAAGGCAAAGAAATCCCGTATGAGACAAGATCATTTTCCAACTTCACAATTTGTCGCCAAGGACTTGAGTGTAAACTAGAATGAGGAGGAGATCGAAAGCCACCCTCAACACCATGAATTGAACGAATTAATTTACACCAAGTTGCATCATTTTCAACGCGATATCTCCACCACCATTTGCATAACATTGCTTTATTACATTTCCGTAAACTACCCACACCAAGGCCCCCTTGATTAAGAGACGACATTATTTTATTCCAAGCAATCCAAGAAATTTTATTTTCCTCAATATTACCTCCCCAAAAGAATCTTCGTCTAATTGTTTCAAGCTTATTAATAACGGAGATTGGGGCCTTGAATGAAGAAAAGTAGTACACACCCAAACTACCAAGGACGGATTTAATGAGAGTTAGGCGCCCACCAAAAGAAAGGGTCTTGGCTTTCCACATAGAGAGACGATTATGGAATCGGTTAATGATGGGGGTCCAATTATCACACCTTGACATGTTGGCTCCAATGGGAAGACCCAAGTAAATGGAAGGAAGATTTGAGGGTTGACAGCCAATGGTGTTAGCAAAAAAGTTGAGTTCCAAGTTAGAGGCTCCAACGCCAAACAACTTACTTTTATTCAAGTTTACTTTGAGACCAGATGTTAGGTGAAAACAAGAGAGTATTCTTGAAAGAACCTTAGCATTATGGAGACCATTCTCCAAAGAAAAGTGCATCATCCATGAATTGGAGATGAGACATCTAGACCTTATCTTTACCACTTCAATTCCTTTGTATATATTTTTATCTTTTGCTTCCAAAGACAATGTTAAGAGCTTCAATCGCCAAAATAAATAGAAAGGGAGAGAGGGTCACCTTATGACCACGTTCAACTTTGAATTCCTTTGATGGCGACCCATTGATTAGAACCGAGGCATAAGCCGAGCTAAGACAAAGCTGATCCAATTTAGCCGTTTTGAGCTAAATCCCATTTGACACATAATAGAGTTTAAAAAGGCCCAACTTAATGTATCAAAAGCTTTTTCGAAATCCACTTAGAAGAGAAGAAGTCGTTTTTTATGTTTCTTTGCCCAAGCAATGATTTCATTAACCATGAGAGGACCATCTATTATTTTTCGGCCCTTGATGAAAGCCATTTGTGTATCCCCCACTACCGAAGAAATTACAAGAGCGAGGCGATTAGCAAGAATCTTTGCAATAATTTTGTATTGGCAACCAATTAGGCTAATTGGTCTAAAATCACTAATAAAGATTGGATCATCAATTTTAGCGATAAGGGTGACAAAGGATGAGTTGCAACCACGTGGAATATAGCTAGACACTTCAAACTCTTTAACATACGAGATGATGTCCTTTTCAAGGATATTCCAATAGTTTTTGATGAACTTGAAGGTGAAGCCGTCTGGACCAGGGGATTTGTCACCACCACAATCCCAAACCGCATCCTTTATTTCTTGGTTTGTGAACGGGTGGTCAAGAAATAAACTATCTTCGTGGGAAAGACGCTTGAAAAGGTTGTTGGGTATAAATATCAAGCCGATGCATGGGTTGTGAGGTATGCAAGAAAATAAATTAGACATGAACTCCGTTTTTTTAATGGAATAATGTTTTAAAATAACGTTATATTCTGATTTGTTAATAAAATTTACAATCAAATCTAAAACTTTTAAAAGATGACTAATTAATCTTAAATTCAATTCATGGACTTAAGTATGTAAGATTTTAAATTTTCGTAGTAGTACATTTATAAATTCATGTACTCAACAAATACATGTCCGTTAAACTTCTTTTAAAGAACAATATTGTTATTGTTACCGTTATCGTTATTATTATTATTATTATTATTATTATTATTATTATTATTATTATTATTATTATTATTATTATTATTATTATTATTATTATTTATAAAACAACACTTTTATTGAAAACTCATGGGATTACAAAAAATTAGTGGGAAGCAGAAACCATTGGGCCCCACACTCTGTAATAATTGCAAAACCAATCCTATTAAAAATATGAGCTAACTACACTTGCTCCCAACGTCTTGAGTCATAGAGATGATGCATGGGGGGTGAGGTAAATATGATCATAATACTAAAACTCCGTATCAGTATGTGGTATAAATATCAAGATGATGTATGGGGGGTGAGGTATGCAAGTAAATAAATTAGACATGAACTCTAGTTTTTAAATGGAATAATGTTTTAAAATAACGTATATTCTGATTTGTTGATAAAATTTACAATAAAATCTAAAACATTTAAAAGATGACTAATATTAAATTCATTTTTATGGACTTAATTAAAGTGTGTAAGATTTCAAATTTTCCTAATAGTATAACTTTATAAATTTAAAAATACATGTCCATTATTAAACTTCTTTTAAAGAAGAGTATTATTATTATTATTATTATTATTATTATTATTATTATTATTATTATTATTATTATTATTATTTTATTTTTATTTTTTTATTATAACATCACTTTCATCGAAACAAAACTATAAGATTACAAGAAATTAGTGGAGAGCCGCGAAACAATCTGAGCCCCACACCTTTAGCAATAGCAAAACTAATCCACTAAAGATATGAGTAGCAGCACGCGGCCCAATATCTTGAGTTATAGAGAACTTCCGGATCCGCTTAAGTAGGGTCACCGCATCTGCCTCAAGTCCCGCTTAGATCATAAAAACCTTGAACTTCACATCGCCATGAATTTCCCAATTGAATATGGCAATCCTCCATGTCATCCAATTCATAAAACTCTTCACTTTTATAAGACATGCCGATAGATATTGGAATCCAAAACTTGCGTTTCTCTAATTGGACAAATCTTTATTGGTAAATTAAAACAACGAACTATTTTTCAAGACAACAAATTCTTAGAACCATAATTGTCAATAATTGAAGAAAATACCTTATTATTTATCAAAATTTTTGAATGAAATAACTTGATTGTTTGTAGTAGAATCTTAATCTTCATCATTTCCTTATATTCATCAACCCTCCTATTGTTGAACGAGGATTTGTTGCATCTACAGTTGTCAATTAATCCACCGATATTTGGGTGAATTCGTCGACCCTCGTGTTTACTACCCTCACGATTCTTTGGATTGATGCATCATCTACGATCACGGAACGTAGTTTGTCTAGCATAGTGAAACCATGTCTAGTTCTTTCACGGATTTGGTTAAACCATGATCCATGTACTCTCCAAGCATACCCCACCAACAGTATTGGTTTTTATAACATCTACACCATTCACATTAAATGATACTATCAAGCCCTAGAGGCCAACTAACACAAGACGCATTTGCGAATTTTAATAAACTCTAATTAAAGAGAACGATGATAAAACCTCAAAAGACTATAAAACCCTTAATAAAAAGCACTTTATTTAATAATCAAATGATCAAAAGATGTTTTACAGCGAAACCTAAATTCTATATTTATAGGGGAAAGTATCTTAGAAAAAATGATAACAATTTAGTGTAAAAAAAAAACCTTTTCTAATTAAACAAAAGGTTATTGACATTTAATAGCAAGAATTTTTTATATGTTCATGTATCAATTATAAACTCAATAAAATACCACAATATTAATCAAACTATCAAATTTTAGTTTATAATCACACTTTTGCTTTTCATGACCTGCTACCGCTAGGTAGGTAAAAATTGCTTGTTTTTTTTTTTTTTTTTTTTTTTTTTTAAATTAATATCAAACACATCTTCCTCAAAATAAAACCACCAACATCATATCCGGTAACCACCACAATGGTCCCTAACCTCCATGACACCACCCTCATCTCTTCCACCACCAATCAACTTATCGTCATTCCACCGCCGTTCACTGTCGATATTCACCACCTCAAGTTCACCATAGGTATTCACTGATTTCATTAAACTCTCGTTTTTTACTTCCGAATGATGTACGCAAAGTGAATTGTAGAAATTTGTTGATTATTACGTGTTTTCCTAGTTTACAGATTTTATTGTCTTATATATGTATTTTATTAAATGTATATGCTTCTAGATTATTCTAAAGCGTAGTCATTATTTTGAAGCAAAAAGAATGTGTATCTGAATCACTTAGGAGAACCGAAGGTTTCACCCAAGACATCACCGGAAACGTGGCCGGAAAAATTGAGGAACATGACCATCAATGAAGTCGCATGTCCAGTTGGTGGATGACATGGATTTTACAGGTTAAAACGGGTGTTTGGTGGTATCAATACAAAACCAATAAAGTTTGTTGGGTACTGTAGTATTTTATTGAGTTCATGACTATAAGTGTACATTTGGAAAAGTTTCTTGCTATTAGATGTCATTAACCCTTAAACAAAAATATAAAATTTGGACTTCCTGCAAAACATCCCAAATCTTGAAGGACCGTGTTACAATTGACTTGAATTGGATAATTATAACGAGCTTTTGGAAGAGTGGTCAACTTTGGGAGGTGCTTTTTGATATGTTGCTAGAAAAAGATTGGCTAACGGAGATTGGTGAGGAACATAGTGTTTGGATGCTAAGTGGCTGGATGTAATTTTTGGCTGTATTATATTGCATACTTTTGTGGGGGTACAATTGGGCTCGTTTACATCAATAACTTGGACAAATATGTCAATCACTTGGGTACGGTCTTGAGACTGAAGAACTTGTTACTATCTATTATACGTGCTCGTTTTTGGTCATCTTATATTTCGGTTGTCCCGGAATTGAGTAGCTGCTTTTACATACCTCAATCGAATACAAGTAAGTATAAAGTTTATATAAGTCATATGCAATAAGAATATAGTTAATGATTTAAGATCATTTGAGGACAAAAGATTATTTTTATACCAAATGATCAATCTTCATCCTCCATTTTTATTAGATCTAATGGATGAGATTAATCTCAACAATTAAAAAAACCCACTTTCATCATTTTTTCAAATATAAATATCTTTCAAACCGTTAATCGTCAGCGAAAAAATATCTTATTACAACGAGCGTTTAATTATCTTTCATAGATAGGCACTTTGATATACTTTCGACAATTTTTTTTTGTGTTTTCACGTTTTTTTTTAAGTTTTTCGTTTTTCGTTCTTGAAATTTGTATGAAAAATCATATATGATTTAACACTAATTTGAATACCATATCTGATATTAATGTTAAATCATATATGATATGTATATGATATGTGATTTATCATATATGATTTAACACTAGTATCACATATGATATTACATATCATATGTGATTTAACACTAATATCACATGTGATCTTCAAATTAGTGTTAAATTATATATGATATTTCATGCAAATTCCTATTTCGAAGAAAAACGAAAAAAATAAGATGAAGAAACGTGAAAAAATGATTTTTTTTCTTTTTCGAAAGTATATCAAAATGCCCGTCTATAGAAGGATAATTAAATGCTCGTCGCGATAGTGTAATTATTTTTGCTTAACGATTAACGGTTTAAGAGATATTTAAATTATAAAAAATATGTGAAATAATAAAATGCTTTTAATCTCATTAATACAATAACTCTCCTCATAGTTAATATTGTTCAAATCACTGAACTTTCACTAAAATATACAGAATAGAGTTAATATTGTGGTAGTGCCCCTTGCATTTCTTGTGTTAGGTCTCTATGACACTACAAAAAAAAGGGGCTATAGTGACGAGAATTTAATGACGACATATATTTTTCGTCACTAAAAACACAATTTAGTTACGATATAGAATTGTCGTCACTTGCATATATTTAGTGACGAAGTAATAAGTTGTCATTAACATGCATGTTAGTGACAAAGTATTGGTCACTAAATCAAGTGCTTATCGTCCTTTGTGTAACTCATTTCTTATTACGGTGCTTAGTCAAAAGTTTCGTCACTAATTTTGGATTGGTAGTCACGAAACTATTCGTCACTCACTTGAACAAATACATATTCTTATTTTGCTATCCAACACTTAAAAGCACGGGGACTTAAATTGACAAAATGCCTAAATAATTTAAAACCATTACATGAACACGGATAGTATCATTTTCATTTCATTTTCCTTCTCCCCATTTCATAGCAAACATAAAAACACAGTAGCACTATTCGCCATAAAATGCACCATAAAATCATTCAATTCTTCAGGTTCACACACTAAAAACACATACTAGCACTATTACGCCATGGTGACATCGATCTTCGAATCTCATTTTCACTATTTTGCCCTAATTTTTGGAGGTTATATCTAATCCTAATTATTAGAGCTAATTTCATTTAATTAGTTAGATATTATGTTAATTGCACGAAATTTTTGTATTCATTGAATAATTCGTTTGTATTTGTGTTAAATTTACTTGTTTGATTGTTGATTTGATTGCGTATTTGTGTCAATGAACTTTAGGCCTAAAGGATCGGTTCGAACAAGTCTATTTAAAGCGAAATTCTTGATTTGAGTTCGAAAAGTTTAGGTTTAGCGAATTATTTTGACTTAAATTTGATGAGGTTTACTGGATCATTGGCTACTAAATCACTGCTGCATACCAAGTGTTTGATGAAATGTTTAGAAAAATTATTTTGGCATTTTGTTGTACTAGATAATTTGGTAGCTTGTTACTATAGGATGGCATTTTGTTGTAGATAATTGATAGCTTTCCTAGTTTCTTAAGCGCAATGGTGATTCTTTTTATTTGTTGCTAATAATGATAGATAAGCCCTCTTATTACTGATCTACAAATATTATTGTTAGGTACATTTTAGTAGATATGTGTGTTGCTCAAAGATTATATGGAGGGAACACCATTGCGCTACCCATCTTAGCATGCACTTACACATTTTGAAGTGCATTGTAGTCCTTGTAACCGTTTAGCAGCATCGCATGGTGTTGTGAAATAATGTGCACTCATAGGATCAGTTTAATACTAGTAAAGTCAAGATCAATATTAGCTAGTCATGCTATTTACGAGTTTTGTTTATTAGTATTTAGTAGAGTATCTAAAAATAAGCTATAGCAACACTTGAGTACTTGTCCATTATGAATACAATCATAAGTCTAGGAGACTCTGAAGGTTGGGTGATGGCAAAAAATGTATCCAACTGTTGGAGCAGAAGGGTAACTAATTGGGTGATGGGGAGAGCAGAACGGGTACTAATTATTTTGGTTCGGGGTTTATGTGTGTTATTACCAACTCTTGTAATGAACATAAGGTGTTTTGTACTTGTAATTTTTACTTTGCTAATGTGAAAAATGTAATTTTCTTTATTAGATTTTCCGGATAATAACGTAAAATTCAAGTTTTATGAAGAAATATACATGGTCTTAATGTCATTAATTAACGACGACTGTGATGAAAATAATGTCTTGTTAATGATATGTAAGTTCATGAGATACGATACACCGATTCAAATCTTGTGATTTGTAGATAAAGAAGTGGGTTCTTCCTCCACCCACCTCATAGAAGGAGATGGCACATTCAATGCCGAAGGGCTCGATAATTCGATGGTATGCTTTCTATAATCCGTCAAAAGTAAACTTATTTCACATTTGATTTATAATTCTAAACCAAGTCAATTATCCGTAGCTATGGTGATCGTTAACTTTTAGTGTTATCATTTTAGCACCCATCTAAGTGTTTGGAAAGTTATTGTCGAGATTGTGTTCTGGTTTTGAGCTCGTTTTTGTGATAGGTAAGAGCACGCTTCTGAATAATCTATTTAACACAAACATCAGGGAAATGGATGCCTTTTTATCTTGATGACGTGTTCGCAATAGCAACATGCTATTTTTTTATTCTCAACTTTGCAATTTTCAAAATCTTTGCCATTTTTTTGCTATAGGATATGTTAGTTCAAACATATGATACGTCTCTTTGGGATGTTTATAGCTCAATCTGATACTTATGCTACAATTGGTGCATCTTTTGTTGAGGCCTAAGTAAACAATATTCTATAGCTTATGAAGAAAGAGCTCTTATTACTAATGAAACATGTATTTAAACGTAGTATGTAAAGGTGCATCAGTGTTTGCAAACATCATTAATATTGATGTTACACTATTTATTTAGGGTATGGTATATTCTTTTAAAGAGTGTTTTAAATATTGTTAATGACATTTGATGGTATGAATTCAACTTTTTGTTAACCACGGTTATAGTGCAACAGTGCCGTCGAGAAGGTTTTCGGGGACTTATAAGAAAAGGTAACTAATTATTTTTGAAACTTACTATATTTTGTCATTTCATTATATCATTCCACTTCCTAATGAGCTTAGCTTCAATGACCACTTATGGATTCGCTAAGGCGGAATGCAACTAACGATGTCCTGTCAACTCTTTAACGAAATTTGTTCAAAATGGGTCGTGTTAAAATGGATTAAAAAGACAAACCTTTTCATGGTTAAAAGTAGATTGTGGTTGGGTTTAGGCGATATGGGCCACTGGCCACAAAGAGTGACAAGCGAAACAAGGAAAGAGAATCTTGGTCAACTATGTTAACTTACGGGCATATTACACACATATCATTTGTCCAAATCGGTAGTAGTACATTAATGGATCGGATGTCGATAAGTATAACCTCTTTGAGGATGACTTAAATATTAAAATTTAAACTAGGTAGTGACCCACATCAAATTGCTTATTTTAGAGTTAACAATCCCGACCGCTTACTTAAAGTAGATGCGCTTATTTGGGTCAAGTTTAACTTCTAACAGGTACAATATAAAAGCGTAGCTAATAGGATTCGGGCTTAAAATTGACAAGCAGCGCACATAGATTACTCAGTCGAAGAGTTGACTGTATTATAGGTTATGCCGTAGTCACATATTGTGGCCATCTGCGGTTTTGTTCGGTCGTCTGGGTTCCAGGCAATTCTCAAAACATGTTCGTCTATAATTAGTTATGAATTGTGCTATTCAGTGTAACGTATACGTTTCAGATTCCCGAGCTTAATCTAAGTGGTCGTGCTTCAGGTTGAAGATATGAAGGTGACAGATGTCGGAGAGGAAACTTTCCCCATCTGCAGATGACAGAGGCGCTTTCACGTGCAGTGCCGAGTCTTCCAACCTTATTGTTGGTATCAAATTTACCAAAAGCAATGAGTGGACTGGTAATTTTCTACCCATGGCGCTATTTTTAATTCCATCAATTGAAGTGAAACATGCTAACAGTTGTTGATCGTGTAATCAGGTTCAAAATCCTATCGCTCTCAAAGTTTGCATCATATAGGAAATGGTTTAAATCCCTATGAGCAAGCAATATTTATCATTGGGAAAACGTTAACGGAGTTTGATGAGGATAACTTGATTCCATGCTATGGATTTGGAGATGGTATACTCTCATAAACTACTTTTTATTCTTTATAGTTTATAGTGATTCTACAAGTGCGCAATTATTATAAGTACAAACTTAAAAAGATTGAATTGTTTGGCCTTCTTGTGCGTGACTACACATGATCAACATGTAAGCTTTTATCCGAAGATAGATCATGTAATGGATTTGAGTGTGTCTGGTGAATCTGAACATATTCTTGACAAGCGAGGTTAAGCGGTGTTAGCTATAGTCTTCTTGAAAGGGTATGTACTACCTCTTCATTTAACTACTTATTAGGGTCGGGAAAAGAGTTAGACTCGGGATGTGAATACAACACCACCGGAGTTCTCACTTCATGAGCTGGTGGTGACTAATCATAACTAACACATTACCTATGTTCAATGTTGTGTCATGGTTAATACTTTTTCCTCTATGCGGTTGTGTGCCTCAGCGGACGTGTTGTTACATGTGTGCAATCTAATCGATATTAGACACACATGCTGCGAAGAGTTGATGTCTCAACATGAAGAGCAATCGAGACAGATAAGGTATGTCGACATACACTTATTGTTCTTTATTGTTTTAAAGGTTAACTCGACATGTTTTTCTCCCTAAGAAATGATATATTGTCACGGGAGGAGGGCAAAAGGCGAAATTGACGAGTGGACAGCCTCAGAAGTGACCCCAAGAAAGGTATGTATCTCTACCTATAGACAAGTAAACATTAGATATGTAGTTTTGATAGAGTTTGCAACTCGTTAGTCACTTGGGTTGGGTAATAGTTCAACACCGAGGCACATATCTTTGCTAGTGCTGTTGAAAGCACAAGATGAATTAATTTTCATGTTGCTAGTTACTTTTTAACAATGTTGGCGATGTTATAATGCTCTTTTATGTTCATAGCAACTTTTTGTATCCGGTACTTCTAAGCATTTTCATGTTTGGTCATTGGCCATTTCCTTCCAATCATGTACTCACGTATTCGGACATGTGTAGTGGTCTTGTTGCATTGCAAGCGCTTATATTAAGGCGAAAGTAAAGCCAATGGAAAATGTATGTTCTCTTGTCAACTCATTTATGTTATTAAAAGAACAATTGCCTCATGTCTTCATATATCTTCCAGTGCCTCTGTTAATTTTACTTATGTAGTTGCTAGCTATTTCCAAATATACATACATGGACATGATATTTCAACCGAAATTGCGGTAACCAAAAATCTTAGTGGGCTTTGTTTACGAGTTGCAACTACTTTTACATTTGAGGTATGTTTCACCTATGACAATATGTTCAAACTTGTTTGACTACTCATCATGTTTTCTTGGTCGACATAGGGGTTGAACAATGCTCTCATTTTTGCAATTCGGAGTTGAACAATGCCCTCTTTTTGAAATTCTAATAGTGTTTAGCTAATTGCCATTCTCTTACAAACCCATTTTTGATTTCATGATATTGATCTTTCATTCGGTTTCGAGGAAAATGTTGATGAGCGTGTCTCAAAGTCGAGATGATATCTCGCATACTTGGATGAAACAACATGAAACATAGATAGGATGTATTGATTCTCTTACAGGAACAATTAGTGCCAACAAGATACTCTTTCTTTTCTTTTGTACTTTTATTGTTGGAAACAAATGGGATAATTGGTTGAAACAATTGTGATGTTTCCGCTCTAAGTATGTATATATTATTTGCTTAGTATTGAGTATCGATTAAACAAATGTTTCGCATTTCCTCTTTGGTTGGTATGATGTAATTATTGACTAATAGGATGTAGCTTTTTAAAGGTGATGGAAACAATAGTTAGAGACGAGGTATTTCGTCACTATTGAGCGTTAAGGTTTTGTTTGGTTCAACCAAAATGGCCTTTCTTCGTCACTAATCGCATCAAATAGTGACGACTTTAGCCACCGGTGGCGAAAATTAAGTGACGAAATGTGTTGTCACACACCCATAAGTGACGACTTTAGCTTGTCACTAAATTTAGTGTCAAATTCGGTTTCGTCACTATTAACTTAGTAGCGGAGCTATAGTGACAACAAGTGGCGACCTTGATTTTCGTGACTAAACCGGTTTAGTGACGACTTTTCCACCTTTAGTGATGATTTTCATGTCGTCACTATAGCCCTTTTTTCTTGTAGTGATACCATGGCTAGTTTACGTGCAACCACAGGGTTGATTGGTATATCTTCAGTGGCAGTATCAATCACTAGCGATCTATTTGGTTCAAGAATCTCGGGGATCAATCATAATATACTAATAACCAACATTCCATTAGGATAATTGTTGTATGGCGTTCTTGGAGGTGTAATTTATGACAACAACATCAAAAGCTCGAATGAGACTGTTTTGTAGGAGGATCAAGGGTATGTATGGAAAGTATAGGCAACACTAGATGAACAATAGAACCTTTATTCGGATCTAAGCGCAATAGTCGACTTAGATTAATAATATCAAATGTTACAAGATTAGATTAATGTCAATGAGACAATAATCATATGAATGTAAAGACAAGACAAGATCGGTGAAATGATCTAGAGAAGAGAAGAGAGTGATACAAAAGCGCACACACTCAGTGTATGTAACCCTAGATTAAGGGACTTATTAAATAGGAGATTAAGTTACACTAAGACCCTCTAACGGCTATAAATGACTCATCGTGAAATGAGTAACTCTTGTTGAAACCATCTTCTTGGAACTTTAAACCTTTTATTCTTTGTCCATGAATAACCCTGTAGAATCTCGCAATGATCATAACTTGAAAGCCATTAGGGCGATAGAATGATATGTTTGCCACAGATTAATACTCCAAATTCTAACATTCCCCTTAATCGATTAGCAAACATATCAAACAATATCAATTTTCACACAAAATTTATCTTGATAAGCAGGAGATTTTAGTGAGAATGTCTGCGGTTTGGTTTGAAGAGCCAATCTTCTTAGCACTTATAACACCTCTTGCAATTTTCTCCACGATGAAGTGAACATCAATTTCAAAGTGTTTTGATCTTTCATGAAAAGCAGGGTTGTGACAAGTTGTAAAGCGATTTGTTGTCACAAAAAGATTAACGGAAGATTGATATCAACTTTTAGATCTTTTAGGATTTTTGAATCAAATGATTTCACGAGCGATGATGACATAGATCTATACTACGCTTACGTGGAAGATTTTGAAAGAGTGTTTTGTTTTTACTTTTCCATGAGATCAAACAATCATTGAAGAAAACACAATAACACATGATGATTTTACGGTTTTCTTGCATTTGGCCCAATCGGCATCACTATATCCTTCAAGATGATTTTCGAGTTCTTTGAAATTGTACCTTAGACCTTTTCACGGAGCTCCTTTTAGATATCTCGAACATTGAGGCACATTCGGATGAGATTTTAAGGAGAATGCATATATTGTGCGGACAATGAGCGAGTATGAGATGTCGGTCTTGTATGGGTGAGATAGATAAGTTTCCCAAGTAACCCGATAACCGATGATGTTGACAAGCAATGGGTCATCGGCGGTGGGAATGTATGGAAGCACGAGTTGGGTTCCATAGGGTGGACACGAGTTTGCACCAAGAAGACCAAATTCTTTGAGGAGTTCAAGGCGGTATTTTCTTTGAGAAAGACAAATGTCATTCCAGTTTTAAAACCTCAATGCCAAGGAAATATTTTAGATTTCCCAAGTCTTTGATATGAAATTTGGATTTTAGAAACTCTTTAAAAGATTTATCTCATCAATGCGGTTTCAGTAAGAACAATATCATCCACATAAACAAGCGAGCAATAAACTTGTTATTCTCTGTTTTGGTGAACAGGAGTGATCATTGACCGATTGAACAAAGTTATTTTCTTTTAAAACACTCACAAGTTTTTCATTCCATTTCACGGGAGCTTGTTTTAGGCCATATAGGGACTTGACAAGTTTACAAACTTTATTTTATTGTTCTCATTCTGAGAACCCTTTGGGGATGGTCATATAGATATCCTCATCAAGATCTCCATACAAGAAGGCATTGTTAACATCAAGTTGAAAAAGAGGCCATTTGTTTTTCTGACTAAGGCAATAAGACATCTAACGATGAGACATTTTCTAGCAGGGAAAAGGTTTCATCATAGTCTATTCCTTCCCTTTGGTTATAGCCTTTAACAACTAATCTAGCCTTGTATCTATCAACTTCACCATTGGCTTTATATTTGATTTTAAAATCCATTTGTAACCAATGGGAGTTCTATTAGGAGGTAGATCGGTTATATCCCAAGCATGGTTTTCATTTAAGGCCTCAATTTGAATTCATAGCATCAACCCAATTACTATCATGGATAGCTTCTTCATAACAGTGGGTTCAATACTTTTATTAAGACTAGATGCAAAGCGATAATTATCTTTGTTAAGATTGGAGTAATTAACAACCTTTTCAACACCATATTTGACTTTCCTTCTATAATAAAGTCATTAAGATTCTTGGGCAACTTGGAAACTCGGTTGACCTTCTAGCGATAATGGTGGCAAGCCTCTTTCTTGTTCGTGAGAATCGGTGTTGTATCGGCGGGATCGAAGCGCATCGTGAGAATGTGAATCATGTGATATGTTGCCCTCGGGGTGTGTATTATCATCTATAGATGTTGCAAGCGGTTCGTCAATCCTAGTAGGATGACTTACCACCGTGCCATCATCATTGGATGTCACTCTCCCTTCATCATTGGGACTTATTTGTGAGTCAAAGAAATTTTGTGATTTAAATCTTTTGGTACAAAGGTTTCAACAAAAGGTTTTGACACGAATTTTTCATTTGAAGGAAAAACAGTTTCATAAAATTTGACATCTACGGAGTAAAAGATATTTTTGTTTCAAGGCTCAAGAGTTTATAGCCTTTCTTCTCATTTGAGTAACCAATAAAGACACTTTTTCGGACCTACTACCAAATTTATCGAGAGATGTTGAGAATGGTGGCATAGCATAAGCGACCAAAGACTCTAAGGAGAGAGTGAAGGTCATGCCCATACACAAGGAAGAGCGGGACTTGCAGACAGGCGAAGAGGCAACTTTGTTTATGACATAGGCGGCGATTAGAACACATTCGGACCAAAGATTTAGAGGTAATTCCCACGAAACATGAGGGATCTAGCTACATTAAGGAGATGCCTATGTTTCCTTTACTATATACCATTTTGTTGTGGTGTATAAACACAAGAGGTTTGATGTAAAATTCGTTTTCATGGAAAAAATGTTGAAGTTTATTATTGACAAATTACATCCCATTATCACTTCTAAAGATCTTGACATTGTGTTCAAATTGATTTGATAGCATGTGAGTAAAGTTAACAATGGAAACATAAACATCATCCTTCCCTTAAGCATATAAACCCACACTTTACGGAATAGTCATCAACAACAGTTAAAAATATTTGTAACCATCTCTGCTAGTGACTTTATATGGTCCCCATACATCAAGATGGACAAGTTGACCAATTTTAGTTGATTTATGTTCACTTAGAGGAATGGTTCCTGGTTTGTTTAGCTTTATTACAAGTGTCACGAGATGATCGAGTTTGGATGTACTATCAAATTTAAGAGTGGGTTTAAGTATGTGTAGGACTTGGTCGGAGGATGACCAAGTCTTTGATGCCAAAGATTTTTGAAACATGACAAGCAGATATGCGGTTATTAGAAATAATCTTACATGAAGAATCAATATCAAACATATATAACCCATTGTGTTGTTTACCAATCCCACAATCCTTTTTGATGTAAATCACGTATATAGCAATTAGATTCATTAAACCCGACAAACATCTTGTTGTCTCTAGCAATTTATGAACAGATAGCAAACTAACATTGTACTCGGGAACAACAAGTACATCAAAAGAGTTAGATCATTATTGATCTTTAAATCACCAATTTTTGTAATTAAGGCACGAGTACCGTTGGGATGTCCAACAGTTAAACCAAGATTTGAAATGTTAACAACATTGATTAAAAATTTTCGATCCACGATCATGTCTTTGATTTGCACAGAATCAACAATCCAACCAAGGCGATGTTTCGGATAATGTCTTAGTGTTGTTGTTAAAAACTTATTGAAGTTTATATTAAACTTGACACGCCATTAAAGAAGGTTCTGAAAAATTTTTACACCTAAGTTGGCATTAGCGAGATGACACATTGTTGTCATTGAGAAGACTCATAAGTCTTGAGAGCATTCATTAGACAAGGAGGCAGGAGAGTTCTTGGTACTATTATCGGTGACAAGATTGGTTTCAATGAAACATTATTCTTCTTGAAAGGTTTACCATTAAAATTTCTCTTAGCATATCCGGTGGGATAGCCAACAAGATCATAACATCTATCAATGGTGTGACGGGTTTTTGCAATTAGTACATTTGAGGTTCATGTTTGGTCCTCTGCTATTAGAGTTGTTACCATTATTAAAACTAGACACTTTGTTATTAAAACCTCTTTTGTTATCAAAAATTTTCCACCATCGAAGTTTTTGCGACAAAAGTCGTAGCATTGGGTTTAGCGAGCTATTCCCGGATGAAACATTTCGTGAGATTCTTCTCCGGAGACAACGAGAAAGCAGTTTTGACATTAGGTAAAGGATCTCGGTTAAAATATTGCTTGATGGGAACATAGGAGTCATCAAGACCCATAAGAAATTGCATTAACTTGATTAGGCGATTGTGTTTTCAAAATGTTTTGCGACCTCACAAGTGCGGGAGGCAAGCTAATCATACAATCAAATTGTTTCCATAAAGAGTTAAGATTGTTATAGTAATCGACAAGAGAGGACCCACTTTGACTAAGAGAATTTATGTTTTGTGCAAATTAAAGATAGTTGAACCATCAACTTTATCATAGGTGTCTTTAAGATCATTCCACATTTCATAAGCGGTTTTAGAATAAATAGCACCGACAAATAATTCGAGTGAGAGAGTTGAGGATCAAGTGACCACAACGAGTTACAAGTATCCCATTGATTAGCAAGGCGGGGTTTGAATCATTTCTTATGCAAGTACCATCAATAAACCCCACTTGTTATGGTTCCTTAAAGCAAACATCATGGCCATATTCCATATTTTATAATTTTCGGTTCGGTGAGTTTAATAGAAATAATGGGAGTACCATTGGTGTTATTGGGGTGTAAATACAAAGCATCACCAAAGGATAAGCTTTTCTCAGTGGAACCACCACCACCAACATTATCATCACCAATAGCCATAATACAAACAATAAGATAGAGATAATAAGACAGACAAAGAATCACAGATAGATATAATAATAAGAGTAAATAGACAAGTAAATAAGACTTTGCAATAAGAAACAACAAGCACCAAGCACATGGACTAGGGTAAACCGGAGGCGGTATTCGTGCCACTCAAGGTGGCGAGATCAAGATGTTAGTCTACCCGTTTGCACCGAGACTTTAAGCCTTGTATGTTTAAAGAGAAGATAAGACTTAGACTTACGAGAGAAATATGCGTGGAAGAACAAATCACAATCACCCTAGATTCACTTAGTCTAGGGTAAATTGTAAGCAGAAGATAACCGGTGATTACACCAATAGCAATAACCCCAAACCACACCTTCGTTGCCAAAGAGAATCAATGAGCACGAAGCTCGATACCATGTCGAAAGTATAGGCAACACTAGATGAACAATAGAACCTTTATTCGGATCTAAGGCGCAATAGTCGACTTAGATTAATAATATCAAATGTTACAAGATTAGATTAATGTCAATGAGACAATAATCATATGAATGTAAAGACAAGACAAGATCGGTGAAATGATCTAGAGAGAGAAGAGAGTGATACAAAAGGCGCACACTCAGTGTATGTAACCCTAGATTAAGGGACTTATTAAATAGGAGATTAAGTTACACTAAGACCCTCTAACGACTATAAATGACTCATCGTGAAAATGAGTAACTCTTGATGAAACCATCTTCTTGGAACTTTAAACCTTTTATTCTTTGTCCATGAATAACCCTGTAGAATCTCTGCAATGATCATAACTTGAAAGCCATTAGGGCGATAGAATGATATGTTTGCCACAGTTAATACTCCAAATTCTAAACTTCAATTTGAATAAGCGACATGTAAAGGTGTTAAGAATACATATCACGTCTCTAACATTCATACATTTATTCGACATCTTTGTGCTAATTCTATCATTATCTTATATACTTAAAGATTCAGTCCTTTAATTTAATGTGCAAGAGTAATTGTGCACAAAAAAATGTATGGTACAACCTTCTTCAAGCCCTCTCTCAAAGCTCTACATTATGCCCACTTTTTTTTTTTTTGGGTAAAGGGGTAATCCTGCACTGGTAAAATATTATTAACCAAGCGTTTTGAGTACAAAGGCGAGGTGATTCCTGCCTCGATCCTTAGGACACTTACAAACACTCATATAAACGTGACAAACCACGCTTATAACAGACATTGAACACAAACTACAACGACTATATATAAAAATAAAATGCACTTCAAGTAGACAAATCCTTGAATCTTCAAATCGTCATAGTAGCTCAAACTTCCATCTTCAATCAATTGCGTCTTCTATTAGTATTATGCAATATGCATAATCTAATAACCTAATAAGAGTCACTTCCGTAGCCAATCGACTTGAAGCATAAACATGGTCTAATCGACCCAACCTTCCAAGTCCACACACACGTACCAACAGCAAATCATACAAGAAACCAATGACGTCATCAGCCCTTGCAATCCATGACTGCCACAATATGGGTTTTGAACAAGACCCTTGAAACTTAACTTCCATCACAATTCGGGACACCGGCAGATTCACATAAGATGTAGAAGGCTTTGAGAGGAATAATCGACCACTAAAAGAGTGCGAGCAACAAACAAACCAATGTACCAACCACATGCAATCAACATTCCGCAACATATATAATTACGCACAAACTCCCAAAGACTCAACATCAATGTCGATCATCATGTATAGGGCCACATAAGGTTAACGAGACTAAGCGACATCATGCACATCATTGCGGCAGCAACAATAGCAACGAACAATACCCTTGATTAATAAGGTCTCGTAACCCTAACTTACATGAAACAACGAATCAATTTGTAAGGGTGAACATAAACGTAGCATCATTAGAGGAAACCCAACACCCAAATCGATCTATAGCAAACTTCAGGTCACTTACACTCTCTCGTAAACCCACTTCCCAAAAAACTTCAATAACATAAGAACCCTAAAAGGGTACCAGCACCACTCTCCAAACCCACGTACCACGAGGGTTACGTTCAACATAAAGGCCACCAATGATCGTACAGCAAATATGGACCCATGAAAACCCTACGATCAAGCCCTACGTTTAGGGTTAAATAGAAAAAATAAACCCTAAATAAAGATCGATTATAAAACCGACTGGAAAACGATTAGGGTTTATAAAACAGGAGATATGGAGATTCCATGAGATATAGAGAAGATACGATCAGCCGCCACTTCCTTGGAAACAAAAAACGAATCCCATACAACGTATTGCATACCCAATAACGAATTAGAGGGTAGAGAGGACGTGTAGGAGATGTTTTATGGCCGGAAATTTAGAAGGAAGGGGCGGCCGGAAATCTCCATAGGGGAGAGAGAGAATTAGGGTTTTTATAATGATAATACGATCAATTCATTATGCCCACTTTTATTTGGTGCAATTGAATGTGGAAGAAGATGAATACGAACCATTCAAAAGTTACGACCATAATTACATGCCCAAATTTATTTACAACAATTGAATGTGGAGGAAGATGAATACCAACCACTCTCGAAGTTGCAACCACAATTACAACCAAAACAAAAAAGAATATAAAGCGTTTCGCATTTAATCCCAAGTTTACCCTTCATCTAAGTGCCCTATATAAACACAATCATCACACACACAATCCCAAAGAGTTCTCCAACAAGATCTGCAGCTGCTTGCACAGCTTTATCCTTATTTAAAGGGCGAATAGCAGCATCTATTGCATGGCCATATATGCGCCTTTGCAACTTTGTTCTGAAACGATGCTTTATTTGTACAATATTACCACAATCAACATAAGAATCCACTAAATATTGTGAAAATATCATTACATGGTAACCAAGTATTCCACCTCAGTCAGTCCAACGTTCTTTTTCTCATAGAGGTTTATCAATCAAGTTTCAGGTATGTCCAAATGTTGTAATTTCTTTTAAAAAGTATGTTTGCCTGGCTTACTAACTGTCCAAAAAAACTTGCAGGTTTGTTTAAGTGACTAGGAGAGTGTTTGGAATTACTACTTTAAGTGCTTATTTGTTTCCTTGATGCAATGCTTATCTGCTAATTTAAAAGGGAGTTTGGGAATTGCTTATTTTTAAGCATATCCCTAAAGAGATATAAAGATCTTTACAGATCTTTACAAACTGAATGTCAACTCATCATCGATAATACCTGCCCGAGACCTCTTTTATAAGATCTTGAAGGTTATGTTTGGCAACACCGTTTTGAAAGCGTTTAGGAGCGATAAGCGACAAGCGGTAAGCGGTAAGGTTTTTAATCTTGTTTGGCAACAAAGCAACAAGAGTTTGCATATTGTCTAACTGCTTCCACTTAAAATGCTTGATGAGGAAGCATTTCAATCATTCACTAGCGTTTAGTTTCTTAAATTACCTTTACCCTCTAATAAATACAAGTATGTACTGTTGATTCAATTCACTTTTGTAATATTGATGCCTCATAATATTCAATTCACAAAGCACGTACATGTGGTTCATTTCACTTTTGTATAGTATTGATGCCTCTTAATATTATATTTTAAATTGTATAAATATGGATTGGATTTGTGTTATTATTATGTGTTTGATGATTGCATCGTATTTTAAGCACCGATGCATCTATTCTATATTTAATGGAACATCTAATAAGATGAAACAAATTTGTTACAATATTGGCACATCGATATAAAACGCATGTCGCAGATAAGTTATAACCAAGTATCATAGTGTTTTTGTAATATCAAATATGTAAAAGTAATGAGTTCCTTATAAATAATAACTTTACTATGGAAAACACATCGCAAATAAGTTATAACTAGCGTCAAATATGTAAAAGTAATGAGTACCTTATAAATAATAACTTTATTATTTGTTTAATCACATTTTTTTTAATATGTATATGGCCTTTTTTGTAATTTTACACTCTATAATTACAGCTACAGCTACGTTACCAAACACGTTTTTCAAACAAACAACTACTGCTTACTGCTACTACTTGCTGCTACCGCATCGCTATCGCTACTACTACGCTACGCTCGCTACTTGTCGCCAAACATACCCGAAGCCAGAACCTTGCTAAACACGTTCGTTAACCGTGGGTTGTGCTCAGATTAACACAAGAAGCAAGATAAGGTCGCTCTTGGTCTATCATTCCATTAGGTATGCAAGAAAGTAGAAGAAAGGTTGGTGTATTCGACTGTGGTTATAAGATTGAAATATTTTGTGATAAAGCTGCTGCGTTTTTTATGAAATGGAAAGGACAAATTTTTCTTTAAGTTGTAGATCCATCTAGAGATGAGATTAGAGTTGGGTGACTGCAATGAGTGGTAGGTGGATGATTCTGCAAAATGTAATTAGGGTTGTGAGAGATAAATTAGGGTACCTTTTTTATATCGGTGTCATATTATTTGGGTTACGCATTTCATGTGATAACTTTATGCCGAGTTTAATACTATACATGAATTTCACTTTGCAAACTTCCTACGATAGCTTAAAGTACAAATATGCGTTTTGTTCACACTTTTTTCTACAATGCATAGGGAAAATTGCAAACTTTTGTTAACTGTTTTTCACTTATAGATGTATAAGTATGTCTAGAATTATGAGCACGAAGTATGGAAAAGGTAATGAGACTTATCATTATAATTAATCATAACAATATTTTTCTTTTGTCTACAATTATGATCTCGAAAACTCTCACTTTTTACATTTCTACGCACTTAAAGATGTTTATATTTATCGAACATTAGTAACTTTAAACAAGAAGGTGTACGTGCTAATTAACTTGAGCGTGTACTTTAGACTTTGCTAAAACACACCAAAAAAGATAAACTGGATATCAGTTC
Source organism: Chrysanthemum lavandulifolium (assembly GCA_022545495.1). NCBI lineage: Eukaryota > Viridiplantae > Streptophyta > Magnoliopsida > Asterales > Asteraceae > Chrysanthemum > Chrysanthemum lavandulifolium. The sequence goes on from CM040240.1 coordinate 261,906,658, forward strand.
TAACATTGATTACATGAAATGTGATTGAGGCATTGCATGTTTTCACCAAACACTTGCCCTTCTGATCATACTTTTTACATTCCTTTTTCTTGCAACCAATATACCCTGGATTGTTATTTACGTATTGATCCTGCAATGCGTTAAAAAAACATAATAGTGTTACTGATAACATATTAGTTAATTATTAGGGCTTTCATATTCTAAGAACTATGTATTTTGGTTAGAGTCCTTAAGTTTTACTAACAAAATGGAATTTGCTATGTTATGCAATTTATCATTTTTTTAAATCAAAACTTTGTATAAGTTTATGTTTAAATTAGGATGATTATAATGACAAATTGACTAATTTTTGGGGATTATGCGACACGTTTACAACAACATCATGTAACAAACATTTACGTATGACCTATAGCCTAATCAAAATTACTACCGCAAAATACGCAAAGAACAATCAGATCCAACCTGTATGCAACGCACGTGCGAGTCTGAATACCTCGTTATTATTATTATCTCCTTTTTATCGACATTCTACCCTTTTGTTATAGCAGCATTTATTTTAATTAGTCTAACTTATAGTTTCAAATATGTTGATAATATACTTGTTAAATTAGTCATGTCCTAGCCTATTCCCCGTATGTCAATTAGCCACCTATTTTTAGCGTAAAGCTAGACCATATTAATTCAATGTTCATTTATTAATTTATTTATGTTTCCGTACATGTTGCGTAAGTATGTGTATATCATAGTGTCAACGAGGTATTAAAAATTGGTTGGACATAAATGCTTTTCATTGTAAGGACGATGTAATACGAAGAAAGCTAAACGAAGTACTCAAACAAATGTTTACTTTTTCTTCATATTTTATGGGCAAAAGAAATAGAAGAAACACCTAAAATTAAGGTTGTTAAGAGCGGTAGGTATGGTAACGCAAACCTCTCCATTATGCCTAGGTGACATTGCGTTGGGGCTCATTACATACCAACTATGGTGGCGTTGCTAGTTGAGTTACCACAGAAACGTGGAGAAGAACGTGCTAATGGACAAAAAAAAAAGAAAAAAAAAATCAAAGCACCCATTTGAGGTTGACGGTTTTTTTTTTTTTTTTTAAATTTTAATTTAAACACCCATTATAAATACAACACCAAATATTTTCACACTTAAACCCAAACACTATAATTTATTTTAAAACAAAAACTATGGCTAACGATACAAACGAGGTTCGAACTCCAATCCTCCTATGACTACGGACCGAAAGAGATAAGGAGCTCCAGCTGGTGAACAATTTATTGAGTGAGATAACTCGTATTATGTGTCAGATGCTAGAGTGTGGTGACGAGGTCGAAAGGTTGTGTGAGCTGCTTCAAGACCAACCAGTTATCAGCTTTGGTCTACAAGCTCTACTAATGACCAAAAAAATCTGATATGCGTCTCTAAAACATGAGAGCCTGGAATCAGAAGAAAGATCCCATCAATTATTACTCGACAATGGTTAGGTGTTTTATTTTAGTATGGTATTTTAGATTCGTCTTGCATTTTTAATAAATGAAATGAATTTAGTTTGTTTGAAAAATTATTTTATATTTTATTAAACAACAACAACGACACTTTAAACAACAATATCATATTAAGCATTGACAGATTAAACATTAACATAACATAAAAACTATAACAACAACAATAACTAATACTATTACAACAACATTAATACAATATTTAACAACAACACCTACTATATATGAAGATTATTCATGTCATCTAAAAGGTCATGGAGTATTGCACCCTACTGGCACGTGTGATTATCGGGATTCCATTTTAATTCAAGGGATGCCTCCAGCATCTTTATTTTTGTTTCCAACATCTTGTTTTAAGACAATAACATCTTGTTTCTTTCTTCCAGCATGTTAATCGAAATATATTTAACATTGCAGTGTGAGCACTGTGTTGAAGAAGAGCCTTGACCAAACTATTGTTCAAAAACATCCTTTCACATAAAGAATCGACCCCCATAATCATTTGTTTCTGGCTGTTACATATTAATGAAATCATAAGAAATGTATTCTTAGCAAACAAACTATTTATATATTTATGTAAATAAGCAAACGTATAATTATTAACCTTTGAACGAGGACATGCATGATACAGTTTATTACAAGTACCAAGCTGACAAGATGTTCTTTCCACTATGAATCCTCTTCTACAAGAACCTCAGAAAAGATTATTTCGTTCCATCTCAGTTTATGAGGTTAAAGTGAGTATGTGTATGTGTTATAATCATTTATAGTGAAACCTAAACCTTTGTTTTACAATGAAATTTACTATGAAACCAAAGATGTTTACCAATGAAACTTAAACCTTTGTTTTTAGGAGAAAATTATCTTAAAGTAAAAGATAACTAATTATTGTAAACAACAAAATTAAAATTAAATAAACTATCCTAATCAAACAAAAGGGTAAATTACAAATTTTATTCATGTGGTCTTTCAAAATTTGCACTCCAAGCCACTCATATGAATTAATTACAAATTATGTCATTAATGTTCACATTTGTTACACTTCTCGTCCTTTTAGCTAACACCCATTAGTTTGTCCCTGTTAATAGCCCTCATGTGCGTTTCACGTGAGAGTATTTATGTCCTTTTCATTTTACCTCAAATAAATCACTCACCCACTCACTTCACATTCCCAATAAACCCTTTTTCGTCTGATCATTTCACAGAGTTCCATTGCAACCATCATCCTTACAATTTAAAAATCTGAATCTAAAATCACTAGATCTTCAATGATTCAAGGTACATTTTGGCAGATTCGTGCAACAGTCCCTCAATCCATGAATTTGGTCTTGTTTATGGTAAGCATCGTTTTCCTTTTACTTGAAATATTTTTTTTTATCGAATATGCAGTTAAAAACATACATATTATGTTTGAAAACTACCTTACGTTGTATTTCCTTATTTTTACGTTTTAAAGACTTTTATATTTTCGCTTGTGGTGACATCTTTAACTTTTTTGCCCATATTTGTATGATAACCAATTTACTCTTAAAATTCACCACAAAGTTGTCTTAAGCTACCCACCAGATAGACGATATTTGTATGTCATGAGGCGTATTTTTTCCTTTTGATTGTAACAAAAATATATTTTGCGCTTTACTTTTCTTATTATTATACTAATAATTTTAATTATAATTATTCTTAATTATAATTTATTTTATTCTTTTTTATTAATAATATGTGTTATATTTTTTTTGAATTCTGATTTTGTATATTTTATTTTCTATTTCTAATATTAATATATATATATATATATATAATAATAATAATAATAATAATAATAATAATAATAATAATAATAATAATAATAATAATAATAATAATAATAATAATAACTATTTTCTTTTTTATACTTTTATTATTAATAATAATACTAATAATAATAAGAAGAATAATAATAATAATAATAATAATAATAATAATAATTTATATAAAAAACTTAGAAAGTTTGAAATAAAATATATAACAATAATAATTATTATTATAATAATAAAATTAATAAACATAAAAAAATTAAAAAAAAATATATTAGTAATAAAATAACAATCAAAATTAATCATAATAATAATAAGAATAAAATGCAAAAAAGCATCTCTCTTACCAGCGAAAAGACAAAAACACCTCTCATGTTAGGACCACGTTAGCAGATAACGAAAAAGAAATTGCATTGTATGTAATTAGGGATGTATCTTGTCTAACATTAATTGAAAAAGGGATATAGATATCTCAACTTTTCTAACAGAGATGCAACTATAAATTTGACAAATCAAAAAATGTATTTTGGAGTTTATTCAATAGTAAAGTAAACAACTTTCATAATACATACTCAAAAGTTACGTAAATAAAATAAAAATTTACTTTTACCTTCAACCATCAAGTCAGACAAAACAATCGACCGGCTTAAAAATTAACGAATAAGTAAAAGAATATTTACTTTCTATAAATTTACCTAGTTGGTTGCTTTTTTTTTTCTTTTTTTTATCAATATAATTAGAATGAGCCAATATAGAGTATTTGTTGAGCATATAACCTCGGAAGGGTTCTACTCCAAAATTGAGTGATAATAAATGAGCTGAAAATTAAAATATTTATGATTTTTTGCATAAGTCGCAAAAGCATATAAAAATGATTGAAAACGTGATTTAGTTAATTATTAAGTTCTGACTCCACAAAACTTATTCCAAATACAATCTAACTAAAACGCATTTTAAGTAATTATATCTTAAGAAATTTACCTGAAAATTTTCCGCGGCAACGTCGAATTATCATATGCTCGTTTGTAACATTCACTTTAATATTAGATGTAATTTTTTTTCATTTTATCAACTAGACCGAACTAAAATAAGATTCAGATTACAATTACAACGTATCATATAAAATTCTGCATATTTAAGAGGACTTTGTAGACTCTTAATTTACATGCCACACACTAGGCATCGCTAGGTTTAGGTTCCCGGAACATGTATATCTTCTTTACAGAGAATGCATGTATTAATATTAGTATTTGTGTGGTACTATGTCTCTAGTATCACTTGTACCTTTACCGCCCCTTTGTATTAATCGTTTTATTGACAGGATAAGACATTTTTTTAACTGTTTTTGACTCGTTAAACTTTATATTTTATGTTATGCACTTTTCGGTCAATTTTAACCACTTTATTAACAGGACAAGACAGTTTTTTTTATATAGTTTTATGCTTCGTATTTTTTATGTTTTACTAATTTTGACTTATCAAACTTTATATTGCTTTTTTTTCTTTTATTCTTTTTTTTTTTTTTTTTCCTTTCAATTTTACGGTTTTATAAAAGAAACAGAATTATAAAAACAAAAAAAAAATAGAATAAAATAAAAGAATTAAAGAGGTATTAGTTGTAGTTTAGAGGATCCACTTTAAACTTTAAAGTACGCCATCATATTGAAAAGGATGAGTAGGGTCTATTATCACTTACAACTAGTAAATGGTTGGTTACACTGCAACATATCAAGTAGTACGTTTGCATGCTATTAAATCATATTAAAAGTTTAGAATAATATGAAAGTAATCATATCTATTAACAAATATAAATCTTAATTGCATTCCCATCCTTTTTTCTTCATTTAAATAGCATGCATCTGGCATTCAAATTTCTTATCACTTATACCTTTACTGAACAAACATGGCTTCTAACCTTAGCCTATTATATAACACCCTAGTTATTGTAGTGTTGATGCGGTTTCGAATATTTGTTTGTTAGCCAACCACAAGTGCCTTGTTACTTTATATTTGGAGACTCGTTGGTTGATAACGGAAATAACAACAGACTCGCGACAATGGCAAAAGCCAATTACCCGCCTTACGGAATTGATTTTCCACAAGGAGTAACCGGAAGATTCACCAATGGTCGAACCATCGCGGACCTTATTGGTATCTCTTTTTCTTTTCTTAAAAAATCTATGTCTATATCTATATAAACCGATAAAGGAATCTTAATTTTAAGAAATGACTCAAAGTCCATGTTCCTACTATTAGAAGATATCTTATGCTCTTAATCAAGTGGTTGTTGGTCCAGGACCTGACACGTACAAATGTGTTAGTTTTCCTTTCTAATAGAAGGATTAAACAATATTGATGCTAACAAGTTAATCATTTGCATGGTTTTAGGTAAATTACTAGGTTTTCCAAGTTTATTTCATCATTTGCAAACGCAACCAACGCAGACATTAGCACCGCGTAAACTATGCTAGTGGTGGTCTTGGTATCGAGACGAATCTGAAGTAACCTGATAATCCCCAACCGAGATTAATTAAAACACATCGTATTTATTTCCAAATATCATTAACATAAACATGGATGCAAATCGTTCCTTATCGCAAATAAGAAGTTTCCTAATAATGTTTGCGCACCGTTAGCATATAGTAATACAAATCTAAATGCATAGACTTTGATATGCAATTATTATTGTACTTCATTGTTCCCTATCGTGTTAGACTAATTTTTATGATTTTCTATGGACCAACCCAGACCCACTAATTGGGTCGGGTCAGCCTTAAACTCCTAATACCTAAACTAAAAAGCCTAAATTTAAAATAACCCAAAAATAATTACCCAAAACCCAAAACGTTTTACCCAGCCCACACCATAACCCAACCAACCCACCTAAACCAAAACTCGACAAACCCGATCCAACCCACCCCTAAAACCCAAGTCAACCGATTCAAAGAAAAAATAAAAGAAAGAAAATGGGCGGGTAACAGTTTTAACTGTTCACCCTCTTTCTCATTTCTTACCCTAAAACACGTACAGGTAAAACACCAATTAAACCCCACACACGTCCAATTAATTCCTTTTTAGAAGCAATGATGCACACCTTGACCTCATATCTTGTCCACGCTGGCAACCCCTTTCATTTTTATTGGACGAATCTAACGCACACGATCCACGGGCTATCAATGATTGCTTAATGATGCAACAATGATTGGATTGACATGATTGAAGATCTAGGACGCTCCTCTTGGACCTAGAAGCTTCCCCAACTACTATAAATATAGGGCCTCTCACACACACAATTCATCTAGTTTTTAGTAGCTTATTTTGCTTATTTTTCAGCTTATTGTCTTGTATTTTCTTTTCCAAGTATTGTAACCTTTTAAAGTTTAATAAAATTTAAGTTTCATTTAAATTCGTGTTCAATTTTACTTTTACGCAAATTTCTTAGTTAAAAATGTTTCCTAATATTACTTAATAAGTCTAATAAGCTACTCTGCTTATATTGATTTGTTCTGCTTAATATTTGTTTTAGCTTATTATATCTTATTTGTGCTTATCTATAGTAGATCTATTAGTTTGGTAGCTTAAATCTAGTTTTTAAAGTAAGTTGTTAAAAACTGTCTAAAATAGTCAATAAGCTCAGCTTATTGACTAGTGCTTATTTTCCTAAATTTTTAGCTTAAAAGTGTTCTAATACCTTCAAATGTCATCTATCTTCAATAACCTATGAGTTTTATGGATTAAATCAGTTTAAAACTTGGTTTTGAAATTTTAAAGGAGTGTTTGGATTAGCGGTATTAATTACAAGTTAATACTGCTAAGGTGTGTATTGGCTTCTAAGCCAAGTTGATTTATCTTTAATATAGTCTAGATAGTAGTAGTAATCAGTCCTAAACAGTTTTTATCAAGGTTTGAATGTTTTTAATCAAATTTCAAAAGTTCTAAGTCCAAAATCAAGTCTATGAGCTTATTTGTGCCAATTCATCAAAAGTACTCTTGAGTTAATGTGTTTGTGTTCAAAATTGAATTTAAACTGCATCATACACCATCTGTTTTGAATTAGGAAAAGTTGATTTCAAGTCTTGTCCATTTTCATTCTAAAAATATCTAATCAGCATAGCTCACTTAAATGTTTCTCATTTGCATGTCACGAGGCATGTTCTATTAGAGTTTGCCATGTAATTTTTGCAATGGTTTTTTCCTTTGTCTCCATTTTCATTCAAATCATTTTGCATGTGTTCTGAAAAGCAAAGCTGAAATTATTAATATATTATAGTCATTAAGATATAACAAACTAATGTAATATTCTGTTGAACAATGTGTGGTGGTGGATCTTCACCGACCTTCACAACAACCATGCTAAAAAACTCATAAAGTGTTTTCAAATCATTTTGCATGTGTTCTGAAAAGCAAAGCTGAAATTGTTAACCCGTTTGGTTCACAGATGGGTTTATGATTAGGATTTGGATTTGGATTAGAATTTAGATTTGGATTTGAATTTGATATATGTATAAAATTAATTATTTTAAAATGTGTTGTATACTGTCACTAATATCTTAACCGTTTACTGTCCAATAGTACCTATTGATATGTTGTTTTAACATATGTATGTTCTCATTATTGATTTCAACCGCAACATAGTATAAATTCAAAACACGTGTATGTAATCTCTGCTGTTGGAGATACATAAATACAAACACTCATTCCAACCAGAAAACATCAAACATGTCTGTAAAACTAAGTGAAAAGCAACTAAAACCTACTCTGAGCATCTTAGTGATGAAGAATCCAACCATGAAGAAGGAGCAGATGACTCTCAGCCTAAACCACCCCAAATTACAAACACCACAACCATCTCAAACATGAAGCTTCCACCACTGAAGAAAGATGAATACGACATCTGGGCTATGAAGATGGAGCATTACCTAGAATACACAAACAATGAAGTTTTGAAGGTGATACAGAAGGGAAATCTAAAAAGAGAGTTACCAAAGGAAAAGATGGCACTTATACTATGTTGCCACCTGTTACTACTGCTGAGATCCTTGTTGTAGAGAATGAGAGGAAAGCCAAAGCATCTTGCTAATGGCACTTCCCAAGGAGCATATTAGATGTTTTCATGGGATAGATGATGCCAGGGAAATCTGGGAGGCAATCAAAGTAAGATTTGGAGGAAATGCCAACTCTAAGAAGATGCAAAAGGCTGTCTACAAACAGTAATTTGAAGCTTTTACTATTTCCAGTTCTGAAGGATTAGAAAAGGGCTATGACAGGTTTCAACAACTTCTGTCACAACTGGAGGCCCATGGTGCTGGTGTTTTTAATGAGGATGCAAACCACAAATTCTCTGGTCTTTGCCAAAAGAATGGTCAAGTCTGGCAATGACCATGAGGACCAGACCTGAAATTGACATCATATCAATTGATGATCTATACAACAACCTAAGGGTTTTTGAACAAGAGATCAATAATGTGTCAAAACCATCCTCTTCTAGCTCTCAGAATCTTGCCTTTGTATCTCATGGCAAGAGCAGTACTAACCAGGTTAAGTCTGGTAGCAGTTATAGTACTTCCTCAATAACTACTATGGAAATAGGGGCACGTGCTAGAGTTGTTGATCATGTTATCTACTCTCTCTTTGCTAGATCATCAGAAGAAATAGATTTGCTCAATGAAGATCTGGAGCAAATCAATGATGCTGATATTGAATAGATGGATATTAATTGGCAAATTGCCATGATAGCTATCAGGATGAACAGGTTCTTTAAGAGACATGGCAGGAGAGTTATAAAGGTGAAGGGTGTCATGAGATACAAAACCTGATAGTCATTGCAAAAGCTCCAAAAAGATATTTCACATCATAAATTTAATGACACATGGTACCTATGAAGTCACCAATAGATTACGTGGTTGTTGAATGGGTAACACCTTATAAATTGGTGAAACTAAGTTTTTAAAATAGTATGTCAACTATCCCGTGATTATTCTTTACCGATAGTTTACACTATGGGTTATTGAGAAACTAACGGGTATACAAATTGGTTTATGATGGGTAATATAATCTTAAAGTTCGAGTTGTTATATAACCAAAACTCGAGAGAATACCATGAAGACGTATATCTAACTCTAACCTATGGTTATAAAGTATTAATTGAGAAACGTCTCCACAGACCTACTAGTTAAAACCTAATATAAGCAAATATTTAAGACTCAACTTAAATGACCACATAACGTGATTTCGAGAATGGGAACAGATAATGGCCTTACTTTATATTCTCTACGTACTACACCTAATAATCATACATGTGGGACAAAATTAATAGCCTGATGTTTACTTGAGGATATATTAAAAATGATAGGTGGTAATGTTACCAATTAAATAGTTACTATTCCTTTAAAACTAAAAAAGCATACTTTACCGATACGTTTAATGTGGAACTACGGGTTAAGAGTGGAGGGTGTGGTGATGGAGGTTAACTTTTTCATTACTGCCACTTCAGCGCTACATCAACATAACAAATCTCCACAACTAACCACAACAAACCCCCTCACTCATAACAAACCTCAACCTCTTCATTTGAGGCCCACCACTAACACTTTATTTTTTGTATTCAATTTTCCAAATAAACTAAATTCATTTCATTAAAAATAAAAATACAATACATAATATAATAATAAGAAAAAAAACAACACATACTAATAAAAACGACACGAAAAAAAACGACACGGGTAAAAAAAAATACAACACATACTAATAATAAGAAACCTAGTCATCTCTTTCGTGATATTTCTTGACTAGTCGTTCCTGCCTCTTTCGGATGATCTCTGCTTTTAGCGGGTCATGATTCAAATTCGGATCTATCATCAGAAACTCTATTTCGATCTTCTCTTGGATAGCTTTTTCCTTCTCAAGCCTCGCCTCGTAACAAGCCCTTTGAGCGTCGGCTTTTTGAGCATATATTTCGGATATATGTCCCGAAAAAGTACTCGATTGACTCCCACCGGAGCTCGCAGCGCTCGACGTTGAAGTCGACTTTTGTTTCTTTGCGGCTCATTTGCCACCATCTCTTTCAGGACGAGCTCGTTTGTCCGGGCCGAATATATCCTCGAGACATGTAATGTCAATGGGATCTTCGGCAACCCACTTCGGGTAATTTTTCAAACCTCCCAACGTTTTCATACGAACTCCTTCCCACCATAACGTTGCGCAAGCTAACTTTCGCATTCTCGACATGATCGTGGTCATTTTCACCACTTGACGCAGATGTTTGTAAATAGCGTTGAACTTCTGGCAATCACCGTTAATCCTCGATCATTTACCAGTTATCATATTTTTGCCACGCTGGTCATTGGTGGTCTGAGTATTGAACATGTCGAGAATGTCTTTCCAAAAGAAATCTTCGGAACGGTCATTTCCCATATCTCGATCTTGGGAAATTTCTATCCAACACTGCGCAAATAACCTTTCTTTAGACTTTCTCCACTTCCTCCTGTCTGCCTGGACTATGACTTCCACATCTTCGTCGTCGTCTGCGTCCAAATCCACAACTTGTTTTTTTGCCTTCGTTTTTCCCCTACCTTTGGCCGGTTCACGTGGTTTTGGAACTTTGAATTGTGAACCGGACAGTTGTGATTCCATTTGGGGAAACGTTTGAGGTTGTGACGGGTTAAAAAACGATGTGTTGCTTTTCTTCAAACACTTTTGTTTCGACAAAAGGGGAGAAGAAAGTAAAACTACAAATTCAACGTTTACATTTTAGCTTTTCCTTAAAATAATTTTATGTTTTGTCATCAACAAAAGGGAGATTGTTAATACAAATAAGCCGTAAAAGCGTTTATTTATATTTTACAATCTTCTAATGTTTTGTCGATAACAAACGTAAAATCATATTAACGAAACAAATAAAATACGTAAATGGTTTGAACTAATAGTTTTCTAACATACTCACATTTTCACATAAAACACTAAAACAAGTATAAGTGATTTTATGATCTAGATATATATATGTACAACAACTAGTGTTTACATATTGGCTTGACAAGTATAAGTGATTTTATGATTTAGATATATATGTACAACAACTAGTGTTTACATATTGAGTTAACACATACTTAAGCTAAGTATACTAAAATGGGTAAAAACAAGTATATACTAAAATGGGTAAAAACAAGTATATACTAAATAGATAAAAACTAGCAAATGGTTTTGACCCATAACCCATAGTTTTATATATACCACTTAACCAAGTTCAATGTATCCTTAAGGTACACTGTATCTAGAAAGAAAACCATGGATCAACCCATAACCCATGACCCATGACCCATAACCAAAAATACCCATGGGTAAAGAGGAGCGTTCCACGGATCCCTAGCTTTGTGCTAGCCGGATCCCAAGTGGAAGGATCCGTGGGATCCGGGAGCATGGGATTTTCCTCTATAAATAGTGAGCCATTTCTTCATTATTCCTCACCTCTTTCAATCCTCTTTCTAACACACTTTCCCCCCTGAGTTAGATCTCACTAACCTTAAATCCAAGAGATCTATGTTTGTAGTTTTGTTTTTGTGTGATCTTTTAGGTTCCTCTTAAAGGCAAGATCACCACCTTTGAAGTCGAGCAAGCTCAAGTCCATGAGTTGCTATGCTTCCTCATCATCAAGGCTACTGAAGTCCTCTTGTTGATGATTCCTTTCTTTCTTCAAAGAAGTGTAGTGTTGAAGACATTAGTGAAAGATGTCTCAAGTGTCAAGACGAAGATATTAGTGAAGGGTATCTATCGTCTATAGGATAAGCACTTGTGGTAGGTGCTTAGAAGTCAAGACAAAGAAGCATTAGTGAAAGGTGCTTAGAAGTCAAGACATGGAAGCACTAGTGAAAGGTGCTTAGAAGTGAAGACATAAGACATTAGTGAAAGGTGTCTTGTAGATCTAGTCAAAGGCATTAGTGAAAGATGCCTTAGATGTACATTCGATATTGTGTGTTTCGATGTACAAGATAGACTAGTATAGGATCTAAGGATATTGATATCCTTGATGATGTTGTAAAGGAGTAGATCTCCTTTGGGATTAGTCGTTGGTGTAGTGTGGTAGTAGTTCCTCCGTTGCAATGGAACTAGGTGCTTAGCCTAGTACCTAATAAAGGGTAGGCGACGTTGTGAAGGTGTAGTTCACCTAAGGTGTGAAAGAACTAGGTACTTAGCCTAGTACCTTATAAAGGGTAGGCGACGTTGTGTAGGGTGGTTCACCTTGGTGTGAAAGAACCCGGTGGTTAGCCTAGTACCGAAAAAAGAGTAGGCGACATTGTGAAGGCTTCTCCGCCATAAGGAGCTTGGTGTAGTGTTTACGAACTCGAGTAGGTGACTCGGGGGTGGAGTAGGGCAAGGAAGGTGACCTTGTGCCGAACCACTATATATACTTGCGTTGTGGTTTGTGCTTCTTACTATTTTCTTTCATTACATATCTTTTATATGCTTGTTTATCAACATCCAACACACACAACCAAATATATTGACATAAGTCAATCTAAATAGTTTAAAAGGAAGTTTTAATTGGTAAAACTATTCAACCCCCCTTCTAGTTTTTCACATTTACTCTTTAGTGAGACAGACGAATTAAAGGAGATTTGTGGGCCCAAAAAGAAAAAAAACAATATTATATTAGCAAGTGTGATTCAGATGCAACAAGAACAAAAAGAAACATAGCCTAACTTATATTGTAACAATGATTGATCCTAATGACGTCACTAAACCTAATGTTAGGTTGTGGATATGAAAAAGGGTGGAAGTTTAAAAGGAGGGTTACTTTACATATCAATTTTTTTTATTTTTTATTTTTTATTTTTTTTCCACATACTAAGGGACTTATCTTCACCATCTATCTAAAAAAAATCAATGGCTGAGATTAAAAGTATTTTATTATTTTAAGAGAAAATATTTACACCGTTGCGAGGAACATTTAATTATCTTTCTATTGACGGACACTTTGATACACTTTCAAAAAAGAAAAAAAATCATTTTTTTCACGTTTATTCGTATTTTTTTTCGTTTTCTTACGTTACTGAAATTTGGATGAAAAAAATCATATATGATTAAACACTAATTTGAATATCACATGTGATATTAAAGTTAAATCATATATGATGTGTAATATCATATGTGAAAAAATCAAATGATTGTTGGTATAAAGGACTAACGTGGCAAACATTGCAAACGATCGTTGGTATAAAAGACTAATGTTACAAACGACCGTTAATATAAAAGACTAACGTTACCACTTGACGACTAGACTTAGCTAACAGAAGTAACGGTGTTATCAAAATAGACTAACTATCGCTTTTGAACTGAACCAAAACTTTTTAAAAATAGGCAAAATGCATAAAAAGGTAGCCAACTTAGTTTCAATATTCAATTGAGGTATCAAACTTTATTTTAATCAATTTAAGGTACTAAACTATAAAGGATGTTCAAAATTATACAACTAGTGGGTTTCTTTAAAGAAAAATGGCCAGTTTTTACTTCGCACGTCAAATTTATATTTATACATTAAACTCCCATGTGCATGATTAATTGTAGATCCTTTACAATACACATTTTGAGCAATTTAGTTAGAATATTTCTCTAGTTACAGTACCCAAATACTAAAGTGACTCGCACAACATTAATCCAAAAGATAACATGAAACGTGATCTTTTAACACTAAAAATAAAATATTGGTTGCACAAAGTTTGCAACACCATTGAGTTTAACACCAAAAATACCATGAAAAGCCTCAATTATAAGCTCATTTGTTGAAGAAATTGTATGGTAATAGATTAATTTATGTGTTTTTGTCTTCTCCATTGCAATAGAAGATATGATGGTTTTGTTGATTCGTATTTTGGGAATTTAGCAAAGGTTTTAATTGTTAAAATGTTTAAAACATTGTATATTAAGCTTTTGAGATAATAAATAGCATGACATAGCTTAAGTAACTTGCTAAATTGGAGAGAAGCATGTTGGTTGCATAATTTTAATCATGCTTTAAACTTAAATATCTTAAATTGATAAAAATAAAGTTTGATACCTCAATTAGAAATTGATAGTAAGTTGGATGTCTTTTCATGCATTTTGCCTTTTAAAAATTAAACCAAAAGTAAAATTACCGACCAACAAACCACAAGGACCGAAAAATAGTTAACTTGAATTTTAGTCATGTATATGATAACTCTAGTGTTGTTAAATGAAATTACATGCTGCTTGTTATATTTGTGAGTATATACACTCAGTCTCCTTTCTTTTCTTATTTCCAAATCCCAAAGGCGAGAAAAAAAAAAAAAAAACTCTCTCCCCAAAACCACCGCACCATGAGAGGCACCACCTCCAATGACCGATCATGCCAATCAGACGCCATCTCAACAATTAACAACTACCTCTCTTTCAACAAATTTCCAATCTCTCTAAAACTCAAACCCTTACCTTCCAACGAAGACATCTCCGAGACTTTGAAATTCCTTCTCTCGCGCCTCGAGTATCCGCTTTCGAATAAGCTCGAGGAGGAGGATTTGTTTCTTGTTTTGAAGTTTTTTAATTGTCCTGTTAAGTTTGATAAGTCGGCGTTCAAGGAGCCTGGGACTCCGCATTCTTTCCCTAGTGTTTTGGCTGTCATGCATTGGTTGGTTCAAGTGGCGTTGTATTATGAGCATGTTGTTAATTCCACGAATGTCATTTCGAATGACGTTGTGTTTAATTATATCTTGACTTCCTATTTGCATTTTATTGCCGGTGATGATAATGCTGTTGATAGGGAGGATGCTGCTTTCACGGACAAGATTCAATCGGTATATATATATATATATATATATATATATATATATATATATATATATATATATATATATATATATATATGTGTTTTTGTTTCGGACAAAGTGTTGCTATCTTACTTATATGTTTGGAATACTTGTTTACTACTTAGGGGGTGTTTGTTTAAGCTTATATTATATGTGGCTTATGTGCTTATATAAGTTTCAAAATAAGCCGGAAAATTGAGACTTACGAAATCAAATAAGCTCATACCTTAATTTAATCGCTTAAACAAACACACCCTTAATTTAATCGCTTAGTTTAGGTTCAGTAAAGTTAGCTTAGACACACGCCTTGTAATTATCACAAACTTAAAAAACATCATTCAATGCTCGTCAAAGGGTAAAATGTCATCCTGCGCCAAATTAATGTTGCAATAGTTACATATTTCTTAATCTGTGTGTCTTAGTCGGGTAGAATGTTATTTTGGGACCGAGGAAGTAAATTGTAAAGGACAGAAGAAGCAAACTTGGTACTTATTTCTGATGATTTATTCATAACCCAACTAATACATTTTATACTTGAAAGGAAACATGCATGTACTCTTACACTTTGGAAAGAATACTAAAATAAAGAACATAATGGAAACTTGAGTAATATGCAGTGTGGAAAAACCACTTCTTTCTCCTAAGTGCATGCAGTAGGTAAACATGTACAAACAATGATTGATTAATGCCAACAAATTGATTATAGTTAGAGGCTCATTTGGTTTTTTTTTGAAATGTTGATAGGAGTTGAATACGGTGAAGGAGGAGATGAATGTGAAGGCAGAAAACGCTAAGGAGTTGGAACGAAAACTGGAGACGATGAGGTCAGGGCCATCGCTAAGGGAAATAAAGGAGGAGGAGAAGAGTGTATTGGAAAAAGATCTCAAGAATTTGATCGAGCAATTGAAGGATCATGAGGAAAGAGCTGAGAAGCAAATGGAGGAAAAAGAGAAGGCATTGGCGGTTAAAGTGGAGGAAAGGATTAGGATTTGTGCGGAAAATGAGGAGTTGAAGAAGAAGGTGGAGGAGCACGGTTTTAATATGAGGGATGCTAAGAGGATGAAACAGGAGTTGCAGGCGGTGGAGAGAGATATTGGAGAGGCGCTTCAACTTGAATGTAATCAGGCTATCCAAAGGTACCTATTAATAGTCACTTGTAGAAATTAGAAAAGGTGCAAAATGTTTCTTATTTATGTTACTGCCGACATCACATAATCTGATATCGCATACCCTAGTACTATGGTTAGATGCATGAGGTAGAGTGGTACATGTGATTGTTTTTCATGCTCGATTTGATTTGACATGATTCTAGTTTTAGATTAACCATCTTCGGGAGCGACAGTCCAGTTGTTATTAGTTAATGTTAATTCAATAATTCTGTTTGGTTCTTAGAGCACAGGGTATGCTCTTTATTTAACACTCCAAACACAACTTTTTTGACCAATGGCATGCCAACTACCATACCATGCAATATGCCATCTACATGCCAAATGGTTTTGGGTTACTAGAATGGCTCAAGCCAATGGTCTTTTTGTTAGCAGATATTGTTTGATTGTATAGTCCATTCTTATTGTATAGCCCATTGATACTTATAGGCCCATTGTAGGGCACGTTTGTTTAGTATTTAGTTATGTAGAATGTATTCAGGATGGATAGGAAATAATATACGATTACATGGTATCGCCTAATAGCCGATCCTTAACCCTAACTTGCAAAAGTCGTCTTCTTCATCCCTTCTAAACCCTACTGCCGCCAACTTATCCCATTGTTTCTTCCATCATGACAAACAGCAACACCCCCCCACCACCACCCACTCTCACCCTAGTCGAGAAACTCTATGCCGTTCACAATATTAACAACTTGGTACCGGTAAAACTCGACATCGATGAGGCAAACTACTCATCATGGTGTTATTTTTCAAAATTCATTGCACCAATTTCGGTGTCCTAAAGCACATCGAATGTAAAGCCACAACCTCAACTACATCGGCCCCGCCTACCGCCGAATGGCTTACTGCCGACTCCATCGTGAAGTCATGGATCATCTTAACACTTGCACCAGCTCTTCAAGGTCGCTTAATCAAAGCCAATCCTTCCACAGCCAAGGATACTTGGGCACATGTTGAGAAAATTTTTCTCGATAACAAACGTACTCGAACCATAGCTTTAAAAGGCGAGTTACGAGTTATACAAATGGGGGACCTCACTGCCAACGCCTACTTCCGCAAAATCGAATCCATTGTTACTCATCTCAATGATCTTGGATCGTCGATGAGTGATGATGACATCGTTACTTATAGCCCATTGATGCTTATAGGCCCATTGTAGGGCATGTTTGTTTAGTATCTAGTTATGTAGAATGTATTCAGGATGGATAGGAAATAATATACGATTACATGGTATCATTCTACATAACTAGATACTAAACAAACGTGCCCTACAATGGGCCTATAAGCATCAATGGGCTATACAATAAGAATGGACTATACAATCAAACAATATCTGCTAACACTTTTGTGTTAAAGGTATCGTGGATACCAATAACACGTTATTGGTATGCCACCTCAACGCCACATCATACATCTCCCAATAACTCACCAATAACTAAAACACCCTCCCTCATAACACACCACTAACATGTTATTGGGTCCCACAAAATACCCCACTAAAAATACCCACTCACTCACAATACACAAAAAAACAAAACAAAAAAACCACCAAACATCACAAATGGCTAGAGCCATTGGAATGGCTCAAATACCTTTGGCTCACCAATGGCACCAAGTAGTGGTATGGTTTGGCTCACCAATGGCATGAAAAATGAACCTTTGGCATGTTAAAAGCACCCCATACCTTGTGCTAGTGTGTGGGTATTTCTAGTGGGGTATTTTGGGACCCAATAACATGTTAGTGGTGTGTTATGAGGGAGGGTGTTTGAGTGATTGGTGTGTTGTTGGGGAGGGGATGACGTGACGCTGAGTTGGCATACCGATAACATGTTAAACGTCAACACGATACCTAGTGCTCTTATCAATAGTATGTGAAAACGGAGTAGAATTTTAGATCTATTTAAGGTGGCTAGTAAGCCTGCCAATGCAGTCCTCAGATCGTCCCAAACAACATTTTTCTTTTTCCTAGAGTGGCCCATAATGGTTTAAGAATAACTGCTGTTTGAGGTATGTATGGATGCATGCCCTGTCCGCAATCAGTGTTAATGGAAAATTACTGTCAGTTATAGGGGTGTTTGGATATGCATCATAAAACCGAGTATCCGATTATTGTACTTTAAAGTATTAATAATGAGCTTATTGATGTTGTATAATGTGATTCTGATTATGACGGAACAATAAGTATACCCTCAACTCCTCAAGGACGAAGTGTTATAGCATGCCTGTACAAGAAAATGTATGCATGTAGTGGACTGGTGGGTACTGCCACAATTCAGATAATTGAAAGAAGTTGCAGATGACTGCAAAGTGCAAACAGAAAGAACGCAGCCACAAGAAACCCTTATTTAAACAATAAAGAAATATACCCAGTTTAACATTCACCGATTTGCAACTTTAGCACAGCTGCATTTTAGTAACTTCCCCAAATAACATCTGTACTTAAAGACATACCTTTGTTATTGGTCCTGCCTCAAAAAGCCCCCTTTTAAAAAAGAAAAATGTAGTTTATATGTGCTTAATGCTGCAACCCTATGAATGAAGAAATCAAGTGCTGAAAAACTTTCACATACCCGATTTTTTTCTGAATATTTCATGCATTGTTGCTGACAAGCAATATCCTTGTCCTACCTTGTTATAATATAACATGCACATTGAGCACCGCCAGTTGCTCGCGATTAGGTAACATCATCTAGCTCTGTCTTTGTATCACTGTACATGGATTTTTTGGTAGCACCAACAAAGGTAATACACAATCACAAATCTCTAATTTTTTGCCATTTCGACCATGTGTTTAACAATGATAGTAAACATATAGTTGGTGAATTTCTCCTTAACTATGTAATAATTCTTCACGTAAAATGGTGTTGTCACCAGTGTGATTATCAGTCACATCATGTATTCCTGCCTAGCACCAAGTCACCTACTGCAGTCTAATTCATTTCTGATATGCTGTAAAAGTGGTACCAACAGAAGTCTCGGTCCTTTATATGATCTGATATGCAATTTCTGTAATGCCATCATAAAGTGTTGGTCCTACTTTTTTCTCAAATATGTCATGATATTGAGTTACTTTCGTTGGCCTTGCAACGGGGAGGAGCAATTCTTGCTAATCAGGAAGGTTTTCAATAATGCCATGTCACCTTTCGCTTTTAAATACCTTGGGAAGTGGGAACGAACTATCTCTGTTATGAGATATTTTGTTTCTCTTGACTCAAAGTAAAGATGGCCTGGTTGTTGTTTGTTTCCTCTGTTTATCTGTCACGTTCATTGTCTAATTTGATGCACATGGGTTTAACTTGAGATCGCATCCTTAATATACTTCTGGTTTCATTGTTTGAATGTTTAGGCTGAAACTAGGAAATGGTTTCCAGTATGAGTTGAATGCAAAAGGTTCAACACCTATTGAGGTGCTTGGGGATTGCAAATCAACTTTAAAGCCTGGACTCAACTCTTCCATTGAGGAAGTAAAGAGAACGAAAATGGAAAGTCTGGAAAGCAAAGGTTCGTCTGCAAAGATCAAGGCAAAAGAAAATCTTATTGCCATACTTCAGTCGCAGATTGATGAAGTAAGTCTTACTATTAATATATCAAGTTGATTCATAAGTAATATTTTACTTTCCTAAAATAAAGGGTAACATGTACTATCCATCAAAAGAATTTCCATTGTTTTTGTTAAAGGTGGTATTGTGGTCAAATATACATATGGAGAACCTGTAGGACTATCTTTTCTGATATGGTAAGGATGATTTTAGTTATGAACGATTGAAAATATTTCTACCAAAGCACAAGCTTAATATGCAACTTTACGTATTGGGAATAAATAATACACCTATTATGGGATGATGTTGTGTGTTAGTATTAGTCATGATTGGGACTTTTGTACGGGCATACATATCATTACCCATAATAACTTGCTTGTAGGTTGTCTATATGAACCCTTCTTTCGTGGTACCTATGGATCGACCTTTTCAGTGACCAAGGACTCTGTAGTACTTCGGTTTTTGGGTGCATAATCTGTTCACTGTTAGGATTTAAGGTTTACATGTTTTAATTCTTCATACTATGCATTTTTAAGTCTTAGTTACTAAGTAAAACTATGCCAATGCCACACACATAATCTGCAAAACGTAACCAGGTTAGTTCACTTGGACCCTCATTTTTTTGCAACCCCCAAGTCCTATGTAGGTAGGTCGGCTCAACTGCACCTTCACCCTTAACCGCACTGTGAACGAGGCTATTACTTATTACATATCCAAAATCTCAGTCATATATGATGAAAGTAGATATCTCTATGCAGCCCGTACATTTCAGATCACAAATATATAGCAGTAAAGTATTTTGGCAGTAATTTTGATAAAGACCCACCATTGAAAGTGTACTCAAGAAGGAAAGATCGGGTCACAGCTGCAATAGTGGGGCAGATGTATTCTATCTTTGGAAACTGGCTGAATCCTCTCTGTCAAATCACTGGATGATTTTAGGCAATCAATTTAATTTATAATTATCCAGGAAATTAGGGTGTAGAATCCTGCCCTTAATTTCTACCCATAATTCTAGTATTTGGTTAGTATAAATAGGTGGCTAGTGCTTCATGCTTGGCATTGAGAATTATCCTTCGATTTCCTTGTTCTTGTAAAACAATGTCGATCTTCATGATCATGTGGTAACACTCCTTTCTACATTTTTTGTTTTGTTTGAGATAAATATACTTATTCTTATGGAGGCGTAACGTTGTTTTCCGTCTTTTAACAACAGCAGCATGTCAACGTGAAACTTGATATCCAACCTTTGGCTGATGAGGAGATTCGGGATTTGAAGAAAAGGGAAAGGGAAGCAAAGTTGGCGACATGGAAATCGAACGATGTAATTGAAATCGAATGTTCGGACGATGAGAGCATTTTCAATGGGGATGATGATACTCTTGATGATGTTTTGTCAATGTCCAGTATCAAGAGAAAGAAATGAAACCAAGTTTCCGTGTTTAGCAGTAATAAAATTTAAGGTTTGATTAACGAAGACGATGAAGAAGATGATGAACAACGCACGGGTATTGTACTAGTTTATGATTGTTGTAAAAACTTTATTTGTGAAATCCCTGAAAAAATATTCATCATAATATCCTCCAAATTGCCCCAACCAAACGCCCCTTTAGGGTATTGTGTAAAACATCAGCCGGGCGCAAGGGTCTGTCCCTTTCTCCACTAAGGCCAATATCAACTTCTTTACGAGCCGAGATCCCGACCGAGAACATATATCAACAAGGGTATCGCGCACCACGTTATGTCGATGTTTAATAACAATAATACTAGCGCACCAAAAAAGATAATCTGGATATCATTTCTAACATTGATTACATGAAATGTGATTGATGCATTGCATGTTTTCACCAAACACTTGCCGTTCTGATCATACTTTTTACATTCCTTTTTCCTGCAACCAATATACCCTGGATCGTTATTTACGTATTGAGCCTGCAATGCGTTAAAAAAACATAATCGTGTTATTGTTGACATATTAGTTAAATATTAGTGCTTTCATATTCTATGAACTATGTATTTTGGTTAGAGTCCTTAGGTTTTACTAACAAAATGAAAATTGCTATGTTATGCAATTTGCCATTTTTTTAAAAGCAAAACTTTGTATAAGTTTATGTTAAAATTAGGATGATTATAATGACAAATTGACTAATTTTTGGGGGTTATGCGTGACACGTTTACAGCAACATTACGTAACAAACATTTACATATGACCTATAGCCTAATCAAATTACTACCGCAAAATACGCAAGAAACAATCAGATCCAACCTGTATGCAATGCATGTGTGAGTCCGAATGCCTCGTTATAATTATCATCTCCTTTTCATCGACATTCTACCCTTTTGTTATAGCAGCATTTATTTTAATTAGTCTAACTTATAGTTTCAAATATGTTGATAATATACTTGTTAAATTAGTCATGTCCTAGCCTATTCCCCGTATATATGTGAATTAGCCACCTATTTTTAGCGTAAAGCTAGACCATATTAATTCAATGTTCATTTATTAATTTATTTATGTTTCCGTACATGTTGCGTAAGTATGTGTATATCATAGTGTCAACGAGGTATTAAAAATTGGTTGGACATAAATGTTTTCATTGTAAGGACGATGTAATACGAAGAAAGCTAAACGGATTCTCAAACAAATGTTTACTTTTTCTTCATATTTTATGGGCAAAAGAAATAGAAGAAACACCTAAAATTAAGGCCGTTAAGAGCGTTAGGTATGGTAACGCAAACCTCTCCATTATGCCTAGCTGACATCGTGTTGTGTCTCATTGCCAGGGCCGGCCCAAAGGGGGTGCATGAGGTGCCACTGAACCGGGCCCACTCCCCCAATGGCCCATATTTAAAAAAAAAAAAATTATATGTATATTAAATTTAAAGATGAGTAAAGCCCATTTGGATTTTTTGATCGGTAAAAAAAAAGTTGAAGGTTATTGACTCTAGCTAAGCCCATTTGAAAACATTTATCGTCATAATATTATGTTATTGCATTTTACTATTGACTTTCTACCTAGAGGCTTATTTTTTATTCTTGAGCCAGGTTCAAATACTTTTTACATTCTCAAAGACGACACTGCTCATTAGCATACCAACTATGGTGGCGTTGCTAGTTGAGTTACCACAGAAACGTGCAGAAGAACGTGCTAGTGGACAAAATAAAAGAAAAAAAATCAAAACATCTCATTTGAGGTTGACGGTTATTTTATTTTATTTTTATTTTTTAATTTTAATTTAAACACCCATTAAAAATACAACACCAAATATTTTCACACTTAAACCCAAACACTATAATTTGTTTTAAAACAAAACTATGACTAACGATACAAACGAGGTTCGAACTGCAATCCTCCGACGACTACGGACCGAAAGAGATAAGGAGCTCCAGCTGGTGAACAATTTATTGAGTGAGATAACTCGTATTATGTGTCAGATGCTAGAGTGTGGTGACGAGGTCGAAAGGTTGTGCGAGCTGCCTCAAGACCAACCAGTTATCAGCTTTGGTCTACAAGCTCTACTAATGACCGAGGAATCTGATATGCGCCTCTAAAACATGATAAGGGACGTTAGGGATGAAGTCATGAGAGCCTAGAATCAGAAGAAAGATCCCATCAATTATTACTCGACAATGTTAAAGCTCTAAAGCCGTTGGATGATTTGTGTTTTCATAATTGGTTAGGTGTTTTATTTTAGTATGGTATTTTAGATTCATCTTGCATTTTTTAATAAATGAAATGAATTTAGTTTGTTTGAAAAATTATTTTATATTTTATTAAACAACAACAACGACGATAACACTTTAAACAACAATATCATATTAAGCATTGACAGATTAAACATTAACATAACATAAAAACTATAACAAGAACTACTACTACTACTACTATTACAACAACATTAATACAATATTTAACAACAACACCTACTCTATATGAAGATTATTCATGTTATCTAAAAGGTCATGGAGTATTGCACCCGACTAGCACGTGTGATTATCGAGATTCCATTCTAATTCAAATGATGCCTCCAACATCTTTATTTTTGTCTCCAACATCTTGTTTTGAGACAATAACATCTTGTTTCTTGCTTCCAGCATGTTAATCAAAATATATTTAACATTGCAGCGTGAGCACTGTGTTGAAGAAGAGCTTTGACCAAACTGTTGTTCAAAAACATCCTTCCACATAAAGAATCGACTCCCATAATCCTTTGTTTCTGGTTGTTACATATTAATGAAATCATAAGAAATGTATTCTTAGCAAACAAACTATTTATATATTTACGCAAATAAACAAACGTATAATTATTAACCTTTGAACGAGGACATGCATGATACAGTTTATTACAAGTACCAAGCTGACAAGATGTTCTTTCCACTATGAATCCTCTTCTACAAGAACCTCAGAAAAGATTATTTCTTTCCATCTCAGTTTGTGAGGTTAAAGTGAGTATGTGTATGTGTTATAATCGTTTATAGTGAAACCTAAACCTTTGTTTTACAATGAAATTTACCAATGTTGCAAAAATCGTGAATCGGTAGTCGGGCGGTCGACCACCCTGCAGCGAGTAATCGGTCAATTCGGGATTAATCGGTGATTAATCGGATTGGCATTTCCTGCAGTTTTTTGGTATTTCTAGAGACCAAACTAAAAATCTTAACCAAAATCCAAGCCTGCTATGTTTCCAAACCTCAATAAAAGGCTCCAATTCTGATTATGATGCCCATTGTGCGTTATAAGTGAAATATAAGATCCCCAAATTAAGTATAATGCCTAAATTATTATTATTTTTAAAATGACCGATTCGATCGATTTTGACCGATTCTGCCGATTTTGGTGATTCGGTCTATTTTTGACCGCTTAGTGTCGATTTTATCCTAGGTGATTTTTTCGATTTTCAAAATCGACAGGTACTCGCCGATTAACGATTAATCGACCGAGTTGACCGATTTTGCAACATTGAAATTTACTATGAAACCAAAGATGTTTTACAATGAAACTTAAACCTTTGTTTTAAAGAGAAAATTATCTTAAAGTAAAAGATAACTAATTAGTGTAAATAACAAAATTAAAATTAAATAAACTATCTTAATCAAACAAAAGGGTAAATTAAAAATTTTATTCACGTGGTCTTTTAAAATTTGCACTCCAAGCCACTCATACGAATTAATTACAAATTATGTCATTAATGTTCACATTTGTTACACTCCTCGTCCTTTTACTCTTAAAATTCACCTCAAAGTTGTCTTAAGCTACCCACCAGATAGACGACATTTGTATGTCATGAGGCCTATTTTTTCCTTTTGATTGTAATAAAGATATATTTTGCGCTTTACTCTTCTTATTATTATATTAATAATTTTAATTATAATTATTCTTAATAATAATTTATTTTATTCTTTTTTATTAATAATGTCTTTATTATTAGTGTTATATTTTTTTGAATTTTTAGAATTTGTATATTTTATTTTCTATTCTAATATTAATATATATTTTATAATAATAATAATAATAATAATAATAATAATAATTTACATAAAAACTTAGAAAGTTTGAAAAAATAATATATAACAATAATAATTATTATAATAATAATAAAATTAATAAACATAAAAAAAATAAAAAAGTATATATTAGTAATAAAATAACAATCAAAATTAATCATAATAATAATAAGAATAAAATGCAAAAAAGCATCTCTCTTAGAGCACTCCCAAAAGTAACGCCCTAACGGCGTTTTTGCGCAAAATAACGGCGTTATGCCGTTATTACCCTTGGACCTCCGGCGTTATTTCGGCGTTAGTCCTTCCCCGTGAACCCTTTAACGGCGTTATTTTTTTATTTTATTATTTTTTTTTATTTTATTTTTTTTATGCCTCTAAATGAGGGTTGTTTTGTAAATTGTTGGGAATGTTATTGATGTTATTGGGATGTTATTGTTGGGGTGTTTTTGGGGATGTTAATGTTAAATGTTAAAAGGCGATGTGGTACCGACGTGACGGTGTTATTGGTGTTATGGTGTTACGATTGGGAGTGCTCTTACCAAGAAAAAGACGAAAACACCTCTCATGTTAGGACCACGTTAGCAAGATAACGAAAAAGAAATTGCATTGTACGTTCTTAGGGATGTATCTTGTCTAACATTAATTGACGAGCGATATAGATATCTCAACTTTTCTAATAGAGATATAACTATAAAATTTGACAAATCAAAAGATGTATTTTGGAGTTTATTCAATAGTAAAAGTAAACAACTTTCATAATACATACTCAAAAAGTTGCGTAAATAAAATAAAAATTTTACTTTTTACCTTCAACCATCAAGTATAGACAAAACAATCTGACTGGCTTAAAAAAAATAACGAATAAGAAAAAGAATATTTACTTTCTATAAATTTACTTAGCTAGTTGCTTTTTTTTCCTTTTTTTTTTATCAATATAATTAGAATGAGCCAATACAGAGAATTTGTTGAGCATAAACCTCGGAAGGGTTCTACTCCAAAATTGAGTGATAATAAATGAGCTGAAAATTAAAATGTTTATGATTTTTTGCATAAGTCGCAAAAGCATATAAAAATGATTGAAAACGTGATTTAGTTAATTATTTAGTTCTGACTCCACAAAACTTATTCCAACTACAATCTAACTAAAACGCATTTTAAGTAATTATATCTTAAGAAATTTACTTGAAAATTTTTCACCGCAACATCGAATTATCATATGCTTGTTTGTAACATTCACTTTAATATTAGATGTAATTTTTTTTCTCATTTTATCAACTAGACCGAACTAAAATAAGATTCAGCTTACAGTTACAACGTATCATATAAAATTCTGCATATTTAAGAGGACTTTGTAGACTCTTAATTTACATGCCACACACTAGGCATCGCTAGGTTTGGGTTCCCGGAACATGTATATCTTCTTTACAGAGAATGCATGTATTAATATTAGTATTTGTGTGGTACTATGTCTCTAGTATCACTTGTACCTTACCGCCCTTCAGATTAACCGCTTTATTGAGACGGATGACATTTTTCTTTTATTGCTTTTTGATTCGTTAAACTTTATATTTTATGTTATGCACTTTTCGGTCAATTTAACGACTTTATTAACAGGACAAGATGCTTTTTTTATAGTTCTATGCTTCGTATTTTTAATGTTTTACTATTTTTGACTTATCAAACTTTATATTTTGTTTTCTTTCTATTTTACGGTTTTAAAGAAGAAACATAATTATTAAAAAAAAAAAAAAAAAAAAAAAAAAAAGGTGTTTCTTCTAGTTTAGAGGATCCCAATATCCGTTAGTACTTTAAACTTTAAAGGACGCCATCATATTGAAAAGGTTGAGTAGGGTCTATTATCACTTACAACTAGTAAATGGTTGGTTACAGTGCAACACATCAAGTAGTTTGCATGATATTAAATCATATTAAAAGTTTAGAATAATATGAAAGTAATACTTTTTTCTTCATTTAAATCTTAATTGCATTCCCATCCTTTTTTCTTCATTTAAATAGCATGCATCTGGCATTCAAATTTCTTATCACTTCTACCTTTACAGAACAAACATGGCTTCTAACCTTAGCCTATTATATAACACCCTAGTTATTGTAGTGTTGATGCAGTTTCGAATATTTGCTGTTGTTAGCCAACCACAAGTGCCTTGTTACTTTATATTTGGAGACTCGTTGGTTGATAACGGAAATAACAACAGACTCGCGACAATGGCAAAAGCCAATTACCCGCCTTACGGAATTGATTTTCCACTAGGAGTAACCGGAAGATTCACCAATGGTCGAACCATCACGGACATTATTGGTATCTTTTTTTCTTTTCATAGAAAATCTATATCTATATCTATACTAACCGATAAAGGAATCTTAATTTTAAGAAATGACTCAAAGTCCATGTTCCTACTATTAGAAAATATCTTATGCTCTTAATCAGGTGGTTGTTGGTCCAAGACCTGACACGTACAAATGTGTTAGTTTTCCTTTCTAATAGATGGATTAAATAATATTGATGCTAATATAACAATTTAATCATTTGCATGGTTTTAGGTCTACAACTAGGTTTTCCCAAGTTTATTTCATCATTTGCAAACGCAACCAACGCAGACATTAGCACTGGCGTAAACTATGCTAGTGGTGGTGCTGGTATCAGGGACGAATCTGGAAGTAACCTGGTAATCCCCAACTGAGATTAATTAAAACACATCGTATTTATTTCCAAATATCATTAACATAAACATGGATGCAAATCGTTCCTTATCGCAATAAGAAGTTTCCTAATGATGTTTGCTCACTGTTAGCATATAGTAATGCAAATCTAAATGCATATACTTTGATATGCAATTATTAATGTACTTCATCATTCCCTATCGTGTTAGACTAATTTTTATGACTTAAAACTATCTCAGGGTGACGTGATCAGCTTGAATATGCAACTAAAAAATCACGCAGCAATAGTTTCACGTCTTTTGGTCTTGCAACGAAACAACACATTTACAAATGAATACATAAAAAAATGCATCTATTTAGTGAATATGGGATCCAATGACTACATTAACAACTACTTGATGCCCGAAAATTTTCCCACCAGCCTGATATTTACCCCCGATCAATATGCAGCAGTCCTTGCGAATCAATTCTCTCAACAACTTATGGTAAACATCCTGATTATCTTCTCTTTTTAGTATGGTGTGATAGAAACGATGCGTCAAACTTCTAGGTCTAGTTTTTTGTTTATTTTGTGCGATCTTTAATATATTATGTCTCGTGATTAAGTGGTTAGGTTACTTACAATCAGATTTGTATTTGAATCATATGACAGACTCTATATAATTTGGGAGCTAGGAAAGTTGCTGTGAATGGAGTGGGTCTCATAGGTTGCGCCCCAGCTGAGATAGCAAGGTTTGGCACAAACGGAACATGTGTGGAGTCAATTAATAATGCGGTTCAGCTATTTAATGATAGACTTAAGCCTATTGTTGATAACATAAACAATAATTTATCTGATGCAAGATTTACGTTCATTAACATTACAAGCATTTCAGCACCTCAAGGAGGTAAATAAGTGCACCAATTTCTAATCTATGTTTTTCATGTTGATTGCATCAGTTTATAATTTAACAAAATGGTTTCCGTGTTGTTCAGGGGTAGCTTTGCCGAATGTTCCCTGCTGTCAATTGAGGTCAGATGGACAATGTATTCCAAATTCAACACCTTGTGCTAATCGGGGTTTGTTTATTTGGTACGATGGGTTTCATCCTACTGAAGTTGTTAATACGGTTCTTGCAACAAGATCTTTCAATGCACAGTCTCCCACCGATGCATCTCCTTTTGATATTAGCCAGTTGGCTGCACTTTGATTAATGTTTTACGATATTGTACGTGATTCTTCTTGTTTTGTGATTCTATGTACTCTATGTGTAAAAGTCATAATACACTAATGAAATAAAAAGAACTAAATTGTGTTATTGTTGCTTACATTTACAATATACATCACATAAACCATGTTAACTAGTAATATAATATTTCTCTAATTACCATGCATAAACAATATACTCCGTAATATTATTGGCTTTAAAGTGTAGAAACTGATGTTTTATGTGAACTGGATCAATGTAGAAAATGACTTTCATACGTGCATTTGGAATTGTCGTTGTTTTTCTTTAATGTTTGAGTAGTTATTGGTCCTTTAATTTCCATTTGGTTTTCCATCTTGTAAGATAGCAAATAGATATATCATTCATTGTGTTTTTGTGTGATTATATAATGAAATTTCATGTATATTTATAATAGAACATTATTTAAAAATAAGCTAACAAAACTCTAAACCCAATGAAGCCTAAGCCTTTTGCCATGGGCCTTAAGGTATCATCTAATAGAGTTTGTATTTTTCGTCTTTGTGTTTGTCAGTGTGTCATAACCCGGCATGAACTTGATGGCTTATCAGGAATTTTTAATACAATTAAGGAAAGAGCAACTATAGATCACAAAACTTTTACAAGAACTTATTCACAAAATGGTATGTCAAGGAATATCTGGATTCAAAATCCTTATCTCATATTTTTAATTAGTCAAGGATGTACAAGCAGTCATCATAACAAATTATTGTGTAAAAAACTTTTTATAAAATATATGTGACTTTAGCATTTCGTTAAAAAAAACGGTCATTGCGGAGCAGAATTGAAAAAAAGGTATTTATGGGAAAACCAAAATGCAGCAATAGAAGAGCTAGATTTTAAAATAAAGTCTTTCGTTGAACAATCAAAGTCAAAATTGAAACCAATGTGTGCCAATATATAATCAAATTAACTTTTATAAAAAAACAACAAAAATTCGCGTGAACTTGGGAACTATTTTTTATTTTATTTTTTAACTTTTGGATGTAAGTACAAAATAACGTTATTCTGATTTATTAATAAAATTTAGAATCAAATCAATTTTTTTTTAAAATGGGCTAATCTTAAATTCTGTTTTATGGACTCAAGTAGGGGTGTTCATGGGTTGGGTAATATCCGAATAAACCGAAAACCGAAACCGAACCGAACCGAAAATAACCGAACCGAACTCGTAACCGAACCGAAATTGCCAAAACCGAACCGAACCGAAATAAAAGTTCGGTTTATGGATCGTTATGGTTTTAGCCATCCCAACCAAAACCGAACGAAAACCGAAATTAAATAAATATATATATATTTTATATATTTATATTAAAAATATATTAAAACTCTTTATAATATATATATAATATTTTTAAGCTTGAAAAGTATATTTTTTCAAAAATACATATAAATAAATGAAAAATTAAACAAATAAAATAAAATAAAATAAAAAAAGTTCGGTTATTCGGTTATTGGGGTTCGGTTTTCGGTTTTCGGTTCGGTTTTCGGTTCGGTTGGGGGTTTGGTTTTCGGTTTTCGGTTATACCCAAAAAAAAAATTAACCGAACAAACCGAACCGAACAAACCGATAACCGAACCGATGAACACCCTAGACTCAAGTATGTAAGATTTTAAATTTCGTAGTAGTATATTTATAAATTTAAAAATTTAAAAGTCCATTAAACTTCTTTTAAATGAAGAGTATTATTATTATTATTATTATTATTATTATTATTATTATTATTATTATTATTATTATTATTATTATTATTATTATTATTATTATTATTATTATTATTATTTTTAATAATAATAATTATCTCACAAAGTGTTTATAAGTAATAACAATTTGTACCATCAGAGGGTTGGGAAAAATTATACGCTATCATAGGCGCTTCTAATTTCTTTGGAGATTCTAAATGCACATACCGAAACCCGCCTAGCTACTTACTACTTTACTTAACTTAAAAAAAATTAGAATTCAAATTGGTCGAGAAAAGAACCGCGCTAGTCGGAATTTGGGGAAAGATAGAGAGCTCTCTAGGCTCTCCCGATCAAATTGAGAGTTCGCTGCCATCCATGAATATGTCGCACCCGCCAGATTCGAGGAGTTGGCGACATTTAATCAAGCCCCCTCGAAAAAGTAAGGACTTTAGGCGATTCCAGATCCGACCCATCTCTTTCTCAGTCGATTCCCGGGTTGTCGGAATCTCGGTTCGATCAGACCAGAGTCACATTCATTCGCTTATGGGAGCGCTCTGTTCCCATTCTCCACCGGTCATCAAGTGATTAGCCACTCAATCCATTTTTCCATCCGATGATCTTCGCCCTAGACTCACTCGCTCGACCTGCCTTGATTGCCTAGCTAATGCTACCGCCGCAAGCAACCTCTCAAAGAATAGGGTGAACGACCCTTCTTTCTAGTATCTAGATCGGTTATTCCGCTCGCCGAGCCGCCTATCAAAAGTCTTGCAAGGAACCTCACCCTCAATCTTTCAGATACAGAACCGTGTGTGATCAGAAGCTACCGACCCTGCGGAGTTATTGTTACTTCCTCGGTGAGGAGCATGAACGAGATAAGACTGATTGAATCAGAAGATTATTTTAATCGACTTAATTAGAAGATCTAATCTAATAACTATTCAAAATTGATGGTATTTCAACCACGATAATCTTGGTTTGTACCAAACCCGATAGTGATTCTTCCGATTCGTATTAGAGTGATGGCCCCCTGAGTCAAAGGGAGAGCTTCTGCGCCTCTCTTCAAGAGATAAGATTCGGTATCTGAATCGGCTGAAGGAGAGTGAGAGTTCGAAGTTGCCGGTAGGTCAATATTCGAGGGTTTCTTTCCCTTAGTCATAGTCCTTATTTGAAATACGAGGCCTAGAACCCTATACGGGGCAGTGAGAGGAGCTGCTTCTTCTATTTATACTTGCCCATCAGGACCCTTGCCCTATGTTAGCCAGTTTCAACTCTGGACCATACCGCAGCAGCGGTTGCCGCTCGATCGAAAAGGGTCTAATCCTGATATGGGTATTGGCGCCTTTGATTAAAGAATGTTCTCTGCCTTTTTCCTCCACCTACCGGGCTAGGTAATTGTTGGAATGTGCTTCATTGGAACATAGCTAATCGTCCTTGATTTTAGAGAATTGCTGGCTCTGCCTCGGCCTTTCTGCCTATAGTATAAGGAACCTATTATAAGGTAGCAAGAGAGCTCTAAGAAGTGGGGGCGACCTCGTAGTTCTATAATGATTCTTTCACTCCTATCCCCTCATAAGAGGAGGATGCCAAGAGTTTCGCTCAACGGCCTAAGGACTTCCTCATCGTCACCGCCAGTGTATTCGAAATGATCACCGATTTTCTCCGGAGGGTGGTAACTCGAGTCCCGAGGTTTATCGCCAGAAGAATGTGGAGGGATCGTGTGTCGCTTGAAGTCCTTTGGGTGGTGGTGGCATAGAGGAGGTTCACCGCACTTCTTTGGACGCTTAGGCTCCTTATCGTTATCCTTATCATCATCGCCTCTTGGATGCTTAGGCTTTTCGCCTTCTACTCGCATGTCGTTTTGAGTTGGTATTCCAAGAATGCTTCAAATAGTTTTCTTTCATCAAAGGTGAAAGTTGCAGATCGTTGAGACATTTGTAGCACCGACTTGAAATCAACCCGCATCAAAGAGAACCTGCAGCTCAATTGGATTGATCGTCATTGTTACCGGGTGGATTGCATTGTTTGCTTGACCAATTTCATGAGATTTGGATAGAGTCGTTCGGTGAACATCTCCCTTGTCACGCCAGAACAAAGGTCAAGAAGGAACTTATGAGTATATCCTTAATCATCTCGCTCGGTTCCCCTTGGACATCACGCTGCATAAAATCTGGATATACTCTTTCACTTGACATCTTGTCCATCTCGTCATGTAGAAGATTGAGGTCATCACTAGTTGATTCAGATTTTGTTGGTCACGCTCTTTCTTCCCGACCGCTGATGCTTTTACAATCTTTTTAGCCCGGATATCCAAGATTCAGTTGGTTTCTTCACGATTTAGATGTGGATCTGGTTGTGCCTTTGGATGGTGGAAGTGAAGAGTGAGAAGACGAGTCGATGATGATAAGACATGAGGAGACTCGTGGTCTTTCAATGCTCGATGTTTCTTCCTTGGAGCGTGATGGGCTATCTAGAAGAAAATCACCATAATCAATATCTTCACAGATTTCGGACTTAGCCGTTTCATCACCTTAGTATCTTCACCGAAGTTTTCTCACCTTTTTCATGTCCGGTTCCTCTATGTCATAGTTGATGGAATCCTCAAGTTGCCTTTGTTGTTGTTCGTGGGTGATGGTGGTACCGGTTCCTTTATCGGGTTGATTAACCGCCGGAAACTGGTGTTGCTTGAGTTCCACCACTGACCCTCCGGGCCACGAGTTTGATCCAAGACGAATTCATCGGCAAGATATTTGAGTCCGAGGTTCTTCAACTTCTTTTGATAGTCTCTTTCCTCATCAAATGGTTCTTCTTCGAGCTTTCCTTATCATGTTCAAGCACAAGAGTTTTCCTTTACCTTTATTAGCTTTTGACCGGGAGGTTTAGCTACTATTTGAGTGTCATCGATTGCGCTTTCAGTAGGTGACCTCTTCGTCTCGATTCGTTTCCTCGTAGCTTTCATCCATTAGCTTTTGTTTCGGTTCGTGCTTAGGAATAGGAATGGCTTCCTTGAGGAACTTTCCTTTGAGAGTATGTGACCTCTTAGGAAACTTTCTCCGCTCTCGCTTGTAACACTCCCCCGACCGCCTCTCTTGGTTTTCCTAGTAGGTGTACCGAAGATTTATCATCAAGGAAACCTACCTTGCCTTCATCAACCGCTACCGATACCTTTTGTATGAATAAAGTTGTTTGACCGCATTAGTAAGAAGGTGATCCGCAACACCGCACCTTGTTTCTTTGTTGTTGATTCCTTAAACCGACCGCGAGTGTAGGCTCATACAACATAGAGTGATTTTGGGGTCATTAAGTGTCAAGGAATATCAAGATTATACCCTAGAGCTCTTTGGATCAAAAGTTTGGTATATCTCGATATATGGGATCTTGGTGCCAAGCTTTTGAGGAAATACATCATGTCGTCCCATATCGTAGCTTCAACTTCAATGTGTTTCATGTTGACCAAAGCCCAAAAGATCTCGTAGTTCCATGAGCTTGGGATGCTCATAACCACTATCATGTCCGTAAACGGATTTAACAATCATAATGTAGAGGTTCTCCATGGTCGGGAATATTCTTAAGATCCACGGATGAATGCTTTGTGATTACTCCTTCGACTTCGCCATAGCCAATGTCGACCATGAATTGTAGAATGACCTCTTCGCTTGGTGTAGCATTGTATTCAGCTTGGCTCGATGACAGAACAAGAAGAATAACCCTTAAATCACTGGTGTGATGGTGACTTGTTTGTGGTTTAGAGTCACCGCACAACATTTTGACCTTTGTTCTTTCACATTGTATGCCGAATTGGTGAATGTAGATCTCCCAGATCAGAAAGCGAGTTGGTGAGCATGTTCGATAGGGGTGAGTCTTCGTAATATCCACCGCGATCTCACATGAAGACTCTGAACAGGTGAAAATATCAAAATCAACTCTAAGGTTGTTCTTTCCGATCTTCATTGAATAACCATGAGGGAAGATATCTTCAACAGTGAGAACGTTTGGTGCTTCCACATTTTGCATTTGAGCGTCCATGTCGTGATCTGAAAGATATTTAGCCAAAAGAACCAACATATCAAAAGAACCAACATATCGAAAGATTGTTACGTTAGTCAACAGTTGATTTTATTGTCTATTATTTAAATGTGATATGTCGATGATTGTTACGAGTCCAATGTCACTTGTTAGTCCAATAGTCCAAACACGTCGTGATAAGTTTCGTGTGTTGGTTAACTTTGAGTTTTAAAGTCCAAGTTTTCACTTATTTTTCACAGCTTATTAAACATTCAAGCTTATTAGTGACATTATTGGTTTCGTGGCGTTATGATTTATTTATTTACAAGTTTGCACGCGTAATAATTCATAATTAAGGTTAAAAATAGGCTTAGGCGTAGATTTTGCAAGCTTATGCGTAAACAGGAGTGGTATACGCGTAAGCATAAGATTATGCGTAGGTTCTTGACTTACGCAGTAAGCAATATGGAACCTTATGCATAAGGCTTAAGGAACCTCACGTAAGAGTGAACCTTATGCGTAGAGGTTATCACACGCATATCCTTCACAGGATACGCCAGTAGTCCCCATTGTAGAACCTTACGCGATAGGTTACGCCAGAAGATAACTCTTCGCGATAACATTCTACGCGTAGGTGATCCTTATGCGTAGATGTTCAAGTAACCTTGATTCTGAATTATTCACGCGTAGAAACCTGAAATAAAATCACCATATCACCAACATTAACATCTAAATTCAATCCTTATCAGTTTTAATCATGAATACACTTTCAAGCAGTTATGCGTAGAAACTGGGTTACGCGTAGACTTTAAACCCTAATGTTCAATTTCTACATGTAAGAGTTTTAGCCATAGGAATTACACCAAACTTTTTCTGGGGTATCTTAGAGGTATAATGAGATGTTCTGTATAAGTTTTAACATCAAACATGCTATGAATCAAAAATACCCAAAAAGTTTGAACTTAAACCCTAATATTTAATTCTCTCACAATTAATGTTTTTGGGCAAGTTATGAGTATGGATATAATCAATTTAATATATACACAACATCTTTCACCCAACCAATTAACCAGAAACACTCACACATGAAAACCCCCAAATCGACTTATAAACCCTAATTTTGAAAAATGGACAATTCGTGTTTTTGGGTGGATTAGTTTGATAAAAATGGTTTTGGCACATAGTTTTGAACATTTTAACACCATTATATCATAACAAACACACACCTGATGATCTTGTGTTCATGTGCTTACGCGTAGAACACGAAGATCATCCAAACTTAAGATTTAGCCATTTAATTTGCAAATAAATCAAAACCATTGTTTGTAAACACGTTTAGATTATGAAACCACTTACAAAATGATGATCAAGAAAGCGGATTTGAAGATTGTATGATAGGCGTAGGATGAAAGTTGTTGAGGTAATAAATGTAAGTAATGAATGTGTAAGAGAAGTTGGTGGAGGTGTTTTTGTTTAAAAATAGTTTGAATATTTGACAGTTTTAGTCCCTCTACCTTAACCTTTTTCATCCAACGCCCATAACTTCCATTTTGGTTACCAAACGAATGATATTTGAAAAGAAACTTGACGACACTCCCCCTCGACTTGAGAAATAATGAAATTTTATAAATTTGGGTCCGAGGAGTGTCAGTAAACCAGAAATGTGACCACTATTATCAAAGAAACAACCGGGATGAGGTAACATGCAAGTACAAGGTTTATGAAACCGAAAAATATTTGCTTTCTCCCCCTCAACACTTGACCGATAAAATACTAAATTTTGAAAGAGTAAAGTGTTGACGGAAGATTTGTACTTGCCATGTTAAAAGAAATATAGATAGAAGAATATTTTTGTTGTTTTATGAGATTTTATAAGTTTGTATTTTGTTTTTGAAAAATATTTACGAAAGAGGTGTTGGTGTTTAAATGGTTTTAAGAATATTTTAAAAGTTCATCCAGTTCCTCTGGAGTCAAACACCGCATACCAATCCGGTGAACCAACTCATTAAACCTAGCAGTGAGCTATGGCTTTGGTGAGGAGATCCGCCAATTGGTATTCAAGACCACAAAGTATAATTCAACAAGACTTTTCCACGTGCTCCTTGATGAAATGACATCAAGATCGATGTGCTTTGATTTTGAATGTTGAACGAGTTGCACGAGATTGCAATAGCACCGATTGTCGCAAAGACATCGATTCTATCAAATACATAACCATAGTCTTTGAGTTGTGTTCTCATCCAAATGACTTGAGCACAACACGACACGGCTACATATTCTCGCCTTGTTGAGGAAAACGATGTATAATCATCGCTTCTTCGATTGCCATGACACCGCTTTATCACCAAGAAATTGTAATGCTTCAAGTACTTTTTCGTGAGTCTAAGCATCCCGCATGATCGTCTCAAAAGCTATTAGTTCAAAACCGAATCCTTCTGATACCGGATCCCAAAGTTAATGGTTCCCTTGATGTATCGGAGGATTCTTTTAGCCTCCGAGTGGTGAGTTTCAGCTTGGTCTTGACCGATAATGGAGCAAAGATATACAACAAACACAATATCGTGCCCGCTAGTCGTTAGATACATGAGAGACCCAATGATACTATGGTATTTGGTAGGGTCTACCAATTTCCCATGTAAATCAGCCTAGTTTCTTGGTGTGAGCCATTGGTGTGGCATAGGTGTCGCAGCTTTGCATTCCAAATTTGTTAAGAAGTTCAAGGCATATTTGGACCGACTTAAGAAAATACCACGGGTGATTGATGAACTTGCATTCCGAGAAAGAATGTGAGTTCACCCATCATTGAAATTTCAAAATGTTTTGTCGTTAGTTTTGCAAAAGCATTTGAGTATTTTAAATGTGTTGACCCAAAATGATGTCATCCACATAGATTTGAACGACAAGATGTGAGCCCGTGATATTGTATGAAAAGTGTAGGATCGACCGAACCTTTGGTGAAATTATTGGCAATGAAGAAGGATGATAACTTATCGTACTCACGCCTTGGAGCTTGTTTGAGTCCGCATGAGCTTTGTTCGGTTTGTAGACGTGGTTCGGGACATCAACGAATCCTTCGCTTTTTCGCTTGACCATTCGTAAAAGCGCTTTGACGTCCATCCGAAAGACCGTTATATCCATATGAGCCGCGAATGCCGTAAATATCCAAATGATTCAAGACGAGCAACCGGAGCGAATGATTCTTCAAAGTCAATACCCTCTTCCCTGCCTATAACCCTTAGCCACCGTAACGTGACTTATTTCGATTACGCTCCTTCAAAGATCCAATTTGTTTTTCCAAATCCATTTGAGACCGATGACGAGACCCCTTGGTCTTTCAACCGCCCCCATACTTCAAGATGTTTAAACCGATTGAGTTCTTCCTACATGGATTCAATCTAGTTGTCTTTGGTCATTGCATCTTTAATGTTTTTAGGTTCGATTGGCGGACATCGAGTGCATAAATGCAATGTTCACCATCTGTAAAGACGTTGTCTAGTTACGACCGGTTGATTCGGGTTACCAATAATATTCTCAAGAGGATGGTCTTTTGTCCAACGATGTGTAGAGGTTGATGTTGGTATACATTGTGCATATTTGGAGGATTCAAATGGCTTGTAGATGATTCCGCAACATCGTGCGAGTTTCATTAGCAAACGGGTTAAAGAACGATTTGGATCAAAATTTGCGGTGGGGTACTTCATTGTTCGTAACATCATCACCGGTTCGTAGTCGTTGAAGCGCTTTGTTCAACTGTTGTTGTAGAGTCAATCGGTGGTGCTTCTTCAATAGTAGTTGTTGTAGCAGTATATCGTATTGAATATGATCAGTTGAGCAATGAAACATTAGATACACCGAGCACGTTCATCAATATCATCACTAAACAAAGGAGCAAATAGCTCTTCCATTTGTTGACGAGTAAGTCGGGGCTTGGTTCACCGATGATGGGGATTGAGGAAGTTTAAACGGTTGTAACCGGGTTCCAAGTCGTTATGCTCGTAAGCCATCTCAATAAGCTCATCAAAATTTGCATGAATCGCTTCCATAACCCGCTTTGTACAACGATTCCGCATCCGAAACCCTTAGAATTTTCACAATATCCTATAAAGACCCAATGTCGCTTTGGCTTTGAGCTTACTAAAGTCATCACGATCATTATTCGGATAACAAAGGGATCCAAATACATGAAAGTGTTTGAGGTTCGGTTTATGGTTGTGGATAAGCTCATAAGGTGTTTTGTTGTGGCGCTTGGTAATCATTGAGCGATTCCGAGTGTAGCATGCAGCTGACACGCTTCAAATTTATAAGTAACTGAAGTTTAGCATTAATTAACATCGTTTGCAGCTTCCACTAACGCAAGGTTTCGCTTTTCAACAACTCCGCTTTTGTTCTCGTGTATGTGCAATAGATGTTTGATGCTCAATTCTCACTTTCTCATAAAATGCACGAAGAGTTTGATTCACAAATTTAGTTCCTTTGTCTGTTCAAATTTGTCTGACGGTGTTTCGGAGCGGAACTTGAATTTTTGTAAGAAAGGTGATGATCATCTGTGGAGTTTGATCTTTACTTCGTAGAAAATAAACCCTAGTCCATCTTGAGTAATCATCTACATTTACTAAGATGTAGCGTTTGCCATTAATCGTTTGCATGCGCATCGGACCACACAAATCCATGTGAAGAAGATGAAGCACATGCTGAGAGCTGTGTTCCATCTTTGAAGGAAAGTGAGCACGAGTGCTTTTTCCTTGTTCACATGCTGAGCATAGGTGATCTTTAGAATATCGGAATCTCGGGAGAGCTTCAACAAGTTTGTATCGAGCAAGGTTGGTTATGGTTTGAAAGTTTAAATGTGAGAGACGACGGTGCCATAGCCAAGATTTTGTTGATGTTGCCTTTGAAAGTAGATAGATGGGAGATGAAGCAATCATGTCTTGCATGGAGATAGTGTAGAGACTTGAATTGCGAGTTCCAGATATAAGATCGTTTCCTTGTAGATCACGAATGAAACAAGTTTTCTCCCGAAAAGCGACTTCCAAATCTCCATCACAGAATTGACCGACTGAGAAGAGATTGTGACTGAGGCCTTCCACGTAATAAACCCTGCTAATTTCGATGTTGCCATTGATGTAATCTCCGTAGCCCATAATAGTCGCAAGTGATCATTCCTAATCTAACAAAGCCAATGAACTTTGCAATAAAGTTGGATAACATTTGAGATTGTCGTCATTTGTTGGGAACATCCGTTATCAACAATCCAAAGGATGATCTCATCACCGCATGAAACACGTACGACACATAGATGGAATAGAAGTAGATGTGGAACCCAAAGAGTTAGAGGGTTCCGAAGCAGTTATAGTCGAAATACACACATCAATGATTTTAGGCATCCATTTAAATCCTAGTGTATTATGTATCCATTTCTACCATCTCCAACTAGTCTTTGCTTTAGTCTTAGTGAATGCACTAGGTGGTACTACATTCCTTGGAGGTGAAATTGGAACTACAGGGACATCAATGCATTTCTTAGAATCTACAGAGGGCAGTTTACCAAGCACAAACTTAGAAGCATTAGTGGGCCTAGAGGTATTCCGTTTCTTAGGATTCCGTAAATGAGACAAGATAGCTTTAGCAACATATTTATCATGACAATCAGAAAGCATACTCTTACGACATATAACACAAGAAGCTTCATACTTAATATCAAAGGTACTTAAAGGTTCATCATTCGTTACAACACTTTTTCCATTACATTTGTCAGACACAATATCTAAAGTGGGTGCAACTTGAATTTTATTCAAAGTCCTAGGTGTTCTTCTACTCAAAGATTCTTTATTGTTCTTTTCTTAGGTCGCAACTTCCTATTCTTCCTTGTATTGCTCCTAGGTCGTGAAGTGCGGACGTTGGGAAAAGATGCAACTATTCTGCTTCAAGAGAGGGAAGCATGTTAGTTTCTTGTGTTTTGTCATTAGATGTTCTAGAGTCATTTTGAACTGCTTTGATGCGCTACATTTTGTTACTATCCTTATCTTGCTTAAGTAGCACCAACTCGCCTTAAGATCATGGATTTTATGTAACAAATCTAGATTTTCGAACGAGTGAGTCCTTCTCGTCGTAAAACATCTTTGGTATATGCCGATGATTATCAACATCTTGTGACGTCAGAGCGAGTCTTTTGAGTAAATCAAATATGACGCTATATTCCTTTTTCACTTTTGAAATTTCTTGTTCATATTTTGATATTTGACACTTCAAAGACACATTTTGGTCATCCAGCTTGCTCAAGTTTAGGACAAAGAGTTTTGGTATGCAACTGGTTGATCTTGTTTTGCAAAGTGAGTTCACGATTATGACAATCTTTTGACACCATTGAAGACGACGTTTTGCGCTTGAAAGTTCGTTTAATAAACGCTCATTTTCATCATTTAAAAACTTGATTTGTGACACAAGATCGATTCTCAACAATTTCAACGAATCAACAGATCAACAGAGATATCATGAAATGCATATGACAAAGAATGCAATAACACAACATTATGGATATCAACACGATAACATCTTCCAAGAGTCGATCAACATCTTTTCGTAACATTTTCTTTTACGCTTTGTATTAGAAATAGATGTTTCTTTTCTCGAAAACCATTTTCATCAATCCAAGTTCCTTATGAAATTCCTTTCCCAATACAATGCACAATTTTTAAAATTTTAACATGGGGTAAAATTCTTTTCCTAAAAATATCTCTTTGTTCTCGTGTACGAGGCGATTTAAAATGTTCAACTTTTATTTCGAATGAAATTCAATCTCACGCTCTAAAATTTTGAGGTCGAAGTGAAAAGTCAAAATATCCGAGAATTTGACGATTTTGGTTTTGAATTTACTTCACCGAGTGAAGGTAAAGGACCATAAATTTGTGCATAATTTGGTTGGGAGCAACATTAGAAGACTCGACGTATTTGTGATAATCCTAGGTGTGTTAGAAGACTCCTTTTGTGTGACGAAAGTGACGGCTTTTGAATAGTTAAATGGTTTTTATAAACAACATTTTCTACTTTTGATCGACTCTCGCCTTCTACATCTAATTCCTCTTGACGATGATATTCAACAACACTCATAATGTAATCATCAATTTTGTATTCTCGACCGGAAACTTCGTGGATTTGGTTTGAATGCTTTGGGTGAAAGCTTTGGTTTGTAATCGCAAGATTCGTCCATATCCATTTGGATTGGGTTTTAAAGTAAACTTTGAATAGTTGTGATTGACTCACCATGTTTATAAACAATATTTCAAACTCTTTGAGTTTGTTTTGTGTCGACAATTTCTTCAAGATGGTCACTATTCGCTTCGTTAAATGCTTTTTGTATACCGAGAACTGTTTTGACAAGTTAACAACTCACCTTGGCTTTTGAGTTTCCAAAGTAAGAGCGTTAAGTTGTTTTTATGTTCATGTTTCAGCTTGTTCTATTTGAGACAATAAAGCATTCTTCGATGCGGCTAGATCACGAACTGTCGCTCTAAAGATTTTCGTTTTGGTGTGATTTAGCAAAAGCGACTTCAAAACCTTTTTCACGCTTTTCTTGAGTTTTGAAAAATTGAGTTGTCGCTTTAAGCATTCAATATCCTCGGTTAATAGTGCATTTTACCGCACTTGCCGATTCGTCCATTCGGGATTGTTGGTCTTTAAGTAAGAGATCAACATTTGGATTAGGCAAAGGTTCGGTGTTCAACGCGAGTCACAACATGATCACTATTCGTATCCACAAGTATAACCACGGAGTCAATTTGAGTATCATAGGTAACCATAAGGTCATCTTGATCATCAAATGTAACTACGAGGTCTAGTTGAGAATCGCCGAATGAGATGTGGACGGCCATGTTGAACATTCCGAGCCTCGTCGGATTCGGATGTTGGCTAAGATATAAGATCGATGATGAATATGGTTTGTTCGGCACTGAGACAAGCCATCGTTGTCATACACTGGGCCCGTGTCACTCATGTGAAGAGCTTGCATTTGTGCCATCAACATATCTGCACGATTAGCCTCGCAAGTCCTCCATATCATCATCCGAGTCTCAGATCCGCCATAAAGCTCGTTTTGTTTGTGAGGGTTCCACCACTTCATCCTTAAGAGCAAAAAGTAAAGCCTTCTTATGATAAGCATTGCCTCTAGTCCTCGGCTTTAGGCATGCATTAGCCAGTGACCCTTCTCATTACAGCTTGTAGCAAATAAGACCATTCATCCCATTATGAGCATTCCCTGCTCAATCACTTGAGCTCTACGTTGTTGTGGAGCACCCATGTTATTCCTTCCCATAGCATTAAACCCTTGATCACCTCCTATCTGACGACCATAACCACGATTCTGAACTTCAACACGTCCATTGTTCACAACAACCTGATTCCTTGTGTTTGATGAAGAGCGAATGTGATTGTTGGATTTGTTTGTATACCGGCCAAAGGCTTTAGCAATCATAACAAATCCTTGTTGCAATGCATCGAAACCATCGGAGTCCTCATTAGCTTCACTGTAAAGTGCTTGATCATTGTTGTTGTTGTATGGAACCAATTGATTTTTTTGAGATTGTGACGGATCATATGGTGTAATTGTTGCAGTTGGTTGAGGAGCGGGTTGAGGAGGATAACTAGTTTGAGCCCACAAAGCAAGTTGTTGATTGTCCGGAAGTGACGGTGGGGCCGGAGTCCACGGATAGTCCTTTCTTTGTCAACTTCTTTTGGGGGGCTTCAAATAGTCATACAACAATCCATAAGTAGCATGATGAAGATTCTTCACAGACGGATGAAAATGACATATTTTTCCCACTCGTGACCAAGACTACTTAGGAACTTAGTGTTAACAGCAATTCTTGGCATGATGATATTGTGTTTGTCCAAATCATTGATGATGTCTGAGAATCGATGATGATATGACTCTAATGTCTCTCCGGGTTCAATCATGAAGTGCTCATAAGCCAAGTAAATTTTGGATTCCATGTCTTCTTGATTAAGTTCAGTGCCTTCCATAAGAAGAGGAATATGTTCCCACATTTTCTTAGCAGTCTTTTGAGCATCAACACTTCGAAGGATTGGATTGGGTAATCCTAAAAGGATGTATTGCATTGCTAGTTCATCGCCTTCAAAATGTAGAAGTTCATCACCGTAAAGGTCGTGACAGTTGCAATGTTTGTGAGATCATCTCTTGGTGGAATAGCATTTGGATCTCCGGGTGTAACGACAATAGGCATCTGAAATGGTCCTTCCAAGATGACCTTCTTTAAGAACTTTCCATGTGGCTTCTTTAGATCACAAAACCAAAAGAACCTAACCACCTATTGATCATAGTTTCCGGGAGTGAGCATTGGAGGTCTATCAAGTGATCCTGTCTCATAAATGGATTGTTGGCTACTTAAAGCTTCACACATCTTTGCAAACCAAGACGGTTCCGTCATAGTATTCCTGGATGGATGTTGATTGTAAATGTTTGTGTAAGGTTGTACTTGAGAGTAGGTGGTGGTTGAACCATTTGAGGTGGAATTGCTCCTTGTTGTGGATAATATTGTTGGTTAAATTGTTGTTTATAAATTTGTTGTTGTTGATTGAATTGTTGTTGTTGTGGACTTAGTTATTGTTTTTGTTGTTGATTATACCTGTAAGGAAAGTAGTTAGAGTATGGTGGTTGAGACATGTTGAAAACTTGTGTTGTGAAATGGATCTTTGTAGTCGAATGAAACGTTGTTGATGAAGTGTCCTTAGGCGTAGAAACCAAGTATAGGCAAAGTAATGCTTAGGCGTAAAAACA
This sequence comes from Chrysanthemum lavandulifolium, assembly GCA_022545495.1. Lineage (NCBI taxonomy): Eukaryota > Viridiplantae > Streptophyta > Magnoliopsida > Asterales > Asteraceae > Chrysanthemum > Chrysanthemum lavandulifolium. The sequence goes on from CM040240.1 coordinate 261,951,374, forward strand.
CCAAACTTACGCGTAAAAGTGATATTTATAGGAAGAAGAGATCGGATGAACAAACACACACACACACACACACGTATGAATATATGAAGAGTTATGCGTAAAGTTTGAAGTGTGAATTGAACAACCAACCCTCAAGTGAGGGTTTACAAGCATTATTTATAGGAAGGAACTAGGGCAACATGCAAGTTCCCTTCCTTTCCCTTATGGGCATGGGCCAAGGCTCATGGGCTTTCTACATAAGCCTTGGCATGATTACTAACATAAAATCCATATTAAGCTAACTATTACATATTAATTACTAACACTTGAATTCTAGTTTAGGAGTGATTCCAACAAAGACGACGTTTTGCATTTGAAAGTTCATTGATCAAACGCTCATTTTCAATTTTCAAAGATTTGATTTGCTGCACATTATCGTTATTCTCAACATTGTCAACAGAATCAACAACAATATAATCGAATGCATATGCAACAGAATGAAGTAACACAACATTTATGGTATCATCACAGATAACATCTTCCAAGAGTCGATCAGCATGATTTCAAAACATTATCTTTTTACGTTTAGTATTTGAAATCGTTGTTTCAGCTTCCTCAAAAACTTTTTTCATAAGACCTATCTCCTTTTGAAGATCCCGTTCCCAATATATTGCTCACATTTTAAGATTTCGGACATGTGGTAAAAGCCCTTTCTGAAAAATATCCCTTTGTTGTCTCACAAATGGCGATTGAAAATGTTCAGCTTTGATTTCAGAATTAACTTCAATTGCATGTTCCAAAAGTTTTCTGTCAGACATAAAAGTGGTAAAATATTTGAGAATTTGACATTGTTCAGCTAATGGCTTTATTTCACTAAATGAAGGTAAAGGACCATTAATTTGTGCAACATTGGATATGGGACCATCATTGGAAGAGGACTCAGAAGTTGGTGTGATAACCCAAGGTGTGTTTGATTTATCCTGTTGTGTGACGAAAGTTATGGCTTTTGAATAGTTAAAAGGTTTGTTATAAACAACATTTTCCAATTTTAACCGACTCTCGTCTTCTGCATCTAATTCCTCCATACGATTATATTCAACAACAATCATAATTAAATCATCAATTCTATGTTCTGCACTATAAACTTGAGGATTTGGTTTGAATGCTCGATGTGAAAAACGTAGTTTGTAATCAGCAAGATTCGGTCCATATCCATTTGGATTTGGTTTAAAAGTAAACTTTTGAATAGTTGTGATTGACTCACCATGTTTATAAACAACATTTCGAAACTCTTTGATTTTGTTTTGTAAGTCGACAATTTCCTCAAGATAGTCATCTATTTATTTCCGCGAATGCTTTTTGTGCTCACAATACTATTTTTGATAGGTTAACAACTCAGACTTGGCTTTTTGAGTTTCCGAAGTGAGAGCGTTAAGTTGTTGTTTATGTTCATATTTCAGTTGTTCTATTTGAGACAACAAAGCATTCTTGGATGCACCTATATCACATATCTTTTTTTCCAATGATTTTTCATTTTGGTACGATTTAGCAAATGCGACTTCAAAACCTTTTTCACGTTTCTCTTTAGTTTGAAAAATGTTGAGTTGGAACTTATAAAATTTATTATCCTTAGTCAACAGTGCAATTTTATCCTGTAATGACTTATTGATGTCGTGGAACTTTCCCATTTGAGATTTGTGAGTCTGAATTAAGTTGGTCATGAGCTCAAGATCTGGATTAGACCAAGGTTCAGCTTGTTCAACGTGAGTCTCAACATGATCATTGTTTAGATCCTCAAATATAACCACGGAGTCAACTTGATTATCAATATTAACCATAAGGTCATATTGATTGTCAAATATAACTATGGGATCTATTTGATTATCATCGGAATGAGATGTAGAAGGTTCATGTTGAACACTCGATCCTCGCCGGATGCGGATGTTGGCGAAGATATCGCACCGAGAATGAGTATAGTTGGATCCGTACACGAGACAAGCCGTCGATGTCATACACTGGGCGGTGTCACTCATGTGGAGCCCTTTATGTTTGCCATTAACATCACAAATGATTAGCCTGCAAGTCCTCCATATCATAATCAATCAAGATTAGCCATGAAGCTCGCTCCTTGTTTGTAAGAGTTCCACCACTTCATCCTTGAGAGCCAAGAGTAAAGCCTCTTGTGATAAACGCCTCTTGTCCTCGGCTGGGGCATGCATTAGCCGATGACCCTTCTCATTATAGTTATAGCATCGAGACCATTAACCCTTTCGAGCATTTCCATGATCAACCACTTGAACCCGTTGTGGAGCACCCATTTATTCCTTCCATTAACATTAAACCCTTGACCACTATTCATCTGACCATTAAGAATTTAAGTTTTAGGTTTTTAGGGTTCATCTCCCATGAATCTTCTGATTCTATGGAGGAAATATGTTAAATCTTGTTCCATTGCACTCATATGATATCTAGGACACTCCAGAAACATTCTTGTTTGATTTGTGTGGCTATATCTCTTATGCATAGATTAAGGGTTTAGGGTTTAAGTAATTTTACGCCTAAGTCTTTTTGTGTGTATCTGATATGTTCTTGTGCTTATTTTGTGATCTAAATGATGTTTGGAATAAACTGCTATCAAGTTTTCATGTTTATATTCAACATGTTAATTATTCATAATGTCAAAATCTTTAGGTGTTCAAACCATTACGCTTAAATATTACTTTTATGCGTAAAGGTAACGCCTAAGAGAAATCTTATGCATAACTCTTACGCATAAGAGGTCTACAGTGGATTACGAGTATCTTGGAAAGATATTCGTAAACAAGGCTTGATACGCATAAGCTTTACTCTTACGAGTAAACTTTACACGTAACATATAGCTTATTCCTAAGCGTAAGCCTAAAGCCCTTGAACTTGTCTTACGCGTAAGAAACTCTTACGCATAAGCTTGGTCTTACGCTTTAGCTTACTCCTACGCATAAGCTCCTTTCTTACGCATACAGATCCTTGTTACTCATAACCCACTGTTCACTACATTTTGGCATGTTACGTATATGTTACTTGTTAAATGTTACACATAAGTCACAAATACCTGATGTTTCGTATAAGCTTACAAATGTTAATATGTTGTGTGATTAAGTGAAAAATTGGACTCTGAAATTTCAAAATTAACACGTTCACGTAACTTATCACATCAACTTCAAACAATTGAAAAAATGTGACTTAGGACTTGTAACTAACATAAACATGTTACCATCAAACAAGTAATTAGATAATAAATCAGACTAAATCGAACACATTGTGTTTTCATATGTCTGTCTCTTTGTCTAATGACTTTCAGATCACAAAATGGCTGCCAATCAAGCAAACATCAATTCCCCAGCTAAGCTCTCGATGGCAAACACATTCCTAGCTGGCAACGATAAAACAATTGGCAAGAACAATCTCCGTGTCATCTTCAACAACTTCATATGCTCATGATCATCTTGCATCCATTCAAATTCATGCTTACAAAGTCATACTGATGATGAGTATGATTCAATGGATGAGGAAATACTATTTCATAAGACATTAAAGCAGAAAAGGATGAAATTCCATGCTTCAATCTTTCTGGTTAATCAACCCGGTGGGGCAGGAGGGTCAAGCAGTAGTCCTCCACTTATGGAAGGTCCATCGAAACAACTCTTACCCTATCCGATCCGGTTAATCAACCCGTAAGGATCGGTGTCACCGCTACTAAAATGTTGAAATGAAGCATCCACAAGAATAATCGAAACAACCGCAGAAGAACAAAGATGATGAAGATGAGGAAACTTATGATAAAGGAGATTACGATCATGATAAGGATGAATGAGTCATGATGATGATAATTTACGGTCAAGAGGAAATGATGCGAAAAGAGGCGTAAGAAGTCGCTAGAGTCAAGAGAAAAAGTTAAAGAAGGAATCAGACAACTACTTAGTTGACAATCCAATACATGATAACATCAAATATTCATGATTATTAAGTGTCAATTTCCCCCGATAATGCTTGTAATTTATATCATTTATATGGATTTACACTTGTTTTCCATTGTTTTCCACTTTCAGGTAAATTACGAGCATTGGAGCTAAGGAGACGCGGAATTGGAGAATTATCTAAAGAATTATCATAGTATGCTGATTTTGAAGAAGTTACGGCGTAACTCTTCTCTCACATTACCGTAACTATTGCGTGACTCAGAAAACCAACTTATCAGAAGGTTACGGCGTAACTCTTCCCAAAAGTTACGACGTAACTATATTAGGTCAAATAAGGTTCCACGCCGCTGATACTTACGCCGTAACTACTCCATCAACTACGACGTAACCGAGTTTATTGAAGACTACGGCATAACCACTTATTAGGTTAAGCCGTAACCAGCAGATCTAGTGCAAAATACGATGAAATAGAAGGTTACAGCGTAACTCTCATATTAGTTACGTCGTAACCTAGATCTGGCCTATAAATACCCCACGAATTCCAGCATTTCTAATCATCCCATTCCATACAAAACACTTAGAGAACGTGGGAAAAAGCTCAAGGAAGGTCTAGAGGAGCACACGAAGCTGTCTCCAAGGGAGAAATCACTCCCATACGATAAGCATTAGCATTTTATATTTCTTTTACTTTCAATTCATGTATTTTGTACCTTTGAATATTGAATTGGTTTGTATGATTAATATGAGCGGCCTCTTGGTGCTGGCCTAATTATGATTTCTTAATTGTTTTGTTTGCGTTTATATTACTTCCGTACAATTATTTCTAAGTGTATGCGTGCATAGTTTATTGGTAGCCACCCTTGGTTCGGTAGTTTTGAATGGCGGTAGAGGCCAATTGCCTAGGAGATATGACCAACTGACCCTAGGTGACCGGACTGAGATGGGAAGGGTAAGATATGACCAACTGATGACCCTTTCTACTTGTGCGATTTGACCAATTGATCACCTATCGTTTGGATGAACTTCAGAATTAGGGGGTGAGTGTCTAAGTTCCTAAAGGCCGGGCACTCACTATTATAAATCTAGCATGTAGCGGTACTTAATGACTTGGTATTCCCAATGACTCTTACAGGAGCTGCCAGAAGATGGATCGAAATATTGCTAGCTGGGGCAATTAATACCTGGGCTCTACTTAAGAAACACTTTATTCAGAGATATTGTCCGCCGTTGAAGATTTCTAACCAGCATTTAGAAATCCATAATTTCAAGCAAGAAGGCGACGAAACGTTGTACCAAGCCTGGGATAGATACAATAATCTCCTTTATAAATGTCATACAAATGATCTGAATAACCAGCAAAAGGTCAACATCTTCTACAAAGGAATTAACGTAACTACAAGGCGATGTCGGACTATCAAGGACCCATCCCGAACATGACCCCTACTTCATATTGAAGCCATTCAAAAATGGTGATCACTCTCAAAAGTAGCACTATGGAGGAAGTAATAGAAACCAAGGCAGAAGTTTCGATGGAATTGCAGCAATAACCAACAAGCTTGAGAATCTCGGTAGAGATATGCTGAAAATAAGAGAAACTATTCATGCCATCCAAGTCGGCTGCGAAAACTGTGGTGGGGAAAATTTGACTAAAAATTGTCCTAAAATTGACAAGGAAGATACCATCGAGGAAGCTAAATATGGAGAGAATAGGCCTTTCTACGGGGATAATCGTAATGGGTTTCGTGGAGGACCCCTTCCGTATTATGAGCATAATGAAAGAAGAGCTAACCTGGAGGAAATTATTAACAAGTACCTTATGGATACTACCAAGAGGCAAAAAGAGCAAGAGGAATGGCTGAAAAATTTCCAAGAAAATACAAACAAGAGCCTCTCTTCTCATGACATATCACTTAAAAACTTGGAAACTTTAATTGGAATGCTTGGTGACGAGGTACAAAGAAGAAATGAGGAACAAAGGAACAAATCTACTTTATTTAAGGCTATATTCTCTGATAACAACAAGTCCTCTGATGAGTCTGATACTGATGGCGAAAGTGAGTTACGCCGTAATCACATCTCAGAGTTACGGCGTAACCCGAATTCAAGCAAGGACACAGGTACCAAGGTCGACAACCCTAAAAGGAGAAGTCATTGGTGTAAGGCTATTGCAATTGACGATGGGGAATGCTACAACTTATGGGCCTCGTGTGATCCTCAAAAAACCTGCGATGGAGGAGTTGATAAAGAGAGGGTAAATGATGATGATACATGTGGACTACACTTAACGATTTAAGAAAGGTTAGCCAAATTCTCGATTAACGAAGTGGAAGGACCACCTATCAAGCATTACCAAAACCCTTACTCGTCATGGAAGATAAGATTACTCACGCTATTAACGTGCAACCCTTTTTGTGAATATTGCAACGGAGGAGGTAATGTGAAGAACGAAGTTTGGATATGCCCATATGAATCTGGGAGGCATGACGTTGATTTTGGAAATCTATCATTCAGAGATTGGTATTCAGTAAGATTTGGGGACATGATAATTAATTCGGATTTGTTTAGAAATCTGGAACTCAAATATGAAAAACATATTCTTCGAGGAAAACCATTAAGCCCCTCGATGATATTCCTTCTGAAGATGACAATGACGAAGGAACTCAAAATCATTGGTGTGAACAAATTAAGACCGGTGACGGAAATGTTTGGGCTTCCTGCAACCCTTTTGAGTATGAATGTGACGGGGGAAGAAGCATTGAGAGGGTTGGGGAAGACGAGTTCCTATGGACTTCAACTAATGATTACGAAGAATGAAATTGCCTTGGCCGATGATCTCTATAACATATTGGATTTCACATACACATCAAACCATAAATAAAGTAGGCATATAAGATGAGTTTTAGAGAGAAAGTTAGAGGTTTGGGAACTTTAGTGAGAGAAAGAAAATCTTATTATAGCTCCAACTCTCTACCTGGGAGGTAGAGAGTATTTATAGTCTTACAATAAAATGCCACCGACGGGTCATGGATCGTGCATACAGTGGGTAAAGACCGTCCGTCCTCCACGGTGTTACTTAACTAAATACTACTTAACATTAAAGAACTACGACTAAAAGCTTTCTAACGAATACATATACTTGAGGTGACCGACACTTTTATACCTGTATTTACTAAATCCTAACAATCTCCCCCTAAGGGAGGTCACCTCAAACACACATTAAAATTACATAGAATACAAACAGATATTACATTGAGATTGTTCTTGGATTCTTGTTCATGTTCTTTGTTCTGTAGCTTGTAGTCTTTGATTCTTCATTTTGCATGTCCGGATAATCGATCGAGGTCTTTAAGCGATCTAGGTGATAATGAGTTTTGAGCCGCCTTTGAGATCATCACCACAGAAATCTCGACTCATCCATTGTGGTGTTGGTATTATGTGATGTTGTGACATTTGGTTCGACATGCTCACATTCGGATCATGATATATTCTTATCGAGTAGCGGAAGCTTCGTTGATTCAAGATATTGGCGCAGAGTAGCGTAAGCATGGAGTGATAATATCAAAGTCATTGATGCACTAATCATGATTTCTTTGGAAATGAATGTGTTGTGTGAGCATGCGGCTATGGATTGACCGCCCATTCTCGATCACCGAAATGTCGGGTGCTCCTGCATAAAACGATTAGCAATAAAGCGCACAAGAGTGTCTTTGATCACTTTTGTTGAATTGAGGTACACGCCCACGGTTCCCGTTGATCAAGACAAGCATCGCTGTGATCGTAAAATTCAAGAATTTCCTTGATGTGGTTTCGCAATGCTCTAGCGGTTCTCAAACCGAACGCCTCAAAGAAGACAATACAGAGTGAGTGAACCAAATAATTGAGATTCACCGATTGATGAAAAGAGATTTGAGAAAACAATCGTGTACCGCTCAATAGAAATTGTTTTGCAATACAACGAAGGTTTTAATGAAAATCAATTATCAATCATAAACACCTTTATTTTTGAAAAATTAGTACACAATTGATGTGCTAAGGAAAGAGTTTTTAAGCACAACGCCGGTTTTTCAAAGGTATCCGCTAATCCATAACTCGAACCGTGATTGATTCAAAAGATTGAATCGCCCATTGTTTCATTCGGTTGTCATATGGTTGATCTATTGATAGATCTCACATGCCACCCACCGTGAGCTTGTTTGATGTTGGCTCCGAAGGCTTTCCATCTTCATTGTGAGTATGTTGGCATACTACTCGGATGTTCTGGCAATACCACAAGGATAATGCGTAGGACTCAAGATATAATCTCTCTTTCCACATTGTGTGAAATAGAGAGTCTTCATTGAAAGTGTCCTAATGAGATTTGTAGATGATCTCGTGGCTCTAGACTCAATTGTGCATATTTGGTTCCTATGCCGGAGACTAGGGAGAGGGTCTCCTTCTTCAATATCAACAATTTCTAAGAGAAAGTCGATAGATTATGTCGGTTCCCCGTGAGAATGAAACAAGTACTTTTATGAGAAACTTGAGTGGCTTGGGAAGTTGTAGTGCGGTCGTCCACCGGGTCCATGACGCCTTGTCTTCAATACCGATGTTACCTTGGTAACCACCAATAGCATATGAATTGAACCCGGTTTACGCCCAAGGTTGAATAAATGGAGGGCTATTTTTCACCCTTTTCACATTTAATTTCTTTTTCATTCTTCAACCCTTCAAGCTTATCGAAACTTCATAACTAGAACCTTGTTGGGTTTATTCCAAGACTAGCTCGGTTTGATCCGCACTCTTCCCATATCTTATTTTTCTCCTTTTTCAATATTCCTAAGGACTATACATTATCAAGTGGTTTTGTCCTGGGTAGATCCCTCCGGTTCGGCGGATCATCGGACCTCAACCTAACCTTATCATCCTTATATCACCATGCATAAAGTAAAGTTGGTCGGTCATTTGATATAGTTCTTCCGCCTTGAAACCAATTGAAAACCATTTGAAAATCAATCAAGATACTTGTGATATAAAATCAAAGTATTTTGTATCTTAATTGTTTTGATATTTTAGAAATGCTCCCCCTCAACATATACATAAAATTCAGAAATTGTTTAGCACGTGGAGGCAAGAGATCTTTGAAATCGTTAGATTAAAAATGAAAGGTCCAATCTTTTGATTAACATTTTCTAAAATGATCATCATCACTTCCCAATCAATTTGAGTAGATAAAACATTTTGAGGAAGGATGAGGTTTTCAAGAGTTTGCTCCCCCTCAATATGTGCCTCGAAGTTTGAAGGAGTTTTGCACATATTAGAGGGAACCTGCACTTAGAGACAATTTAATCATGTTTCAATAATTTAAGGTTTAAAGTAGATGCTCCCCCTCAACACGTGCATGGAAAATTTGAAATCGTTTGTCACATGCGGGGAGGAAAACTTGCTAAACACTTATGAACCCATTTTCAAAACATTTGAGATTTGAGATCTCTTGTTGATTTAAATTGATTTTGAAAGCTTTTGAGGAGAACTGTGACTTTCTTATGATAACATTTAGCCGATAAGAATCAAGTTTGAAACATAAGACTCCAAAGATTAAACATGCTTGAGTATCTTTTTAGAAAACATTATAATAATCAAGGTCTTGTACCAATTGTATAAACTTATTGTAAAACATTTAGAGTAGACCTTGCTCATTTACGTGCCAATTGATTGAAAAATACACTTTGATTTAATTGAAAAATCATTCTCCTCCTCAATCAATGACGAAAGTTGTTGATTGAAGGAATGAAATTTTGACATCTGAAAGCTCGATGATTTTCAAAATAGAGTCCGGAGTGTTTTCAAAACAATTATGTTTTCATTAGATTACGAATATTTTTCAAGAATCATTAGAAGGAAAAATATTTGAAAGGAAACATTTGTCTTGTTAATGACAAACATTTGTTTTAAGAATCGAGCATGAGATTTGAGAAGCAAGATAAAGCATGGCTCGTTTTTCTTTGAAAACGGTTCTTGCTCGAAATGACAATAAACCATTGTTTCACTTTCTCTCAAATTTTTTTAAACGAATATGTACATTCGACAACATCTAAAGACCCGTGTCACTCTTTGACCGACAAAGACAAAGACCGTAGATATTAATCGAATCAAGAAGAAACATGAAAAAGACAATATATATATATATATATATATATATATATATATATATATATATATATATATATATATATATATATAGGAAGGATCAATAAGAAGAATAATTAAAATGAGAAGGGTAAGAAGTAATTTAGCCACACATTTTAATATGGGAGGGAAAATTTGAATGAAGATGCATCCATTTTTGTAGGTGCATCTAGAATGAGTGGTTGTGGTTACTTCCTATCCTTCTTATTTTTATTATTCTTCTTATTTGATCCTAACTCTATATATATATACTAGTGTCAAAACCCGTCCGATGGACGGGTATGACTTGTGGTTTTTATTTTTAGAATTTAGAAGAACAAATATATACTAAAAAGTAATTAAAAGTTAAATTAAACGGTTAATAACTATAATTGATGTTACAATAATCCATAAAACGGCTAAAAGCAAATAAGTATTTTGGTTTTTGGTTTTTATTTTTAGGGTTTAGTTGAACAATTGTATAGCTTGCCCGATGGGCGGGCATGACTTATAAATATTGTTTGTATATTTTCTATAGTGAAAGAAGGGTTGTAGAAAATTGTTTGAAAGTGGACATGTTAAAAGGCATTTAAAACCGCTATGGTGTTTATATAAGAGATCGATTTGCGATATTATGTAAATGATAGGCAAATGAATTCGATTCAAACCTAAGGTATTATATTTGTTTGAGTCCTTATTAATTGATTTTATAGTTTTCATATATTTTGGAAGGTCAAAATTAAAATAAGTTACCAATTTTTAAATTTCACTTATATACAAAACATAAATTTAACACGTTAACATCCTAAGAAACTCACAAGACCTGAAGATAATAGATAACGCACACATAGATACATATTAGCGGTCGATCTTGATGCTTTTAAATTACATTTATCAAATCAACTGATAAATAGGATATGAAGAGTGACTTACTTAAATCAACTTATGCTAATGTAAATATGGGTATAATAATTAAATATTTATGATAAATAGAGTATGAAGAGTGACTTATTCAAATCAATTGATGATTATGTTAATACTTGGTATAATAATTAAATATTTATCATAGAATGACTTTTCAAACCCTAATATTCCCGAAAGATTTGTATAAGTTATTTGCTTTGAGTGCATTCGTATTTTTTTTAATTTTATTGATGAGTTTGGCAATCGAATATATGATATATGTATAGATTCAAGTTTTTTAAGCAGCCATATTCGAATATTACTTGAGCCGGTCTCAAAATTAGATGATTAAAGTTCGCCGAGCTATCGAGCCGAACTCGACCCTACCTTGTGAGTTGTAAACTGAGCTTAAGCCTTGTCAAGCTTGAACTTGGATTGGCTTGATTATAGCCCTACTATCAAGTGTGGCAATATTGATAAATTAACAAAGAAAATTCTGTGAAGCCTAATCTATCAGACTATATGATATGCGGTATAGAGATAAGTATAAACAGTTGTTTGAATTAACTCATGGGTAAACAAAGAGGTTCATCACAAGCAAACTAAAGACTCACTCGTTATCATATTTTCCTTTAACATAAGAAGGGTGTTAAATTTTTTTAGTGTTATTTGTAAGTGAATGATACATTTAGTCTTTGTTGTTTTAGACCTTTAGAACATTTTTACTCATATATATTAACGTTCAAACAACATCTTAGTATTAGAAAGGATAAGGGCCATACAGAGTATTGCGAAAATAGTAGCAACTCTATATTGGTTATTATCTTAGCTTCAATTATTCATTATCTAATCGAGTAACCATAGATGGAGCACGACACAAAAGAAGAAACGTAAATAAGTACCATGATATAAAGGAGTTGCTTTTACAAAGAGGATATCAATGGTTACTTACTGATGGATTATATCATTACCGACATCATATGTGCTTTTTCTTGTTTAACATAGCAACTATAAATAATGTGTTTTTATTATTTAACCACTGTTCCAATAAGCAACTATAGATAGTGCATTTTTATTATTTAACCATTGTTTCGATGTACTCGTAAGACTTCCTTTAGTATACCTTCTACAATATCCAATCAAAACACTTAAATTGTATTTCTGTAAATAGCTTGTTGCACTAACAGCCTTTTACCAAACACTACTTCAACCATGATAACCATCTAACAGTTTCCGCCCTACCCACTTTGACCCATTTACATCGGGTTACGCATTAGTCGACCGTTTATATTATATGTTCACAATATGGACAAAGGATGGTGTCCACACCAAAGATGCAATTAGCTTTGCTTATTACCTCTGAAATAGAGAAACCAATGATTTATCACCAACAACAATAGTATGTTGATATATAACAATTGAATGTAGGGTGTTAAATAAAACACATACAAAACAACAAGATTAATAATAATAAAAATAATGTATTAAAATTTAAAAGAGAGACAGACAGACTTGAAATAAAAATAGTCGTAATAATAACATAATGATGTAACATCAAGGCGAAAATTACAAACAACGCTGACAGGGGGCGTTTAGCTCAAAGTTCCTTATTCTTCCTTGCGGTCTCTAGGGATAACTAACATCTTCTCTTTGCACCTTCAGAATCCTGAGGATAAATAATACCATTAATGTTGTGGAACAGCACAACAAAGCCATCAAATGGTTGTCGAGTAGTGATAGATTTAGAGCATGTCAAGATCTCGAGAGAAAGCGATAATGTCTTAAATCACACCTCCAAGTCTACATCAACATCCGATCACATTGATTAGAACATAATCATATTTTAATCATGTGTACATATGATGGTGTTGGAACATGATTTAGGAACATAATCATCATTTTAAGGAAAATCATATGATTATACTTGGAGATTATATCACATGTAAAACTAAATACTTTATTTATGCACTTTTCTATATAAATCATAAAGAACTTTAGAGAAGGCAAGCAAATGAACAATCTTTGCTCGCTTTTCCACCATCAAATCTCTCTAAAATTCTTTTATGTGGTTCTTGGCTTGAGGAGTTGATGGCTCTTCATGCAATTCGCTTTTCCAATCAATATGGATGTTTGAGTCCCCAATATCTCTTTCAAAAGATTGTGTTAAAGGCACATCAACCATCTCAAATGACCGGCATGATAAAGGTATTTATTTTAAAGAAACATTGTCTATGACATTGATAAGTAATTTCATTAATATATTTACAAAATCTAAACATGCTAATGAGTATTTATGTTGGTAGTATCATAGTATAAATACCTCATCCGTAACCAAAACTACCACATCGGGATCAAGGGAATTAGTTGGATGTAACGATATCATTGCTCTAAACATAGTGGGAAGAAACAACTCAATCACATCAATGATCGTGTGAAACCGCACCTCTAATATCCTCGGAACTATGAAAACCATGATCTTTTGGCGGCTCATCCAATTTCTCACCTGAAGTTCTAGCTAGTAATGAGGCTCGCTTTGACCAATACTATCGTTCATAAGTAAAAGTATTGACATCTAGAAATTCTTTCTCCAATTTTGTTAGAACATCTAACACGGTTCTTAATTCACTTGAATCTTCTTGCTGACTTGCGGTAGAGGTGGATTGACAGTAAGGCTAAATAAAGGGTCATTGGTAATCATTAACCCATGGGCGGGCAGGACTTATAAATACATATACATAAGATTTCATCATATATAAATAAGATTATTTGTATCCTAATACACTACAAGAAAAGTGGCTTTTTAGGACCCCCATAAGCGTCATAAAATGGTACTTTTTAGGACCTTTCATTTAATAGGACCAAGGATGAAAGCGTTTCATGTAAGGCGGTTGTAATAGGTCCAAAGCGTCCTAACCCTTATGAAACCAATTTTATGGTCGTATTATATGTCTATGAACAACACAAATAGCGTAATAATAAAACCATATTAGGACACTTTTACAATGTTTTAACATGTGATTACCTACTTTTAATCTTTTGAGACACATAAAACGTCCTTAAAGTATTGTTAGGACGCTTATGATGTAACATCATAGCTATTTTAGCAACCAAGAAAAGGGTACTAATAACTCAAATAAGATTATGATACCAATTTTATGGTCGCATTTTGTTCTATAAACAACACAAATAACGTCCTAATAAAAACATATTAGGACACTTTTCCAATGTTCTAACATGTGGTAACCTACTTTTAATCTTTTGATACACATACAAGCGTCCTTTAATGTTAATTCTTAAGGCGGTTATCATATACCATTATAGTTACTTTAACACCAAGAAAAGGGTCCTAATATCCCAAATACGATTATGAAACCAAATTTATGGTCGCATAATATGTCTATGAACAACCAAATAACGTCCTAATAACAACATATTAGGACACTTTTACAATGTGACTTGTTGCTAAATTAAAAATAACATTTATTCATATTTTCGAAAGCCTGTATAGATATGTAAATACCAATATACTGTATAAACCAATTTACATAATTTACACACAAAAAATATGGGAACCAATACACTATTTATTCCATAATCATAAATGTACTTAACAATTACATTCTAAATTGATATTCTACTAGACACCAACAAATTATACCCGGCCTAATAAATGTAGCACACTAAACATGTTCTAAGACATATAAGTTAAGAGGAAACAAGTAAGTCTATCGAAAACTAAGAACTCGGCTGTTGCATAAGCTTCCAAAATCTGCAAATTCGATCAAACATCCACTATCTATCCAGGTAAATAGGTAAATATTTCAGGTTTAACTCTGTACCTACAAGAAAAAAAATACAACGGTGAGACACTCGTGGCTGACAATAAATGAGTGATACTTATCCTAGATAAGCGAAAAGCTAACCTTGTATTGTAGCTCACCCTTGGTGTTGGAGTTAACTGAAAACGTATGCTACGAATCAATGTTATAAACTGAAAGAAGTAAAAAAGTACTCTTAATACTTATACACTTCAATAAATCAATTCAATATTAAGAATACATAGTTTAAAAAGACATCCAAACAAAATTAATGGGAGAGTTCAAGAAGATAATGCATTAAACATTAGAGAGTTGGACTTATGGAAAAATATGCACAGTATACTATCAAGCCAAAAAATAATATGTATAGATCCAATAGATAACATGACATAGATTACAAGTTTAAGACACCCAAAACACACTCGTCCCTTGTTACTTTTTCCGCCACTTACTCTTATTGATTAGAGGTGGTTTAAAGTGATCAAAGAACATGTATCATCAAAGAACACTACCTAAATCAATAACACCATACCTTTAATACCAAAAAACAATCAACCTACAAAGAAGCATGCTCCTTTACTGGTCCAACAGATAAACACTAATGACTAATCTAATGAGATATATCATTCAACCAAATTAGTAATAAAAAAATATACAAAAGATGCAACATTAGTAATAAAAAACAAATATAAAGAGACCAACAACTTCACAAAAACAAGCAAGAGCACCAAATCAAAGCAAAGAACAATCACAAAACACTCATAAAGATGTTGAGAAACAAAATGAACAAAACCCATCTCGCATCTAAAACAAATCAAGTCTTTCAATACAAAACACTCCATTTAACAATTACAAAAACCAAAGTAATTAGATAGAAGATACCAAACCTAGTCTCTGGACCAACAGAGATCGATGAGAATGAACAGAGACGCAAGCCCACCAAGTTTCACTGAAATACCAATTAAACAATGCAAAAGTGTTCGTCATAACTCATGACAACATATTACTAATTAACAAAAATTTTGCTTTGAGGTTTTGGATCTGAAAAAAATAGAAAAGAATAAGCAGAACAAATCTTTCATGACAAAACATAAGGCATGAATGTATTGAAATGAACGAATGATGATGGAAAAGGAGGAACAATGATGACCGATGATGGATGAATGAGCCCGATCCGTGAGAGGCGGTCGTATGTGGTATATGGATAGAAACAAGTAGGGTTTCATAATAAGTACTTATATTTTCTTTTTAGTTTTTGGTTTAATTCAATTTTCGTTCAAGTTTTTTGGGGGAAAGTAGTCAAAAATTTTGGGGGGAGTGAAATTTTTAGTTTATGCGGGAACTAAATACTGATTTTAGGCTGAAATTATTTTTAATAATTAGTTGGATACCCGCGCACAGCAGCGGCGATAAATATAGTTATATAATAAATATATTAAATGAATTGTTAACCCAACTCTCCCCGTAATTCCCTACGCGCTTAGTGAATTCATTTCACAACACTCCAAATGTATATTTGTTAGTTGTATGTGTTTGTTTGGGTTTTTCGTATCTTTCCCGTGACATCATTATTCCCGCATATAAAACTACTTTCACAATCTCTTACCCGTCAAACACTCTTCCAAAAGTAAATGATTTTGATACATCAAGTTTGTATTGATTAAAAAAAAAGTTAAAGTTATAAAAATTTGAATCAAAATAAAATAAACATACTAAAAATGTAAAAGCTAAAAAGTCATAAAAATATGTAAAAATGGATGTTGAATTAAAGAGCACAAAATTTTAGAAAATATGGTAAAATTAGATCATAAAAAAATTAAACGAATAAAAATAGTCCCTGTTTTTATGTATATTGAATTGGTTAGAGGTGGTTTCGATGGAACAATGGATATTGAATTGGTTAGAGGTGGTTTCGATGGAACCGTTGTGGACAACAATGACTTAGTTATTGCCGATGAAGAAGATCCATTGAAGAAGCTTAATGATTTCAATTAGCTAAATAATAATAGTCCCTGTTTTTATGTAAAATTAGTTGTTAAGAATCAATGACAATCCTCATTCTTGTTTGTATAACTCTTTCTTATACATTTCTTATTTAAATTTAGGTAATTTTAACTTTTAGCTTCTTGTTATTTATATTTTCAATTTGAGATCTCAAACAACCACGCTTAAGGGGTGTTTGGCTCAAGGGGTCAAACGGGTCAATATGGCTTATCATTGTTTGGCTCGAATGCCCATATTAAGAGCTTAATTTACCTTATTCAACGTTGTTTCTCTTACATTTTTGTTTCCTTTAGTAGCTTGTACTCTTGACTAGAGAATTCTTAGCTTAATTGGGATTCTAGATCTTATCTTGTTGCTTTAATTTGGTATGCTAATCACCCCATTAGATCGAGACGACGATGAGTGTGTAAATACTCATCATTTTGGTCAAATCTGAATCGTTTAAAATGCTCGAAATGCATCAAAATCTGAAAATATTCCAAAATTGCATTTTATATGTTTCGGATGCAAAATGTTCAAAATCGATGAAAAATGAGCTAAGTTTGCATAATTGGCGCTTTAGTCCCCAAGTTTCAAAATTGTCGAAATAGTCCACGAGCACATAATTTCAAAATAAAAATCACCAAAGGTCCTTTTAAAATCATAAGTTGTCAAAATTAGTCCTTTGGTGAAAAATATCAAAAGTTTTGAGAAATTACAAGTTTGGTCCTTGAAGTTTAAAAATTGGCAAAATTGGTCCTTGTGATTTGAAAATAACAAGTTTGGTCCTTGTACTATTGAAACTTGTCAATTTCAGCCCTTGGAACAACTTTTCATAATTGGCGATTAGGTCCTTAATTTTCGAAATTACAACATAGGTCCTTATGTATTTAAAACCCTTTAACACCACTTGGACTTGTCTTAAACCTTTGGACCCCGCCTTAAACCCAGTGACCCCATCAATTACATTTGGACCCTCATTATTAAATCCCATCGAACTCATTTGACTTCTCTTCCCTCCCACTCACGAGATATCCTTCATCATCATCACAAAACTGCAACTCCACTAATACTCAACCCACCGCCTCCTCCATCATCATCCTACCTCCACCTCACCCCACTCCAAGGATGCATTTAATGCCTTCTCTACCAAACACTCTACCTCAAATTGTTAAAACCAATTTTGGCGCAAAACTTCATCCAATGGCCAAAATCATCCCAACCAATCCAATGGTCCTTATAGTCTTGGGATTTGAAGAGAGAGAGAGAAGATGATTGGTGTATAAATAAGCAAGAGGAAGGAAGCTAGAGAGGAGTACTTAGTTTATTTTTAACAATGTATGTCGTTTTTAAGCTTATCATGTCTTAACTAGTTCTCAATTGAAATTTCCAGTTTATTTGTATCAAACAAAAGTATTTAAGTGTTTTGCAAATCTGTTTAAGTGTTAATTCAAGTTAATGTTCATTTTCCATACTTTATGCTCACTGTTGAAATTTCAATTCTCAAACTCCTATGTCAAAGCTGTTAGTAGCTTATTTATAAGCTTAAACAAGCTTATACTAGCTTATTAAAGCTTTCTATAAGCTCATATTTCAGTTTCAAGCAATATTGGACTTTGGTCAACAAAAGTCAAACAGGGTTGATTTGGTGTTGGAAATGGAAATGGGTTAATGCAGACATGGAAATGGGTTGATTCTGAGTTCAAATGGTTGGTTTTGATAGGCTAGTAGTTCTGGTTTCAATGATGGCAAGCCATAGTGGCTGGGACATTTGTAAGTTAATTCCAAGTTTCATGGCAAAAACGGTTCTTGTAGTCTTGGTTGATTTTTATCTGTTAATTTAGTAGTATTTAGGTTATTTATACTCAGTTTGATCATTAATTTTAGAAAGATAAGTGTTTAGCTTAGTTTTACTTTGCAAATTAGTACTTAAAAGGGTGTTTGGCTCCATTGGTTTAACTGTCATTTAGGTGTATGCAGTGGCAAAGTCTTGTTGGTTCATGCTTGTTTAACTCTAATTAACTCATTTGAGTCATTAACTTGAGCCTGCAAACATCAAAAGTCAATAGCATACTAAAACTGCCTCAACTTTGTCTTAATCATTGTAATTTTGGATTAGCAAAGTCTTATTTTGTGTTTAAAAGTCTTAGACATTGCTTGCATTATTCTTGTTCCATCATATAACATCATAACTTTGTCCAAAATTGGATTCAAAACTCAACAAAGTCAACTCTTCAAAGCTGTTTTTAAAGTCAAAAATAGTTGAAATTGCGCTTTGAGCCAAGCTAAGTAGATTTTGATTGCTTCATTTACGGGTGTTATCAAGTGGAACTTGGTGTTTTAAAAACTTCAGTTGGTCTTAATCCTTATTACCATTTTATTAGATTTTTGCAATTTTTTTTAGAAGTCTCAAAACTGCTTCTCTTTTAGGTCCCAATTCCCCTGTTCACAATTCTCAGCTTAAGCTGAGATTTCTCAGTTTTGTGCAGCCTTGCACAGTGCTCATTAGATCTTGTCAAAGTCTAGTTTTTGGTGTACATGTTCTTAGCTAGGTCTTTTCCAAGTTCCAACTTTTGGTTTTGACTTTAAGCTTGTTGAATAACTTATTCTTGTGCTCAAAAGTAGTACCCAGAAACTGTTTTTGTACTTAAAATCAAATAAGCCAAATCTTTGTAACTTGTGATTCGAGATTAAAGCTTGTTGTTTTAAGTTGCATTTGGTTCTTATAGTATATTAGAGCTTACATTATGATTGGTGCTTATTGGGTGTCATTTGGCTTATTGCAAGTCTTATTCATAAGCACATTCCATAGCGATTCCATAATCTCACACACAACCACCTGTTTTCCATTTTCCTAGTTTCATAACATTATTTTAAACTTAACTTGAATTTTCAG
Source organism: Chrysanthemum lavandulifolium (assembly GCA_022545495.1). NCBI lineage: Eukaryota > Viridiplantae > Streptophyta > Magnoliopsida > Asterales > Asteraceae > Chrysanthemum > Chrysanthemum lavandulifolium. The sequence goes on from CM040240.1 coordinate 261,971,056, forward strand.
ATTTTTCCAAGTCGGTTTAGTATTTTCTTGATTTAATTCGGTTTTAGGTCTTTTAATTTGCATTTAATACAAAAAATTAAGAAAAGTTTCAAAAATAAATTTTCATTTTCTTAAGTTAAGATAAATATAAAAGCCAAAAAAAATATTTTCTAGATTTTCTTAGTCAAATTTGTATTTTTAAGCAATTTAAGTAGTTTTAAATAGTTTTAATTCATAGAAAATAGAAAATATTCGAAAAATGCAAAAATAGTTTTGAAAATTCTCTTTTGTTATTTTAGATTTTTCTAAGTCATAATTTTATTTTTCTAGCTTTATTTCATATTTTCTTCTAATTTAGGTTATTATTAATTAGTTAAAAATAGTTTTTAATTAATAATAATTAATTAAATAGTTATAAAAATAATTTTCTTTTCCTAAATATTTTATTTTATCATTAGGTTTGTAAAAATGTCATTTTCATATTTTTAGGGTTAATATTGATTTAGTTTCACATTTTCATTTGTACGCTACGTAGTTTTTAATTAAGTTTTATAAAAACATAAAATCAAAAACATCATTTTGCAAATAGTGATAGCGTTTATTTAATATTTTTTATCTTTTTAACTTTCTTTAATTTGCATTTAAGCCATTGTAATTTGTTGGCTTTTTCTGTAATTATAATCATAATCAAATCCCTTTTTCCGTTCAAATTTCTCGATCACTATCGTTTGGTGATCCATTGCATAGCTCATTTGGGACATAACGACCGGGAAACACTATACTCCCAGGATCTTCATTGAGTTTGTGCTTAAGCCGTTTAAGTTTCTTACAATTGGCCATTCACAAGTGGTCGACTTATGTGAGAAAACTTGACGGTTTGCACGGATCAAATTTTAGGCGCTACGCGGGAGTCAGGTCTTGATTATCTTCCGTTTAGCAGTTAGTAGTTTGAATACTCACTCTTTGTTCATATCATCCATCTATCCATCTCTATATATATCCATATTTTCTTATAAAAAATCCAAAACCCAAATCCAAAACATATAAAACACAAAATATTTTGCTTTTGTTTCTATATATGTATCAAATATAAAAATACAAAAGATTTGTCGTTTTCTTTAATAATAACAACATAAAAGATTATCACCGCAAACCAAGGCAAAGTGTACTACCTAACTGGGGTACGACCATAATAAATTCGAACTAAAGATTTAAAACTTGCCTTTGTGTCCTTGTGATTGGTGTACCTTTTTCAAAGTACCATTCATCTTGCGATTATTAGTTAAGTTCATTTGTTTTGCCTCGATTTTGTGTTAATTGATTTTGTTGTTATCTAGTTTGAACCGAAAAACCTAAAAGATTCACCGTTGTTTTGCCTCGATTTTGTGTTAATTGATTTTGTTGTGATATCTACGTTTGAACCGGAAAACCTAAAAGATTCTTCTCACCCCATTTTTATAAAACGTCTTCATAATTCCATTTCTCTCCTTAACTCGAGTTTCCTTAGAGTTAACTCTAGTGTATCTTTTCGCTCTTCTAGATCTGTGAGCCCATTTCGTGAGCTTGTCAAGATTCCAAGAAGGCGTGTTCGTGAGACTTCTGCTCCATCATCGGATCGAGATCCGATCGCTCACACTACTTCCGTTATCATGGCGGAAGAACGCCTATGTGTGAGCTTCTCCGTGCACCCATCGACGGGTATGGAGATGCTATTGTTGTACCAGCCATTGTGGTGAAAATTTTGAACTCAAAACCGGTTCTTGAATCTTGTGACCTCAAATCAATTCTACGGTTTTGAGCGGGATGATCCTCATGCTCATATTAGATGGTTTAACAAGATTGCATCTACCATCAAATACAAGAATGTCCCTACTTGATCTTTGTTAAGCTTCTTCATTCCCATTTTCTCTTGAGGGCAAGCCGGTTTGGCTTGAAAACAACCCCTCACCAATTAAGACATGGGAAGATCGGTGAAGAAATTTGTGAATGAATTCTATCCACCTTCCAAAACCACGAGTCTTAAAATGAAATCATCAAATTCACTCAAAAGTTTGATGAATCCTTGATGAATCGTGGGATCGTTTTAAGGAATTGCTTTGCAAATGTCCTCACCACGGTTTCTCCGAGTTGATGCAACTCGATACTTTCTACAATGGAGTGAGTCAATCGATCAAGATTCTCTCAATTCCTCCATTGGAGGAAATTTCCTAACAAAGCTGTCAAAGAAGCTTTAGCGATCATTGAAAACAAGTCTAAAGTCCGCCTTTGCACGAAGCAAGCGGTTGTTTACCAAGTCGGTGTTGGTCCTTCTTCTTCATCGCCCGTGAGTCAATCTAGCACCGATACTAAGATTGACAAACTCACGGAAGCTATTCAAGCTTTGGTTCTCTCCAACCAAAAGAAAGTATCTTTTCACAAACTTCACCTCTGCCGGAAGTTAAAAAGTGGAAGTCTGTGTTACTTGTGGTGGCCCCATGCTTATTATAATCTGTATGGCCACCGATGGTAACCCTTTGAAGCTAATGTTGTGGGCGGGATCTCTAATCAAGGAGGCAACCAATATCGTGCTCTCAGAGACCCGAACCACCGTCCTAACCACTACCTGGACCTCCGGTTTCAATCAAAACCGTAATCAAAATCAAAATAGACCAAACCAAGGTTTTCAAAACCAAGGTAATTTTAGTCAAACAACGGTTTTCAAAATCGAATCAAAATTTCCAACATCAAGGAAATTTCAATAGAAACCAGTCGTGAAATTTCAACTGGGTATTTTCATGGTAATAATCAAGGAAATTTCCAAAATCAAGGCCCTAATCCTAACAATAGAGGCGAATTTTCTGTGCAAACTCAAGCCATTGTTCCAACTGGACCATCATCGATGAGTTGTTGAAACAATTCATGAAATCCCAAGAGGAAATGAATCGGTTGTTGGTTAGCCAGATTTCGACATTAAGAAGTCTTTAAATGATCGACCCTCGGGCTCGGTACTTTACCTAGCAACACGATCGCTAATCCGAGGGGCGATTCAAAGCGATCACAACCGTAGTGGTGCTTCATATCTTGGACCCGCTATTCCTACTACCTCTTCTTCTTCTCTCGAAGGTAGTGGAAAGTGAACCTAGGCGACAAAGGACAAGGAACTTCCTACTAATAACGGAAGTACCAAAGAATGTCCATCCTCGGGTTGTCCGAAAAAAACCAAACACAGGTTGTTTTGAACCTCCGGTTGGTAACCCTAAATCAAAACTTCTATTCCTTACCCTCACGTTTACATGAGCAAAGCTCCGCGAGAAAGCTAGTCATCGATGGAAAAATTCTTTCAAATTTTCCAAGAACTTCACTTTGACATAAGCTTCGGATGCCATCATGTTGATGCCCAAGTTTGCATCAACTCTCAAACACATGTTGAGCAACAAGGAAAAGTTTGTTTGAAATGGCCAAGACTCCTTTGAGCGAGAACTGCTCGTGATCCTTTTAAAGAAGCTTCCCGAAAAGCTAGGAGATCCCGGAAAATTTCTTCTTCCTTGTGTTTTCACAGGATGATTGAATGCTTTGCCCTTGCCGATCTTGGTGCAAGCATCAATCGATGCCTTATTCGATATGGAAGAAACTATCTCTTCCGAACTTATTCCTACCGCATGACTCTTGAGCTTGCGGATCGTTCTATCTCGCGTCCTCTTGGCATCGCCGAGGATGTATTTGTAAAGTAGGAAAGTTCCATTTTCCGGTGATTTTGTGGTTGTTGATTTCGATACGATCCTCGGGTTCCCTCATTGTTGGAAGAGGATTCACGAGAACGGGCGTGCTCTTATTGATGTATTTGAGCAAGAAATCACTTTACGTGTGGGTAATGAAGTCATTACCTTTAACCTCGATCAAACTTGAGGTACTCCTCAAATTATGACCTTGAATCGGTTAATCGAGTCAATTTAATTGATATTGCTTGAGAGGAGTACTCTCAAGAGTTTCTTGGTTATCTTCATAATTACGTGAGTGGGAATTCCACCACATCTTCTCAACCTATCATTGCCGACTCTTCCCCTCTCTCACTCCGTTTGAGGAGGTGACTTCCTTCCGGAAGAGATCGATGAATTTCTTGCTATCGATGAGTCAATTCCGCCGGAATTGATGGTGTTTATGATTCGGAGGAGATATTCTTTATCTTGAGCAATTGCTTAATGAAGATCCTTTACCTTCACTCCTCCGAAATAAATCACAATTGAGGAAATCAAATCGGTACAAACTTCTACTGATGAATTTCCGAGGTTGAACTTAAGGACCTACCTCCTCATCTCGAGTATGCATTCTTGGAAGGTGAGGATAAATTACCCATCATAATTTCTAAAGACTTGACCGAGGAGGAGAAAACTGCTCTCATAAAGGTCTTGAAGTCACACAAGCAAGCAATTGCTTGGAAACTCTCCGACATTAAGGGTATCAACCACGAGTTTTGTACTCACAAAATCTTAATGGAGGATGACTTCAAACCAGCGATCCAACATCGGAGAAGGGTGAATCCTAAGATTCATGAGGTTATCAAACAAGAGGTTCTCAAACTTCTTGATGCGGTTTGATTTACCCGATCTCGATAGTCCTTAGGTTATCCCATTCATTGCGTTCCTAAAAGGGTGGCATAATGTTGTCACGAATGAAGAAAATGAGTTAATTCCAACTCGATTGGTTACGGATGGCGTGTGTGCATTGACTATCGCAAGTTAAACGAAGCCACCCGTAAAGACCATTTTCCTCTACCCTTCATGGATCGGATGCTTGAGAGATTAGCGAGGAACGAATACTATTGTTTCCTTGATGGTTTCTCGGGTTACTTTCAGATCCCCATTGATCCGCTAGATCAAGAAAAACCCACATTCACCGCCCATACGGGACATTTGCCTATAGACGTATGCCTTTTGGCTTATGTAATGCTCCCGCACGCTCCAACGATGTATGATGGCAATTTTCCACGACATGATCGGAAACAATGGAGGTGTTTATGGATGACTTCTCGGTCATTGGGGACTCATTTCAGACATGTCTCCCATTTAGACAAAATGTTAAAGCGATGTGAAGACACCAATCTTTGTCTAAATTGGGAGAAGAGTCACTTTATGGTCAAACAAGGCATAGTCCTTGGCCATAAGATTTCCAAAATGGGATTGAGGTAGATAGAGCAAAGTTGATGTTATTGCTAAATTGCCTCATCCTACTACCGTCAAAGGTATTAGGAGTTTTCTAGGTCATGTCGGCTTTTATCGTAGATTCATACAAGATTTCTCTAAAATCGCTCGACCTATGACCCATCTTCTCGAAAAATATGCTCCTTTTATCTTTTCTCCCGAGTGCATCGAGCTTTTGAAACATTAAAGAAAAAGCTTACGGGCACCCATTCTAGTTGCCCGATGGGATTTACCCTTTGAGCTCATGTGCGATGCAAGTGATTTTGCTATCGGTGCGGTCTTGGGGCAACGCATAAAACCAAGCATTTTCACCAATCCATTACGCAAGTAAAACTATGATGAAGCTCAAACCCATTACACCACTACGGAAAAAGAATTATTGGTGTGGTGTATGCGTTTGAAAAGTTTGACCATACCTCATCTTGACCAAATGCGTGGTGTATACGGATCACTCGGCTCTCAAATATCTCTTTGCAAAACAAGATGCAAAGCCGAGATTGCTCCGTTGGGTTCTCCTCCTACAAGAATTTGATATCATTATTCGTGATAAAAAGGAGCCGAGAACACGCTGCGATCATCTGTCGATTAGAGAACCTCACCAAAATGTGTTCGAGAAAAGGAAATAAGCGAAACATTTCCTCTCGAAACACTCAATGTGGTTTCTTTTCGTGGAGACTCTTCTACCCCATGGTTTCTTGACTTTGCAAATTACCATGCGGGTAACTTTGTGGTGAAAGGGATGTCGTCCCAATAGAAAAATAAATTCTTTAAAGATGTGAAACATTATTTACGGGACGACCCTACTTGTTTAAAATTTGCGCGTATCAAGTCATCCGCGATGTGTATATGGTCGGGAAGCCATTGACATTCTCAAGGCTTGCCATTACGGACCCTCTTGGGGACATCATAGCCCCAACTACACCGCCAAGAAGGTGTTTGATTCAGTATTCTATTGGCCCACGATCTATAAGGATGCCCATGAATTTGTCAAAACACGAGACGCTTGTCAACGTCACGAGAATATCTCACAAAGAAATGAAATGCCGCAAAACGCCATTCAAGTGTGTGAGATTTTTGACATATGGGGCATTGACTTTATGGGGCCATTTCCTTCTTCCCGTGGTAATAAGTACATACTCGTGGCCGTTGACTACTTGTCAAAATGGGTTGAAGCTAAAGCTTTACCCACCAACGATGCCCGAGTTGTGGTGAAATTCTTAAAATCTCTATTTGCTAGGTTTGGAACTCCACGAGCCATAATCGGTGATCGTGTAGTGCGCATTTTGCAATGACCGGTTTGATAGAGTCATGCAAAAGTATGTGTAACTCACCGTCTCTCTCTGCGTACCACCCACAAACAAGTGGGCAAGTGGAAGTTTCTAACCGGGATAAAGAATTCTTGAGAGGACGGTTGGTGAAAACCGTGCCTCTTGGTCGGATAAGCTAGATGGCGCACTGGGCCTTCCGTGCGACTTATAAAACACCCATCGGGTGCACTCCATACAAGCTTGTATACGGAAGGCATGTCATCTACCGGTTGAGCTCGAGCACAAGGCATCTTGGGCCTTGAAACATGCCAACTTTGATATTCAGACACGGGGTGATCATCGGAAAGTTCAAATGAATGAATTAAGTGAACTCCGTGATCAAGCATCGAGAACTCTTTGATCTACAAACAAAAGACAAAGAAGATTCATGACTCAAAATCAAGAACCGCGTTTTCAACATTGGTGATCGAGTCCTTCTTTTCAACTCAAGATTGAAGATTTTCTCGGAAAATTAAAATCCCACCGGTGCGGACCATTTACCATCACTAAAGTATTTCCATATGGAACCATTGAGTTATCTCAACCCGATGGTCCAAACTTTAAAGTGAATGGTCATCGGTGAAGCATTATTTTGGAGAGGACATTCCATCTATGGTTGTCCGGACTTACAAACTTTCCCATGAACCAATGAATGCGGGATCGAGTCAAGCTAGCGACTCGGTAATCAAAAAGATAGCATGCCATATGGGTTTTCACCCATATTTACGACTTCTTTCTATCTTTCTACCACCCTAGTGTGGGGGGGGTTGCCCATGTTTTGTATATAGAGTCCTCAAAAAAAAAAAAAAAAAAAAAATCTTTCTATTATAATGGCCGTAGTATTTCCCTTTTCGTTTTAGTTTCGGCATAACCGCGGTACTTTGAATATTGAGAGCAATATTCATTTCTAAGTGTGGGAATTTCACGAATTTTATCATGTAACTATACCAATTCCCGCTTTTGGCCAAAAATTTTTTTTTGAGTAAGTGTTTTGCACTTACTCATTGGTTATCGATCCACCTTGTCTAATAAACTAAAGGATTGGCTAATCCAGAGCAAACGGCTCTTGGTAAAGATATCTCAAATCTGTTGACGACTTGCAATTTGCCCAAAATTGTATGGTATTATTCGCCATATCCTTAAAAGTGAAGAGTTGGCTAGCCCGAAGTTTATGGCTTGTGGTAAAGGTAGTGGAAAAACCATAATTGGTAATCGACTCACCAAAGATAATATTGATAATTTATCTAAGAGTTGGCTAGTCCGAGAGCAAACGGCTTCGGTAAAGACAAATCAAATCCGTTGAAAGTCGGTGGTTTGCTCAAAATCACATGGTTATCGGTGTACCATGGTTCTTACTTGAACTGAAACATTTGGCTACTCGAAGTAATGGCTTTTGGTAAAAGATTCAAATCCATTAAGTTTTTCAAAAAGATTGCTAGGGACTAGCAATAGTTTAATGTGGGGATTGATGAGTGTGTAAATACTCATCATTTTGGTCAATAATCTGAAAACGCAAAATGCTCGAAATGCATCAAAATACGAAAATATTCCAAAATTGCATTTTATATGTTTCGGATGCAAAATGTTTAAAATCGGATGAAAATGAGCTAAGTTTGCATAATTGGCGCTTTGGTCCCCAAGTTTCAAAATTTGTCGAAATAGTCCCCGAGCACATAATTTCAAAATAAAAATCACCAAAGGTCCTTTTAAAATCATAACTTGTCAAAATTAGTCCTTTGGTGAAAAATATCAAAAGTTTTGAGAAATTACAAAATTGGTCCTTCAAGTTTAAAATTGGCAAATTTAGTCCTTGGAAATTTGAAAATGTCAAGTTTGGTCCTTGTACTATTGGAACTTTTCAATTTCAGCCCTTGGAACATCTTTGCATAATTGGCGATTAGGTCCTTAAATTTGAAATGGCAACATAGGTCCTTGATTATTTAAACCCTTTAACACCACTTGGACCCTTGTCTTAAACCTTTCGACCCCGCCTTAAACCCAGTGACCCCATCAAATACATTTGGACCCTCTATTATTAAATCCCGATCAAACTCATTTGACTTCTCTTCCTCCCACTCACGAGATCCCCATCATCATCATCAATTGCTGCGCAACACCTACTAACACTCAACCCACCGCCTCCTCCATCATCCTCCCTACCTCCACCTCACCCCACTCCAAGGATGCATTTAATGCACCCTCTACCAAACACTCTCAAACTCCAAATTTTTAAAACCAATTTTGGCGCCAAAGCCATCCAATGGCCAAAATCATTTTACCAATCCAATGGTCCTTATAGTCTTTGGGATATGTCGAGAGAGAGAGAGAGATGATTGGTGTATAAATAAGAGCAAGAGGAAGGAAGAGAGGCGTACTTAGTTTATTTTTAACAATGTATGTCGTTTTTAAGCTTATCATGTCTTAACTAGTTCTCAATTGAAATTTCCAGTTTATTTGTATCAAACAAAAGTATTTAAGTGTTTTGCAACTGCTTAAGTGTTAATTCAAGTAAATGTTCATTTTCCATACTTAATGCTCACTTGTTGAAATTTCAATTCTCAAACTCCTATGTCAAAGTCATTAGTAGCTTATTTATAAGCTTAAACAAGCTTATACTAGCTTATTAAAGCTTTCTATAAGCTCATATTTCGAGTTTCAAGCAATATTGGACTTTGGTCAACAAAAGTCAAACAGGTTGATTTGGTGTTGGAAATGGAAATGGGTTAATGCGAGATATGGAAATGGGTTGATTCGAGTTCAAATGGTTGGTTTTGATAGGCTAGTAGTTCGGTTTCAATGATGGCAAGCCATAGTGGTGGGACATTTGTAAGTTAATTCCAAGTTTCATGGCAAAAGCTGTTCTTGTAGTCTTGGTTGATTTTTATCTCGTTAATTTAGTAGTATTTAGGTTATTTATACTCGGTTTGATCATTAATTTTAGAAAGATAAGTGTTTAGCTTAGTTTTACTTTGCAAATTAGTAGTTAAAAGGGTGTTTGGCTCCATTGGTTTAAGCTGTCATTTAGGTGTATGCACGTGGCAAAGTCTTGTTGGTTCATGCTTGTTTAACTCTAATTAACTCATTTGAGTCATTAACTTGAGCCTGCAAACATCAAAAGTCAATAGCATACTAAAACTGTCTCACTGTCTTAACTGTTGTAATTTTGGATTAGCAAAGTCTTATTTTGTGTTTAAAAGTCTTAGACATTGCTTGCATTATGCTTGTTCCATCATATAACATCATAACTTTGTCTAAAATTGGATTCAAAACTCAACAAAGTCAACTCTTCAAAGCTGCTTTTAAAGTCAAAATAGTTGAAATTGCGCTTTGAGCCAAGCTAAGTAGATTTTGATTGCTTCATTTCTGGTGTTATCAAGTGGAACTTGGTGTTTTAAAACTTCAGTTGGTCTTAATCCTTATTACCATTTTATTAGATTTTTGCAATTTTTTTAGAAGTCTCAAAGCGCTTCTCTTTAGGTCCCATTCCCCATTCACAATTCTCGACTTAGTCGAGATTTCTCGATTTTAGCAGACCTTGCACGCTGCTCATTAGATCTTGTCAAAGTCTAGTTTTTGGTGTACATGTTCTTAGCCAGTGTCTTTTCCAAGTTTCAACTTTTGGTTTTGACTTTAAGCTTGTTGAATAGCTTATTCTTGTGCTCAAAAGTAGTACCCGAAACTGTTTTGTACTTAAAATCAAATAAGCCAAATCTTTGTAACTTGTGATTCTGAGGTTAAAGCTTGTTGTTTTAAGTTGCATTTTGGTTCTTATAGTATATTAGAGCTTACATTATGAGTTGGTGCTTATTGGGTGTCATTTGGCTTATTGCAGTGCTTATTCATAACACATTCCATAGCATTCCATAATCTCACACACAACCTACTGTTTTCCATTTTCCTAGATTCCTAATATTAAATTAAACTTAACTTGAATTTTCAGATTTTTCCAAGTTAGTTTAGTATGTTTCTTGATTTAATTCGGTTTTAGGTCTTTTAATTAGCATTTAATACAAAAATTAAGAAAAGTTTCAAAAAATAATTTTCATTTTATTAAGTTAGGATAAATATAAAAGCCAAAAAATATTTTTCTAGATTTTTCTTAGTTAAATTTGTATTTTAAGCAATTTAATTAGTTTTAAATAGTTTTAATTCATAGAAAATACAAAATTATCGAGAAAAATGCAAAAATAGTTTTGAAAATTCTCTTTGTTATTTTATATTTTTCTAAGTCATAATTTTATTTTTCTAGCTTTATTTAATATTTTCTTGTAATTTAGGTTATTATTAATTAGTTAAAATAGTTTTTAATTAATAATAATTAATTAAATAGTTATAAAAATAATTTTCTTTTCCTAAATATTTTCTTTTATCATTAGGTTTGTAAAAATGTCATTTTCATATTTTTAGGGTTAATATTGATTTAGTTTCACATTTTCATTTTTACGCTACGTAGTTTTTAATTAAGTTTTATAAAAACATAAAATCAAAAACATCATTTTGCAAATAGTGATAGCGTTTATTTAATATTTTTTATCTTTTTAACTTTCTTTAATTTGCATTTAAGCCGTTGTAATTTGTTGGCTTTTTCTGTAATTATAATCATAATCAAATCCCTTTTTCCGTTCAAATTTCTCGATCACTATACGTTTGGTGATCCATTGCATAGCTCGCTGGGACATAACGACCCGGGGAAACACTATACTCCCCAGATCTTCATTGAGTTTGTGCTTAAGCCGTTTTAAGTTTCTGATTGGCCATTCACAAGTGGTCACCATGTGAGAAAACTTGACGGTTTTGTACCTGGATCGACATACCGCACTCGGTCATTTTGTTTTTAATCAAGCCTAGTTTATTTTGTGAGTGCAATTACGGCTTAGTATAGTACACAATAATGCACCAAATTAACCATTATCATTGATAGATAAGGACAATACAAAGACAGATAACCCATACATAACTTCCAAAAGATTGAGACATGTAACAATACAAAGACGATAACAAGTGTCCTATTATGGTGTATCAAGTTTTGATACCCAAGTATCAAGTGTCATACTAACTAATGTTTAAATAAAACTTTTGTAAATAAGCGTTCTAAAAACCGATGTTTTATGACTCAAATAAAGGAGTGTTCTATTATGGCGAGGATAATAAAACCACAACAAATAAGCGTACTATAAAGGTTAATGTTAAAAGACACGGTTGTCAAGGGTCCCGTTAATTTTTTTAAATAAAACTTTTGCAATTAAGCGTTCTATAAAACCTAATAAGCGTTATAAAAGCGGATGTTTTACGACTCTAAAAAGATGTGTCATATTGTGGTGTATCATAAACAAACCATTATGAATAAGCGTTCTATAAAGGTTAACGTTATAAGACGCTATTGTCAAGGGTCCTATTCACTTTTCTTATAAAAACGTTTGAATTAGTGTTCCATAAAACCGATGTTTTATGACTCAAATATCAAGTGTCTTATGATGGTGTATCAATCTATGGGACCCAAGTGTCAATCTGTCATATTAAGTTATGTTTAATAATACATTTGCGAATAAGCGCTTTAAATAATTAATGTTTTATGACTTATATATCAAGTGTCCTATTATGGTGTATTGTAATAAAACCATAATTAATATGCATCCTTTAAGGGTCTTATTAAGTTTTGTTATAATAAAACTTTTGCAAATAATCGTTTTAAAAAATGATGTTATAAAACCATTGTACATAAGCGTCCTATAAATGTTAACGTTATAATACCCACGTGTCAAAGGTCCTATTAAATTTTGCTATAATAAAACTTTTGTGAATAAGCGCTTTTAACTAACGATGTCTTATGACTCAAAACTCATGTCCTATTATGGTTTATTATAATACAACCATAATGAATAAACGTCTTATAAAGGTAATTTATTAGGATCCATATTTTAAGTGTCATATTAAGTTATATGATAATAGGACCCCAAATCATTGACCATCCTATTATATACCTTTTAGGACATCGCCTAAGTAGCAAATATTTAAAAGGACCCTAAACGCTCATATGTCCTATTAAACAGCTTTTTAGAACTCCATTATCATACCGTCCCACACAAAGGGTCCTAAAAGCCACTTTTGTTGTAGTGATATGGCCTAAAAATAAGATTTAGCCATTATATAATTTCATCATAAGGGTTTGTGACTTGCGGGCTGGTATTACGAAATTATCCTAATAGATGGTAGCTTCAAATTTTCATAAGAAACTTTGTTCTAAGTACATCTGAACATGACGAGATTTTCTAGATTAGTATAAACGCAAGCACCGGATTAGTGTATTTTCCCAAAAGACTGGTTACCTTGATTAGTAGCAAACCTCTTACTGCATGGTAATAATCGAGAAGCAATGTTGCATGAGAGTAACTAAAGCAACATTATATCGGCTACTTTAGAAAAAAATAACCCAAGCAGGGGATGTTTACAACACAGATGTAAAGCTTTTATCCAGCCAGCACAAGAAACATCATCATTATCTTTTAATCACTCCATCCTTAAAAAATGGAAAAAAAAAGTGAGTAGAAACATATGAATTGGAAACAGACATACCCTTGATCTATCCACTTATCAATATATTCTCCACACGTTTAATGATTTATATATAAAAAAAACTAAGAGTTCCTGCTAAAAATTTATAAAACCTTCTACTTAAAATTTATCAATACTTTATATTCTCATTGAAATAATATAACTGACACCATATTGACATAGTAATATTTATGAAAAGGTCATCAAGTCACTGACGACTTATGTTCACAAAAAAACTTGATGACTTGAATAGGACTCCACGATATCATTTGATTACTCATATATCCAAAAGAAGTATAATGACCGCCTTTGGAACTAAAATGGCGAAGAATCGCCATTCTTCAAGAGGGACGGCATACTTTGCAATGATACTTACCACATTTGCATTGGCTCTTCTCACGGTGGACTAAAATTGATTATGATTGCTCGAAATCCACAAGAATTTGTTCGGTGCAGAGATGTAGGTACTGTTACATCCGGCTACATCCAAATAACTTCTCATAGCAAGTTTAACGGATCAACGATTCTAGAACCATATGAATGTGGATTCATAGGCCAAACATGCTTCACATAACCGGTTTCCCACGGGAGTCTAAAGTATGGGATACTCCATCTTAAACCCTTGGCAAATTCACTATACTTGATAGGCAAAGGAACTGCTATCCATCCAGATAATGCAAAGACTTGAATGTGGCATACAATACGCTGTTTTCATGAAACAAAAATGAACAGTTGGTCACTTATTGCAACCCAAGGTTTCTATTATGACAGGTTATTGTAAACTCGAATAACAGAACATGTTTCGCCAAAAGCATGAGTAAATAAAGAGCAAAGTACCTTAAGCGAATAGTTGTTGGTAGGAGGAACGAAAATGAAAGCATATGGATTTGGATTTTCCATGTCGTACTCCACATTCGGAGGCTAATCGAACCACCAAACTATCAACGTGATATTTTTGGCTCCAGTGGTGGCCTATGGCTTGGTGCATACTTCCTGACGCAAGTACCCCTCCAAGCATGATAGAAAACGGGCAATAAATTAGTTTCATTTTGTTAATTTATGAGAAATGCATTGCACAATGACCGCCATGCGGTCGGGTTATGGTCTTTAATTTGGACGCTCCATTGATGATTCGTGAGGTTAGGGAACCAACATTGTTCTCGTGCTTGTCAAACCATGCTTAATTCATTGCGGAGTACCGCTATAATATACACAAATTGCGACGCCGGTTTTGCATAGGATAGACAGAAAATGGGTGGGTTAGTACGGGTACTCTTTGGTGCAGGTTAGGTCAAGTTGACTCTAAGCACTTTTTTGTCCAGAAGTTTTAATACCTCGTTTTTAAAGATTAATAGTGTCAAATCGGGTTCTGATGGTATGTCTTGGTATTGATCGGGTCAGGTTAACTTAAACAATTTCTGGTCCATATTTGAGTTTTTTTCCTGAGTTTTTATTAATGTGTCAGATATGTTTCCAAAAGTTGTTTTCTTTTAATAATAATCTAATTCTAAATATAAGCTGATTTAGGACGTTTTAATGCAATAGTCGAATCAAGCATTCATGTAACGATAAATGGTATGAATGCGGTGCCTCAATACAAAGCTTGTCAAGATTTGTCATTGCTTTCTCCCAATTACTCCATAAAAGTAATCTTTTAAAGTGTGGCCAAAGAGTGAAAGCAAACCGATTGCGTAAAAGAGTAATGAATACCAACCTACTTTTTCCTTCACTCCATCATTATAATATGCAACTCTATTCGTTATTATAAAGTAGACGAAAACAGGTTTTGAGATCCCAGAAAATGCAGCAACACAGATTCTGAAAAATATATCAGGTTAGGTCAAGTTGACCCTAAGCACTTTTTTGTCCCAAATTTCTAATACGGAGTACCTCATTTTTATAGATTAATAGTGTCAACGGGGTCTGATGGTATGTTTGAATACTGATCGGGTCAATTTAACTTAAACAATTTCTGGTCCAAATTTGAGTTTTTTCCGAGTTTTAATTAATACTTGCTCATATGAATTTGAAAGCTTATAAGCTAACTTTTTGCGGCTTATAAGCTTGTCAAGCTGACCCTTATGGTCTTAAATAAGCCATAAGTCGCTTATACAAATCTCGATAAGTCGAAAAAGTGTGCTTAGGATCTTTACGGAAAAATAAGATACTGAAATTCACATTGAAACGTGTTGGTGCAATGTACCTCTAGAAAATTATGTCCTTCTCTTGTCACTAATGGAAAATTGCCTCTCGTAGGATCTGCGTGCCCAATAGATGGTCTTCTCCATACCTTCATATGCAAAATATTTTGTGTGAATTTTCTTCCCATGGAGTGTGAATTTTCTATTTGTTTTCATCTTGTTATCACTTCAGAAGTCAAACCATATAACTACTAAAGCAAATACATTACAAAATATTACTTCATTTAAGTCTATATTCGAAGTTCGGCGTATGCTTTTTCCCTTCCCCGATTAGACTAAATTTCATATGTCTACAAAAGCTGCACCTCAAAGATCTCCTATAAACAGTCATCAATCTCTTTTGCGGTGTCCATCCAATGGGCATAGTAGGACAACAAACTGGATGTTATCCAAAATCCTGCATTGCATACAAAGGCCACAGGTCAATTAGTTAACCCGTAACATGCTGCTTTTAATAGGGCACTGAAGACACGGAATATTTTGTTTATAACATATCTCTTGTTCAAGATATCACCCCTCGTTCAAGATATCACCCCTCGTTGCCACACCACTTCTCAAGGCCTGTCTCGTTCCTTTTTGGTGTCCTTCAGATAATTCACCTTTTACAGCTGGCTGGTAGCAAATTCCTGAAGTAGGTGTCTTGACACTCACCGCTTGTTTATTTGCAGCAGATTTTCCTTCACTTTTACCTACACTGCGTGTAGCACGTCTTACAGATTCATCAACAACAGTACCATAATCAGTTCCAATACCTTGATCTTCAGTAACAGGGGTTCCTCTGCGTTTCCTAGATTTATGACTCCTGGTAGCATTAACTACTGTTTTCAATTCAAAAGCAACTTTTCCTTTCGTAACGTTAACTGATTTCCCTTTTACCTTCTTTTTCTCAGCAGTAGATCACCCCGTGATTTCAGGTTCGTCATTTACCTCCTCCAGAGCTACTGGCATAACAGATTTACTACTGGTGTTCCTAGCTAGTGGTTCTTCAGGACGGATTTTCTTCGATTTACATTTTTCCCACCCGCCATCTTTACAGTTTCTTCAACTTAAACCATTTTGTGGCTACATATGTAATCTCTTCACCATAATCTTCTTAGCGCCATTCTTCTCAAAATCCTAAATAAGTTCGGATATATACTTAGAATATTGCGCTTAGAATAAATAAATAATACATGATTCTCGAGTATGATTAGCAAACCTCACATTGGCTTTTTGAAGCACCAACGTTCCATATTCCTGCTAACAAATCATGGAGACCGTTATCGCACCACAAACTCTTTCTTGAACATTATATTTATGGCAAGTGGCGTAAACATGAGAGTGAATGTATGGTCGATCACGAGAAAAACAAATGCAATATGTAGATTGAGAGTCAGTATGTAACTACAATTTATTATGTATGACTTAAACGATCTTATACTGATGAGTTATAGTACCGAGGCGCCTCTTTTCAAGGAAGTCATGGACGCCACCAATGAAGGTCGACCACGTAGAAAAACAAATGCGAGATGTCCGCACCACAAACTCTTTCTTGAAAATTATATTTATGGCAAGTGGCGAAACATGAGAGTGAATGTATGGTCACCACGTGAGAAAACAAATGCGACATGTAGATTGAGAGTCGTATGTAACTACAATTTATTATGTATGACTTAAACGATCTTATCTGATGATTTATAGTACCGAGGCGCCTCTTTTCAAGGAAGTCATGGATGCTCACCAATGAAGGTTTGAAGAGAGCAAGACTCCCGGCTAATGGTTCTTTAAAATGGACTGGTGCACTCGTTGGTCTGCAATTTTAGAAAAATTATTATTAACAACTGAAATAAAACATGAGAATAGATATATTTGTGATGACTTGACACCTACCGGTACATTTGGCACATCAGGGGTAAGTATTGCAACAAATGCAAGAAACACATTCTTAATGTGTTTAGATATACATGCATTGCTGACCAATCCATCAATAGTATTAAAAATTCACCAATTTGATTAGGTGCAATCGCTTCAATTTTTGAAAATATCGTGTTAAGATGCGTTGAGAATCTGTTCAAACTCACCTATTTGCAAACTTATTCCGAATTTCCAGATGTTCTTGCATAATTTACCAACACTTTCATGATTCGAGTCAAAGTTACCTTAGAGACATATATCAGCTATATATCGTTGATGTAAGGAGAAAAGAGTCCTTCGTTTTCGAAGATTAGACAGAATAACCCCGTAACCTTAAAAAAGGTTGTCCATATTTAGTTTACAAAAGACCCTTACAATGTAATCTCAATTTCTTTATTCTTTAAAGAAAAGTGAAAGAGTTGTGATATTTTTACTTTTACTGTTAAACTGAACATAAGTTATACTTTCACTTGTATGAAGGCAGATTAGTACAAATTTATCCGTAGTAGTATTTGCCATATTTCAATATCTGAAAAAAATGTAGAGCAGGTTATTACCTCTTTGCGTAATGGTTTCTTTTTTCCATGTTTCAACCCTATGCGCGTCGTTCTTTTTCAGCGAATCTTTGGGCTTCCCTTTAAGTGTTTTCAAGACTTACTGATGAATTATGATGTCTTCCAAATCAACGGATTTTCCTTTTGGTGCTCGACTTTGAAAATCCATCATAAATATGTCGTTAATCCCAAGATTGCACTCAGGAATTCCGCTGCAATAAAAATTCACACATGTTTGGTCACTTATAGACTAAAACTTCAACAAATGGGTTATACTAAATTTATAAGTTTCACCATTGAGGGTGTTTCAGATTGCTTATTCAAGTGTTTAGATGCTAATATATTATGAAGTAGATAATGAGAGTGAGTTTCGGATAAACCAAGCATTTGCTTATTTAACTTTAAAAATATGCACTTCGATTTTTTTAGTAGCTAAGCACTTGAAAATTAACAATCCTAACCACCCCTAATTGTTAAACGCCCAACATGTGAATATTATTTAGGCAAAGTTACGACCATCCTTTTTGTTTCAACTTCACTCAACATAATTGGATTCTTCACTTGTCCTAATACTCTTGTCATCCGTAAAGTATGTCTTGTTACAATTTTATTAGTCTTTTGAGTGTCTCGAGACAATTGATATAAATGGTGAAGGTAGCTATTTACACATTTATGACCACAAATAGCCTATGTAACGACTATTGCTAAATGTTTAGTGTTTAAAGCCGAAACCCATAATTACGACATTACTAGTAGTACTGGAATACAAACAAAGCCCTATGGGAACTATTAGTGATGATTATGAAATTCTATTTTACAGCTCAAACTGTAGCCAATGGTTATCTGATCCTCAAGTCGGTAAGATTCCTAAAGTCCATTCTACCGGGTATACCTAGGTGCATATGGTGAGACCCATGTCAGAGAAACAGACTTATACACGATGATTATGTTTTTCTTGAAGCCTCACGATATCATTGCTGACGTCTTCATCTCCAGGGTGTACTAAGTATGGCTGTAAAAAGTAAAGCACAAAGTGTTTAAAGCATAAAAACGAACTCCTCATACAGAAGCACAGAAAACACTAACCGCCCAAACTACTGCATGTCAGAAACTCATTTAGTTGATAGAAAAGAGAAATTTTTATGCTAATGGGAAAAAGAGACACTAAACCACCTGTGATGGGTAGATACCAAGGCTATGAATCTCTATGAAAATTCTTTCATCCATGGACATGTTATGATATTAATAATGATCCATAACATGACTTTCTGGCTGGCTACGCACCAGCTCGTTACATGATCTTAATGTAGATTCTATCCTGTAACCACTTGATGATTAGCTTATTAAAACTTTGACTTTGAATGCAGCAACAGTCAGGATCATTAAGCCGAGCTTCCTCATCGTCTTGTGCTTTCTCAGCTAACTCCTTTCTTATTTGCTTCCTTTTGACTTTCTTTAATACATTTCGTTTCTCCTTCCGGCTAACGGCTTTTGGTTGTCCCGCCATGGATGGCTTCCGATCCTCCATGTTTTCCAGTGTGCCTGGTTTTTTATCATCAGTTTGGCTAGTGGTAAGAGTTAAATCCGTCATTTTCCGAGTGTTTTACTTGAGAATGCTAAATAGGATTAGCACCGAAAGAAAAAAAAGGCTTAATACTCGTAATCTGTTAAAATTAATCAAACTGTACTTGAGCAGACATCGTGTACCAAATGCAGCTACACGTTATTTTCATAGGCATAAAACGATCTTTAATGGACCTTAAATTATGAATGAAGTGAAGATTTTTTTACCTATATGCTTTTAGGGTTACTAAGTTGTAGGGATTCTAGTTAAAACCTAAAAAACTAATTACATCAACCTCAAATAAAACCTAAATCTACTCGTATAGAATCACTATCTCTAATCACGTTGCGAAAAAATCGATTAAAACCTAACTCTGACCCGAATCAAACATAAAACTAATCATATTTCGCAACCATTAATCTCATCAAGCATGTAACATATTTGATAGCATTCTGGTTCATGTGTCATGCACATCAGTTCTACAAAACCAAAAGCATTCATAAAATAGTAAATAGGTACCTGTAAGACCAAAAGTATTCACAAAATAAATATGTGAATCATTAAAAAAATATATAATAAATACCTGAAGTATTGTTGGTCCTTCACAAGGTTCTACAAAACCAAAACTATTCATAAAACAAATATGTGAATCATTAAAATATATATAATAAATACCTTGAGTATTGTTTGCCCTTACGTAATCAACTGTATCATTCAATCAACCAATGAGTAACACAATATATCAACATGAAAAAAATCACAAGGGAATAAAAAATACAAAACCTTAAAGGATTGTTGTAGATGTTATTATGGTGGCTACGGATGTTGTTGGCAAAAAGATGGCGACATAATGACCTTTGATGAGACTCGAATATCAGTATATCATGTACCGCTTGTCGTCATTCTTCTTTTAAGCGTGAATGTGATGAAGCCGAAACAATTGCATAGAAGGCAATGATATTAGGGTTTTGTGTACACAGACCGAATAATTAATATTGTGGAACTAAATTTAAGGAAAAGATATGTGTAAATTGCTTTTTTGTCTAGTATATTTTTTTTTGTTGCTTGATCACAATCAATGGCTTGGCTCCATTGGTTGAGATGTTTGCATGTTAACTTAATGATCCAGGTTCGAATCTCACTATAATCATTTTTACACGAATTTATTTTGAATTTGAATTTTAAATTAAAAAAAAATTAAAATTGAACATAAAAACCGATTTTTAATTAAAAAAAATTAAAATTAAACATAATTATAAAAAAATGCCACATGTCATTCAAAAAATGCTTTAAATTAAAAAAAATAAAATTAAACATAAAAAAAAAATGCCACATGTCATTAAAAAAATGCCACATAAATTAATGATGACATGGAAATATGACTTGGCATTATGGGATACCAAGTGGCATTTTATGTGGCATGCCTCCTCTTATATATAATATATATATATATATATATATATATATATATATATATATATATATATATATATATATATATATATATATATATATATATATATATATATATTTTGAGATTTTTCAATTATTCAAATTTTATGGATTTTGAATGTTTTATAATTTTTTTCTTTGCTTTTGTTGGTTTTAAAATTTTGTATTTTGTTTTTCGAATAAATATTTACAAGAGATGGATGAAGAAAGACCTTTACTCCTCGCCTTCCTCACGAAGACGTTTGAGTGTTACGGTTGAAGGCTTTTCAAGCCAAGTCGTGAAGAATAAACTCAAAACGTTCTCTTGGAAGAGCTTTGGTGAAGATGTCTGCTAACCGTATTCGACTTCACAAAATAGAGTTCCACCACACCGCTTTCTACTTGTTCCGGATGAAATGATGTCGAATATCGATGTGCTTTGCTCTTGAATGTTGAACGTTGTTGCATGAGAGAGCATTAGCACTTTTATTATCACAATGACAGAGGATTTTGTTGAATTCAAAGCCATAGTCGATATATTGGGATCTCATCCAAAGGATTTGAGCACAACAAGATGACATGGCTATGTATTCACCTCAGAGAGCAAATAGAAGTACTCATTTGCTTCTTTGAAGACCAACTCACAAGCTTATCACCAAAAAGCGAGCACCTCCGACGTACTTGACGTGTATCTTGACATCCCGCATGATCGGCATCTGCATGAGGTCATTAGTGACATACGGTGTCCTTCGGTACCATAGTCCCATATTGATGGTTCCTTGGAGATACCAAAGACCCGCTTTAACCGCTTCAAGGTGCTTTTAGTAGGCTTAGCGATATCTAGCACACATGCACACAACGAACAAGATGTCCGGTCTACTAGTTGTGAGGTACATCGGGATCCAATCATACTACGATATTTCGTTTGATCTACCATGATCCCAGAGTGGTCCTCATCCGACTTGGTACGCTCGATCATGGGAGTGTCAACGGTGTCACATGAAACAAATCCAAATTTCTTTAATATCTCATTTGCATATTTAGATTGATTTATAAAATGCCTCCGGGACTTTGTGAAATTTGTAATCCCAAGAAAAATGACATTTGTCCCATCATTGACATTTGAAATTTGGAACCCTTTTCTTTTGAAAACGATCACATTCATTGGGGTCGATCGAGGCAAAGATAATATCATCAACATAAATCGAACGTGAATTAAATGTTTGCACGACTTTCGGTGAACAATGTTGGATCAACTGCTCCCTTGTCAATCCAAGAGATAGAAGAAAATTTGACAGTATCATACCATGCTCTAGGAGCTTGCTTCAAACCGTAAAGGGCCTTTTTCAAGCGATAGACATGAGTAGGATGCTCGGATTCACAAAACCTCTAGTGGTGGACGAAACCACCTCTTCAAATCACCATTAAGAAAGGCGGTTTTCACATCCATCGATATACAACCATGTTCTTACTAGCCGCATTAGCCAAGAAGATTCGATAGCCCGATCGAACAATAGGAGCAAAAGATTCCTTAAAGTCAATACCTTCTTCTTGACGATATCCTTTAGCCACTAACCTAGCCTTATTTTTCAACACATCACCATGCTCATCAAGCTTCACTTTGAAGATCCACTTTAGAGCAATGATCATAGCACGATCTGGAGCGTGTACTAATTCCCATACATCTAATCGATCAAACTCATGAATTTCTTCTTGCATGGCATTGAACCAAATTGTCTTCATTCATCGCAGCTTTAACATCTTTAGGTTCGATCTTAGAGTACGGAGTTGAAGAAGCACCATAAGGCATCGATAGCAAGTTGTTTACAGTGGATACGGAGACGAAGGGTTTCCAATGATGTTGTCCAATGGGTGATCATGTGTCCATTTTCTAAGGTGTTCATGTGGTTGTTGTTGTGGGCCTGAAGTAGCGAGTCGATGTCTCCGATGAAGATGGTTCGATGATGAATCGAGGAGCAAATATATTTTCAAATAGAGCATCTTCGGAGTAGCAAAGGGATTAACTTCATCTTGTGAATCGAAGCAATTCCTTGATGTACACTCGGTGATTGAAGGTTTGTTGATGAGGCGATTGATTGATCGCAGAGCACTTCCCGACTTAATGATATAGAAACTAAAGGATTGACTTCATTGACGGGGACATAATCGCCTCGATGATGGGATTAACGGATCATTAGCGAGTTGGTTCATAGTGTTCATCAAACATTGGATCAAATAGTTTCTTCAAGTCATCTTCTCAGGAGGTACATAAGGAGTGTTGGCAAGGAGTAGTAAATAAGAGTAGAACCGGTGGGACTACATGATGATGCGGGTCCGAATCGGGTTGTCTGGAGCCATTGGACCGGTCGACTCATCGAACGTAACGTGAATTATTTCCATGATTTTCGGGTTCTTTGTTGTAGATCCGGTATCCCTTTTGTTTGGTGCATATCCTACAAACACTCCAATGTCCGCTTTAGCTTTAAGTTTGCCTAAGTCTTGACCCTTATTAGTTGGATAACACAATGCACCAAACACACGAAGGAATGATAAATTAGGTTTTCTATTGTGGACAAGTTCATATGGAGTTTTTCCATGAGCGGTGTGAATTAGGGATCGATTTTGAGTGTAGCATGCAGTGGCAATGGCTTCACCAGTAGAAACATTGGAACCTTTGAGTAAATCAACATTGTTCTTGCTGCTTCCACAAGAGTTCGATTTTGTCTTTCAACTACACCGTTCTGTTGAGGAGTTCGTGGAACACTTCTTTGATGACCCGATTCCAACACTTTCATAAAACTTACTAAGTTGTTTATTAACAAACTCGCTTCAATTATCTGTTCGGATGATTATGACGGTTTGTTAAGTCGAACTGCAATTGTTTGATAAGTTTGATGATGATATCGGTGTTTCATCCTTTGTCCTTAAGAACTTAACCTGTGAATCAAGAGTAATCATCAACCACAACTAATACATATTTCTTCCCAAAGATATTCTGCACTCTCATGGGTCCGTATAAGTCCATGTGAATTGTATGAAGAACTTCAGAATCGAGTTTGTAGGCTTGGGTTTGTGGGTATATTTCTTGCTTTTCCCAATTGGAAAGTCGAACAAAGATGATCCTTTTCATACTTTAGTCTAGGTAGACCTACAACTAAGTCCTTTCGGAGAGATCATTGATGGTGCGAAGTTCAAGTGATTGAGACGACGATGCCATAACCATGACTTTGTTTTCAAGCCTTTGACAACAAGCAAATTGGAGAAGACTTCATCATATCTTCGATAGAGATGGTGTATAGATTTGAACCACGAGTTCCTCTTAAAGTTCCTTACCATCAAGTTCTCTAACGAAACAAGTATGTTTTCAGAATGCCACTTCTAGATCGTAATCACGAATTGACCCACGAAAAATAAGTTATGACCAAGACCTTCTACGTAGTATACCTTGGAGATAACACTATTACCGACAACATAATCTCCATAACCATAATTGCACCAAAATGATCATTCCCGAATCTAAGCATCCCGATGAATTTACTCACGAAGTTCATGAGCGCGACCGGTCTCCGCTAAATGCTTGGAACAACCTAAGTCCGTGTACCACGTAATCGATTTGAACGATTTGCGTTGATTGGAACACTCACATCGTAAATAGAAGCAATGGAATCATTAGGAATAGATGCGATGCTAGTGTCCGTGATTTGACCTATTCAAAGTATGTTCACTTCTTAAAGGAATAGTTCTACCAAGAGGCATCCACTTTCTAGTGGGCATTGTCTTAGTAAATTGAGGTAAAACTCATTAACCTTACGGCGGTGGGTATCCATTGATAACCTATATTACTAAATTTTCTTCCTGGGTTTCCAATGTTTTCTAACTTTCTTCGCTTTTGCCTTTTAGCCTTCTTAGCTTGATTTTTAGAATCGGCAGCTTTAAGCTGGGCAATTGCTAGCATTATACAACCCATTCACAACACATTCATGATTAGTACCAAATCAAGCATTCATTACATGTTTTGCAAGTAGTAGCGAATTGAATTAATTACGATGCGCTTATAGCTAATACTAGAATCAACACGATTCATTTTATTCAACTCAAACATAGTGTTCTAGGGTGATCTTCCACTCTTTCCAATGCACATTCTTAGCTTGCAAGGTCCTATCATTCCTTGTATTGCCTTGAGACTTTGACCGCTCACTTTAATGTCACCGATTACTCTGTAGAGGAATGGGAACATTAGTTGGTTTTGCTACTTTTGCATTTCTGCTTAGATGTGCTAGGATGTGAACTATTTGAAGGCGCATCAAGTTCACTTTCTTAACACTAGAGGCACGGGATCCGAACTACTTGAAGGCATACTAGAGTTCACATTCATAACATTGGGCATTGAATGAGTTGTATACTTGGCACTAGGCATAGAACAAGGTATCAAGGATTGACTTGCTCACCAAAGGTTTTAGGGCATATTGTAATTAAGCATTCTAGAAGTTCTTGAGATTGTTTGGCATATAAGCATGCATGGCCAATTGCATTATCAAGTGGTTTCTCTAACTTATCCACTTCTACAATCTCACGGAGACATTCTAGGTCATCCTTAAGGTATGAGAAATATGTTTGAATAGCAAGTTTGTTATTCCTAAGATGAGGAGGAACATATTTCATGCACAAAGCATATTTATTACGACATGCACCTTTGAAGCACCATTCTCTCCATTTTGTCATTGGCATTTTCCTTTTACACGACTCTTCGATTCTCAATTTCCTTTTGCAACGGGTTATTTTTTCATTATTTTTGTTACGAGTGACTTTTATTGACTCAAATAACTCATTGAAATAACGTTTAACCTTTTCATTTTCTTCTAGAAAACTCTCATTTTCCTTTTGTAAAGCATTAACCAAGTTTTAAAGATGAAAATTTTGAGAATTCGAGAATCTAAAGGAGGAGGCATTTGGGAGCCGGTCACATTGTTCATTTCACCCTTTAATTGAGAAATTTGGGCTTTCAACTTTACGATCGTGTTACGTTGAGCATGAATCTTTCATCACGTTTGTTTATTTCAAAATTGCATCAAACTATGGAACATCGAGGATATCTTGATGTTTGAGGTTTTAACATTTTCTTTGAGATGTTGATATTTTAGTTGTAAATCAAAATGTTCAACTTCTAGTTTAGAAAATGTTTGACCAAATTATCGTGATCATCCTGCTCAATTTTCTCACTTAGTTTAGAGTTTTTGATTTCAAGCTCAATGACACGATCATGAGAGACTTTCAAAGCAACAGCTTAATTCATGAAATTGAGAAGCGATAATAGAACAATTAGTGGCGTTATAGAACACATCTTGAGAGATACATTCGTAAATCGATTCTCATTTAAGTTATACAAGTTCTTTCTCTCAATCTCATTATATTTTAAAGCTCGCTCATAGTCACTAATCTCAACTATCATTGCATCAAATTCCTTTTCCATTACTTTAATATCTCATCTATCCCCTTTTAAGACTCTCAAATTGATCTTTTAGTTATTTAAAGAAAGGCATGACCTCGCCATAACATTCTTTTGTTTGCTCAAAACCCTTTCCCTTCATTATCCCAGTGGGTATGATCCTTTTCTTACAAGTTTTCTCAAAGTCAACAAATAATTGAAATATAACATATTGACTGATTAAGGTCTTGCTCTTAGTGGCAATAGTTCTAGGAACAAAATGCATTGGTGTATTTGGAGGATACACGATCAGCAGCATTTTCCTAAGGGAGGGTTTGTTTCAACAAGATTTTCGACTTTTGCTTATCTAAGTCCTTTTCCGAACACTTGTTCGTGTGTTAACAAAGTTTGAGGCTTAAACTTGTTTAAGGAAATCCAATTTTCCTTTTTGTAATCATGGGGTTTGACAATAATCTTATTCTCTTTGCACTTGGGATCGTTAAGCTTCTTATCCATTTTCTCCTTGATGCATCATCTAATTTTCTGCCTTCATCGGTGCACTCAATGCAACTAGGTGTCTGCCTAGGTTTAAGAATCTCATTGCAATCATAGATAACATTTTGAGCGAGCTTTTGCTATCTTACCATACTGTGGTTGGATTCCTTTATAATGGGGATACTATGCTTATCGAGAACTCTATGCTTCTTGATCATGTGAGCATCTGAATTGTATTCCCTTGTACGCATAACTTATTTTCAAGCTTTTTTCAAGGTTTTAGATTAGAAAAATCATTCGAAGTTTTGATTCCTTAGAATCGAATTCTTGCTTAAGCATTTTAACAATTTCTTGAAGTTCTTGTTTTTGCTTAGCGCTTTAGAAATCTTTTCTTGTAAGGAGTTTAACTCTTGTTTTAATACCTCTTCTCTAAACTTACTTTTCTAATAGTTATGCGCATTTGATCATCCATTTCCGCTCACGGTGGTTAACTCAAACTTAGCATGTTGTTCATAAATGGCAACTCGTTCTTTATAGGCATTAAGTTCGTAGATAACAGAATCATCAGGCACATGCGTGTATTCATCAAAACATAGTCATTGATCGTAGAAGATGCATCACTTGGTACAATCTCACTTTCACTTTGTTTCACATATTGATCATATGGGACAACATTGATATTACCCATATTTTCAATATCGACTCAATAGGTTCGATTGATTGTACTTTGTCATGCATCTTTGCACATCAAGATCATCGTATAGTTTTAATACCTCGAAATGATTTTGTCTTTGGATGGACCAGCTTGTGGCGATGAAGAGACTTTAGAAGGACCATTGGAGAAATGCTAGCCATGAAAATTGTTTGTGCGAAGAGGTTCATCATCAACGTCAGTCGTATGCATCACAATCACGACTTGAAAGGCATTATGATGATTGTGGCCTATCTCTGAATTGGTCGCTCATCTACATATGCATCATATGTCTTGGCATTTCCTCGAAGAAACAACAACTCCTCTTCATCCAAAGTGCACCATTATCCCGAGCTTGCACAAGCAACATCTTATCCTGAAGTACTCTGCATTCGAGGGCGTTATGGCGATGTGCATTTCCTTGCAATATGTCCTCACCACCACATTGTAACACTTGATCGGCTTTTCTTGTCCTTGATTTCCATTCCTTCCCTATTCGATTTGCCACATATCCTCTACCAACTCCACCTCTTTCTTGTTCATACGCCTTTCTTGAACCGGTTGTACCATAACCTTCCCATCACCGACGGTGGCTTGATTGTGTGGATTAGATGTTGTTCGAGGTTGTTGTTGGTGTGTGGAGAGTTCATGTTTTGACCGATCATGAGAGCGTTGATTAATGAAGTTTCCACGCATGCATCAAAGATCGCCTTGTTTGAACATTGGATCGGGAATGAGTTTGTGATTACCATTACCCATAGGTATAACTTGAGAAGCTTTGGTGGTAATTCCAACATTTGTATAAAATGTCATGTTGAATCATTTGATGAACTTGTTTCTCCCTGTTTTGATTTGAACTGGTTAAGAATTATTTTTTCAAAAATGGCATGTCTCTCATTCTGAAGTAGGAAGGCATATAGTTGTTCATAGTTGGTGTTCTTCAAACCTTTGGTTAGCTTCACAGAGGTGACAAACTTGTGCCATTCAAGATTCATGTTGTTCACAAATTTTGAGTTCAACTGAATGTTTGGCATGGTCATTTTGATATTCCTCATATCATTAACAAGCTTGTGGAATCTCACGTAATACTCATAGACACTATCTGGTTTCATCTTGAAGTCCTCAAATTCATCATAGAGTTGTGATTATCTGTCTTCCATAGTTAATTGAACCTAAGAGAAGCATCTTGACATTATCCCACACCGCCTTGGCTTCGTGTTGTGATTGATAAGCTTGTAGATATCCTTTGGAAGACCTTGAAGTATGATGTTAGAAGCCACGATATCGAGATCAAATCTCTTTTCTCCTTATCATTGAGCTCATCATATGTCTTTGGTCCATCCTATTCCATAGATCATTGTTCCATCTGCAATTGTATCAATTAAGTCTCTTGTAGTCTCAATCGATAAGGTCCTTCATCAATCGATTTGAGAATGTTGACCCCTATTTCCTTTCCAAGACAAGACATTCGATTCTTTGAGCCTAAGAGTCGTAGTCGGCCTCGCTCAAGCATGGGTGGATGATAGTATCAACCACGCTTGAACATCCTCGGCAACAATGGAGATGATTGTAGGTGCGTTGGTAGACATGTTTAAAGATTACACAGATTTTATAACTCAATGATTAAACCGGAAATAGATTCTTTCGCGGGATTTTACTAAATCAAGAGAAAACCGTATACACACAAGAATCAACCAAGTCGCTAAGAATCCTTGAACCAAGTCGCTAAGCACCAAGTTGCTAAGTAATTAGAAGACAAGTCGCTAAGTTCCAAATCGCTACGAATTTTGACGACAAGTCGCTATGCACCAAATCGCTAAGACGTCAAGTCACTAAATAGCAACTCGCTAAGGTCCAAATCGCTAACACCAAGTCGCTAAGAAACTTAAGAACAAGTCGCTATCAAAATTGAAAGCAAGTCGCTACCTTACTAAGTCACACCGTAGTGGAGAATCCACTAAGTGTACTGTTTTTCGGCTTGTCTCAAAAGACAAGTCACTATCAAAACTCACTATAACTCGCTATCTTTTAGTGAAGCAAGTCGCTAGGATGAAATTCACTCCGAGAGCCAAGTCGCTACCAAAAAAAACTTTAAAAACACACTTTTCAATCCAAAACAAGCTCAACCACAGTGATTCAAGCTTACCAAATCAAAACCCAAGCACATACAATGATTCTAAACACAAAAGTACACCTAAAATTCAAACTTTAACACAAGAAATGAACTAAATGATGCAAAAACCACTAAACGCGTTTTAAACTCAAAACCATCTAAAACCACTAGAAATCCAAGGATATGTAAGAGATGATCTAACCATGGCTCTTGATACCATTTGTAACATATTGGATTTCACATACACATCAAACCATAAATAAAGTAGGCGATAAGATGAGTTTTAGAGAGAAAGTTAGAGATTTGGGAACTTTAGTGAGAAAGAAAAATCTTATTATGAGCTCCAACTCTACCTTGGGAGGTAGAAAGTATTTATAGTCTTACAATAAAACGCCACCGATGGGTCATGGATCGGGCATACATGGGTAAAGACCGTCCGTCCTTCACGGTGTTACTTAACTAAATACTACTTAACTTTAAATAACTACGACTACGAGCTTTCTAACGAATACATATACTTGAGGTGACCGACACTTTTATACCTGGATTTACTGAATCCTAACAATCTCGGATTCAACGATTGGGTCAGAATCAAATACAGAAAAATTGACGCGTTAACTAAAGAGAAAATCTGGAATGGATGTATGAGTAAAGATCAACCTAACGAAGAAATTCCTAAGGAGAAATCAGAAGATAACACCAAGGACTCGTCTAAGGAAGAAAAAGAAGAATGCAAGTAAACACTCATAGAAAACGATGACCAACTTAAAGATACCCGTTGGATCGATATACTCTGACCAAACTAACTATATAGCTTGTAAGGGCTTAGCAACCTCGGATAAATCCTAAGTCACTAACAATGAAACATTGATAAAACTTTATTATGTATGCTGAAACTACTTCAATAAAGCTAAGAAGAATAACTTTAACTTCAATGATTTTATTAATACTATGAACCTGCTTGATACACAGATTCACTAACAATCCCTAACAGCTCTAATATTCTCTCTAAAGTCGTATTCTAATAGTCGATTCTAATGCCAATCTAGGGTCCTTTATAGGCATAAGGATAACCCTAGTCGGTTTACAATTATAATTCTTGTACGACAAGTAATCTAAACTAAGAACATTCTAGATAAACATTACTTTCCATAAAACATTCTATTATAACCGTCTTTAATCTTTTGCATTACTTTGATATTGATCAAGATTGACCTTCACCTTCAGCAAGACTTTGACCATCTTCAAGATTTCATATTCTTCAAGATTTCATATCCCAACAATCCTCCCTAAATTGAATTCTACTTGCTTGATTTCAAGTTCCTTTGTTTTTGTATCTTTAACATCTTTGTCTTCAAGGAAAGATTGTGTCTTTATCTTCATATTTGTTTTGTACTCTCTGTGCTTGCATTATCATCATCAAATTAGTCTTTATAAGTAATCCTTTTCAGCAACTATCAGTAATCTTCATCTTTTTAGCTACTCAGCAACATAAATTGTACATCAGATCCTAAAGTTTCAGTCTATTCTCATCACTTCCAGGTGTATAAACTCCTGTGAGAGGTGAATCATTGAAAATTTAATGGATTTTGATGTCTCTTTACCAAAGCCATTAACTCTGGAGTAGCCAATGTTTAGGTGTGTAAAACCATGGTACATTGATAACCATATGATTTTTAGCAAATCATTAGCTATCAACGGATTTGTTTTGTCTTTACCAAAAGCCGTACCCTTTTAGACTAGTTAGTTCTTGCAACCATGGTGAACTAATTACCATATAAATGGTTTTTTCACAGCCTTTACCACATGCTATTTTTCTTGTGGGCTAGCCAACTCTTCACTATATCAGATATGGTGAGTTGATTACCATACAACTTATTGGCAAGTTGTCAACCATGAACGGATTTGAGATATCTTTACCTGAGCCGTTTGCTCATGGATTAGCCATCCTTTTGTTAGACATGGTGGATCGATAACCTTCTATCTCAAAACCATTTGTTGCTTTTAACTTTTGTTTCAAAATATTTTGCACTCTAACAAAAATTTGCTTATTTTCTATTAAAAGTCTTTCATCGGTTTTGTCTTTAAGCGATGCTTTGGTTAAAATCTTGTTGATCAGATACTGAATAAAGTACTTGATTTTTTCAAAAATTTATATAATTAAGAACCATACTAGTTACTTATGCATCGTCATCCGCCATAATAGTCCATTTAATGAATAATTCAATGACCATGAGAGCTGTGTCATTCTCTTCTTCAACCTCTATACCATGATCTAGCATTCTTCTCATATGATCTCTTGTAAGTGGATATCTTATTTCTGCTAAAATATGGATCATAGTCCCATCTTCCAGCTCCAAAACATGCACTCCAGATTCTTCAAAGAATCTCCAGCTGGTAACCTCCCAAACTTCTTGGTTTTGCAAGATTGCATCAGTTCTTGTCTCTTCAGTTTCCCAGATGGTTGTGAGATCTCCAAGCAAGACTAAGCCAATTCCATTTTATGGAATGTGTTCAAAATATTCTTGCACCAGTTGGTATAAATGAAACAAATCCTCTCTATTGATGATGTGCAATATATCCCATAGCAAATTAAACACTCTAAAACTCTCATCTTCTCTATGGAACATCAGATAATCTCCTTCCTTAGCTTCTACAACTTCAAAAGTAGATATCTTTGACTTCTTTGCTGCAACATCTTTGGACTTAGGATGCTCAAAGTCTACAACTCTTAAATAATTCCTCAGCTCATCAACTGTATATGTTCTCAATTCTATCTTCTTTGATGGACGTTCTTCTTCAGTTGTTCTTTTTCTCTTTAAGCTTCTTTTACTTGCATCCTCATTCCTCTTTTCATCATCAAAAGGAATAATCCCAGCAACTTCCTTCTAATATGCTTCTCTAACAGCATTATATAAATCTTTCATTTCTAAATAGTTCGACACGTAATCCAAGATATCCTTGACCCTTTAGATAAGCCATCATGGCATTTCTTTGTGGTATAACAGCTTCAGGTTCCTTCACTGGTAGAGCAACCTCAACATCATATTCAGCTTGAAACTTCTTAGCAGCTTCTTCATTCATAGCCACTTCAATAGCTCTGATTTCAGCCAAAGTGAGCTTTTTCTTCTGTGTTTCAACCAATTTACCTTTACCTTTGTCTTTAGGATCTAACACTGGCTGGGAAGCTTGAGGTTGTTCTTTAGCAACTCCTGGAATACTAACACCTCTTGGTCTTGATAGATTTTGCAATATTTGAGCAACTATCTCATCATCACTTGCAGTATGCTCTACCTTGGGTGTGTCAACTTCCTCTTCTTGTAGGATTGTTGAAGGACCGACTTCTTCTTCAAAATTTAGAGTCCTTGGTGTAATAAGCTCTTGTCTATATGTTCCTTGAAGAGGTACCTTGATCATCAAGACTTTGTACACCAAGATTTTGTACTCCGGACCTTGAGGCTCGAGATTGAGGCTCGGTGACCTTGAGGCTCGATGCCTTGAGGCTCGGTTTGCTCAATTTTCTCGACTTCTTTATTAACAATTTCGACTTCTTCATAAGTTTAAGCATCTTGTTCTTCATAATGTTCAGCATCTTCATTTAAATTTTGTTGCTCCAATATCCTCCCCAATTGGAATGAAGACTGCTTGTGAACCTTTTTACCTTTAGAAGCCTTTTGAAACTTCCTTCCTTTCTTCCTTAGAGACTTGACCCACAATCTATGATGTTGAACCAATGGCGGACAAATTTCTTCAATCTTTTAAATTTGGTGTTCAACTTCATAAGTTGTCGACTTGAGCTTGATGGTTTTCTTGATCTCTCCAATTCTCTTGTCAAGACATAGTTATCCAGTACCAACCCTTCAGGAGCCATATCTCCCTCATCTCCTCCAGATGTTTGAGTCCCATCTGTGGAAGTGTAATTATTAGGAGAGGATGGTGGGTTTACCTCTGGTTCTGAATCACCATGAGCAATTTCTTGTTGAGATGGAGTAGGTGAAGCTGCAGTACCTTCGTGTGCAGCAGTACCTTGTGAAGAAGCAGTATGTTGAGAAGCAGTACCTTGGGGTGATGCGGTACCTTCTCGTTCTTCACTTACAGCAGCCTCATCTCTAACTGCTTGCACAATCACCATCATAGAAGTAGTCAAAGGAGTATTCCTTCCAGAGAATTTATCACTCTTCCTAGCCATGAAGGTGAATATCTTTGGAGGTTGTACCACAACAGGTAACAAGCTAGAAGGTTTTGGTACAGCATGAAGTTGTTTGTTCAAGAAAACTTGAACAAATCTTGGATACATTAACCGGGGTGATCCATTGGAGATGTGAGATAGCATACCATCCAGGATTAATCTTGAAAAGTTAAAGACACGATTTGTAGCCAATCCCACTAAAGCAGATGCTATATTTGATCCAAATTGCTCCCATGAAGTACTCTTGGAACTGATGCAATGAAGTAGGACATGAACCAGGTACTTCCAGTGTGGACTAAACAAGGGTTTCTTGAATGTCGTTTCAGTTAAAGACCTTTCATACCCAATATCTCGTAAAGTATCCCAAAGAACTTGTTTGTTAAAACGTATAGCCCCTTCTTCATCATCAAATAATAAATCTTCTCGAATAGATGCTTCACTAATTCTAATGATCTTTCTAGCAACGTTAGCTTGTATGTATGACTCATCATCTTCCATGTGAGTTCGATCAGTCACCCAAAACTGTTGAATCCATGGCTTAATAATATCAGGTTCAACCAAAAGTGCATAATTGATTGAAGATCCAGCGAGGAAATCAATTATGTCATGAAACGCGACATTGGATTCGGTTTTATCTAAGTTTGCCTCCATGTTATGCTTGCTAGCGTGTCGATTCGCCATTGATTGTTGTTTACAAAAGAAAATGGTTTGATGAATAGTAATTATGTAAGAGAGAAATAAGGAAACGATTGATAAGTATAAAGATGAGAGGAAAATCGGAGGTAGTTATTTATAGGTAAGATTTGAAAATCACGACCCATAATAACAAAGTTACCGTTATTTGAATTTTAAACCATCTTTGACCGTTGGAACGAGCGTTGATAAAACAAGCGGTGCTTTCCACATAAGCGAGACTTTCCAGAGCGGTATTTTCAGAGCGATGCTCAGATAACCAAAAGCGGTACTTTTCCATTATCTTCTTCACAATGGCAAAAACTCCAAAAGAATTGTATTGCCTCCCTCAAGCAATGCACGGACTTTCTAACTAACTAAACAAATATCCCCTTAAATGTAGCTTAATAATTAATCATACCAATACTTACTACCAAGTGATTGAATCTTGAAACATCAAATCCTTTTGTGAGTAAATCAGCTACATTATCATCTCGTGTGAACCTTGACAACATTAATGAGCCTATGCTCAAAACAATCTCTGATAAAGTGATGCCTAATCTGAATATTCTTGGTTTTGGAGTGATAAACTAGATTCTTCACAATGCAAATTATACTCTCATTATCAATGTTGATATGAGTATTCTTGAAGTTGAACCCATAATCCAAAAGTTCATTCTACATCCATAATACTTGTCCACAACGACTTGCAAAGACAACATATTACCGCTTCAAGGATGATGTTGCTTTGCAATGGTTTGTTTCTTACATTTCCATGAAACTAATCTTCTCCCAAGATACTTCCATCCTCCAAAGGGTTGATCTTCTATCATAATTATCACCGCATAATCGCTATCTCGAAAAGCTTCCAAGTGAAAAGGTGAATCCTTTGGATACCACAACCCTAACTTAGGTTGTTGTTTCAAATAACTAAAAATTATCTTCACTGCATTCATATGGGAGACCTTAGGTAAGACTTGATATCTTGCACATAAACAGACAGCAAACATGATATCAGGTCTAGATGCAGTTAAGTACATAAAATAGCCAATCATTGATCTGTAAAGCTTGACTTCTACAGGTTGACCATCTTCATCCTTGCCCAATGAGTTGATAGATTTGATGGGTGTGGTGACCGGCTTCATAGCATCAAAGTTAAACTTCTTAAGAATGTCAGTGACATACTTGTCTTGACGAATGAAAATTCCAGCCTCTGATTGTTTAACTTGAAGCTCCAAAAAGAAAGTTAATTCACCCATGGAACTCATCTGAAACTCTTGTTGCATGAGCTTCTCAAATTCTTTCACCATAGACTGTTTTGTAGCTCCAAAGATGATATCATCTACATAGACTTGAACAAGCATGATATCCTTCTTGTCTCTCTTGATAAACAAAGTCTTATCAATTGCTCCTCTCCTATAACCATGTTGCAATAAGAAAGTGGAGAGTCTTTCATACCAAGCTCTAGGTGCTTGATGAAGGCCATAAAGAGCCTTAACAACTTTGTAGACTTTGTTTGGATGGGCAGGATCCTCAAAACCAGGAGGTTGTTTGACATAGACCTCCTCTATAATCGTGCCATAAAGAAAGGCACTTTTGACATCCATTTGGTAAACGAGAAAGCCCATATATGATGCAAAAGCAAGGAATATTCGAATGGCTTCAATCCTTGCTACAGGAGCAAATACTTCATCATAATCAACTCATTCTTCTTGTCTATATCCTTGTGCTACTAGCCGTGCTTTGTTCTTGATGGCATTCCCTCTTTCATCTCTCTTAACTCTAAAAACCCATCTTGTACCAATGACTTTCTTTCCATATGGTAGATCACATAGTACCCAAACTTCTTGAAGTTTGAATTGAAGAAGTTCTTCTTGCATGGCTTCAACCCAACTCTCTTTAGTTAATGCTTGAGCTACATTCTTGGGTTCTTCTTGAGAGATAAAACAGGTGAACAAACACATTTTTTGATCCTTATGATTCATCCTGTTTTGTTTATACACAAAGCTAAGTAAAGCATTATGTGGGTTAGAAAAGCCTTTAGCCTTGGTTCTTGTGAGCACCCCTGATGTAGAAGGTCCAATGATTTGACAAGTGGGATGATCTTTATGAACTCTTAATGTAGGAGTCTGTGGAACTTCAAAATCATCATCCAAATTTGTGAAATCAGCTCCTTCATTGGAATTTGAGAAAATACCTTCATCTTCAAATTCATCATCAGTGTCTTCTAATCCAGGCATGGTAGGATCATAAAATCATCAATCATCATCGATAGGTGCGGCGAAGACTTTGATCCAAAGTACTTGATCCAAAGTCTTCGGGAGGATATTCTAGACTTACCCTTTTCTTTGTTTCTTCATAAGCTCTTCTTTGTTCATCCTCATAAGATTGTGCTATTGTTTCTTAAAAGCATCCTATTAAGTTCATCTTGAATAGCTTGATCCTCGCCAGACAAAGTGGATTTTGGTTCATCGATACTTTTTTCCTTTTCGACGCTTCTGTTCTTCATCGTGAACAACATCGGTCTAATATTAACTCCGTGAACAATGTAATCAGAATCTTCTTCTGTGTGAGCAACTTGATTTTCTTCTTTAATGGGAACATAATTCATAGAAGGAGTCAAAACATCAAGATCAAACATCCAATCAGGACCTTTTCCTTTTTGATTTTCTTGATCTTCTAAAAATTCAACATGAAGAAAATCTTGAATCTTTTTGGTGACCTTGTTGTACACTCTAAATCCTTTACTATTGGTACAGTATCCCAATAAGTATCCTTCATCCGACTTCCCTTTAAATTTTCCCAAAGCATCAATAGTATTGAGAATAGTCAGAGGACATCCAAAAGGTTTCATAAAAAGTATGTTAGGTTTGTTTCCCATAAGCAACTCATAAGGTGTCTTCATCTGAGGTTTAGTGACTGAAACTCTATTCAACACATAACAAGCAGTACTTCCAAAATTGAATAGGTAATTGTGAATCTGCAAGCATTGTTCTGGCTGCTTCTATCAAGGTTTTGTTCTTTCTCTCTGCAACACGATTCTGCTGTGGAGTTCTAGCAATACTAAACTCCCTCTTGATTCCTTTCTTAGCACAAAACTCATCCATAAATTTGTTCTTGAATTCAGTCCCATTGTCACATCTAATACCTCTTACTTTGAGTCTCAATTGGTTTTCCAGGGCTATTATAAGATCATGAATAGTATAAAAGGTTTCATCTTTAAATCCCAAGAAAAAGACCCAACTAAATCTACTGCAATCATCATTATGACCGACAAAGATTTCTTCTTCTTTAGACTTGCAACGTAAACAGTCCAAATGATCCATGTGCACCAGCTCTAAAGTTCTCTAATGGTTCTTTCCTCAGTTCTCTTGCATGAAGCTTTGTGTTGTTTACCTTTATTGCACGCCAAACATGAGTGATCATTCTTGTATGTTTTGGAAGGTAAACCTCTAACTAAAATTCCTTTAACCAACTTGTTGATATTCTTGAAATTCACATGGCCTAATATTCGATGCCACATATGTGCTTCTTCAGTGTTGCCTTTGCTACTAAACATGTTGCTCTTTCGTAAGAGTTAAGACTCTTCATATCCGTGATCAGACACATCATTGGTTCTGGTACTCTCGATTACCAAGTTATCATCAATAAGCTTGAATTCAGGGAAAGAATAAGACATTATGTGTCGTTGAATAACACGTGGTGCTTCTTGTCACGGATCCGAGAGATCGACAAAATATTGAACTTGAGCTCCTTCACATAATGAACATTCTCAAAGTCTATGCTTCCGCCTTGATGGTTCCTTTGCCAGTAATTCTTCCTCCACTAGGATCATTCCCAAATGTAACTCTTCCTCCAAAATAAGATCTAAAATCTGACATAATTTCTTTGTCTCCTGTCATACTTCCAGAGCAACCACTATCCACAATTAAATGATCTTTAAGCTCCTCTTCTGGGTTGCCCTACACAAAGATGAAAGGATTAGTTAATTTTAGGAACCCAAGCCATTACTGACTTGTGTTCCCCTTGTGGAGTGACATACTTAAATTCTTTAAGTATGTAATCTCCATTGTTTTTAAGCACATGATCAATTATCTTTGGTTGTTCCAAAACTTGTGTTGAATTTTCAACAAAACTCTCTTTTCATCAAAATTCTCTTTATTATTTTCAACAAAAATCTCTTTTCACTCTTACTTCTTGAAAGTACCGTTTGTTCCCATCAAGACTTTCTTTCTTAACCTAATGGTTTTAACTTTTTGTAGGTTTCTTTGATCTATATACTCTTTTGAGGTGTAACGCCTTTTAGATTGATAGTAATTAGATCTCTTAGGGCTTCCATTCCAAAAGTGCTAGCGATGACCATGATTGGGTGAAACCGCGAAGACGTTGAGAAGGTACCGCTTGAGAAACTTTGGTTTATCAAGACTTGAAAGGTGTTTGAGGGTACCGATGGTTTTGAAAAGATCTTCTCGGTGAGGTACCTATAATCTTTTGAGAAGTTACCGGGTTAACCCTATGTGAATGATTCCAAACTGGTTTAGTCTCCTTGCTTATGATTGGCAGATCTGGTCTTTGGGAATTTGCTTAGATACTCTGAGTGAAAGTCACAGTTCTTAATAAAATGATCAGGACTATAATAAACAAAACACAACTTTTGACCCATACTCCCAAAATTTCTTCCTTTAGTTCTATGACCAAAACTAACCTGACCTTTTGGTGAATTATGAAAATTATTTTGACCAAAATTATCCCAAAAAGGTTTAGCAGTATTTTAAAAAGGTTTTCTTAAAGGTATCGATAACATCAAATTAGCCCCGATCTTTATATATCAAATTCCGTGTTTATGGCCTCATTTGCATTAATATGGTACTTAATTCTTTCATATTCGCTCATATTTTCATTTCGTGATAAAGAGGCGTTGGAGCGAAAAGAAGTGATAAAAGGCCATGTATATGTTCGAATATTGATTTACGAGGGCCTTTGGATTTTATGTGAAGATTACGTAGTAACTAGCTAATAAGGTTACGGCGTAAATATGAGCTTTGAAGGATACGGCGAACCAATTCTTATGGTTACATCGTAATTATTATCTTGAAGGTTACGGTAACATGGCAATTTAGTTACGCCGTAGAGATTATTTCGGAGGGATGAGTATGAGATGAAGAAGGGTTACTGGCGAACTCGGATAATTAGTTACCGTAATTAATTACTTGCGCAAAGTTTCGAGGTTCGTGGATTTGAAGCGGCAAGTTAATATTTATTTTATTCACTTCGAGGACCAAGTATAAATATATCAAGAACGAAGAGGGCTGAAACCGTAAATATTATTAAGGCTTTTGGACTTAATTTGAATCAACACGCTACTGTGGACTAAAAGTGTCAACCAAGTGCAATAAAGTTTCAAGAAAATCAAAGGATGAGAAAAGTACGAAATATAATGTTTATGGCGTAATTGCATATTTTGGTTGCGTAACTTAGTTACGACGTAACTAAATATGTTAGTTACTGACGTAATTGTTCAACCGATTTTATTTGCACCGACTTTAGTTACTGCGTGATTAGTCTTTAAGGTTACGCCAGTAACCATGTCGGGGCCTACAAATCTGACCCCTAAATCTGTATTTTTAGCATCTCTCTTCACCCCTCTCCAGGGTCGATTAGGCACCACTCAGGGCATTTTCCAAAGAAATCAAGTCGGTTTGAAGGAAGAATTCACTCACAATCATCATCATTATTAGCTCTACATCAAGTAATTTGTATCAAACATTATGTTCAATTCAATTTATGATTTATTCATCTTTGTTGGTATGATTTATTATATGTTTGGCTACACCACAGTGCGCACCTAGTTATGATTCTTTAATTGTTTTGTTTGCATTTACTTTACTTCGCATAATTATTTCTAAGTGTATGCATGCATAGTTTATTGGTAACCACCTTTGGTTCGGTAGTTTGAATGGCGATAGAGGCAATTACCTAGGAGATATGACCAACTGACCCTAGGTGAGCGGATCGAGACAGAAGGGTAAGATATGACCGGTGACGACCACTTTCTACTTTTGTGATTTGACCAACCGATCACCTATCGCTTGGATGAACTTAAGAATTAGGGGTGAGTGTCTAAGTTCCTAATGGTGGGCACTCACTATTATAAATCTAGCATGTAGCGGTACTTAATGACTCGGCTTAGGGGACCGGGAACAACAGGACTTATGACGGTGCGCTGATTTCTCCTGTGGTGGCATCTTTGTTGATAGGTTAGGAGAATTGACCAAATGTTGTCCTCTCGACTTTGACCCCACCTGAAGTAATTGGAAGTAAGTAGACGTAGACATAACTAGCTAGGAGGATTAACTAGGTTAGCACCACTCTCCTTCATTGATCACTTCTCTTGCCTTTATCTGCTTTCTTTTATTTCTTTGTCTTATTAGTTAATTTATTATTTCAATCTTAAAACCAATTAAAATCGTGACATAGACTTAAGTTAATTTCCAATCCACGTAGCTCTTGGGACGACCTCGGTTTTACCAAATACTACACTACACACGACCGGGTACATTGCCCGTTAGTGCACTATGGTAGACCATAGGTATTGCGAAACACTATAAATTTAAGACCTGGTCAGTTAAACCTGCATCAAGTTTTTGGCGACGCTGCCGGG
Source organism: Chrysanthemum lavandulifolium (assembly GCA_022545495.1). Taxonomy (NCBI): domain Eukaryota; kingdom Viridiplantae; phylum Streptophyta; class Magnoliopsida; order Asterales; family Asteraceae; genus Chrysanthemum; species Chrysanthemum lavandulifolium. Next base: position 262,011,960 of record CM040240.1, read on the forward strand.
AAGCTATTTAGGATTTTAATTTAAGTTTTAATTTTATTTTCTTTTATTTTTTTTAGTTTTCGTTTTCTCTTCTTTTCTGCTTTTTGTTTGTTTTTGATATTTCAGGATATGGAAGATTCAGATTTTGACATGCTCACTATGGAAGAATATATTGTGTTGACTCGAAATAACCAAAGATCGGGCGTGGTATGCCCTGAATTTAATGATGAAATCGAGTTTGAGATCAGCTGCCAGTTCATGAGGGAACTTAGACAAAAGCTTTTCGCGGGAACTTATGATGAAGATGCCCACCTGCATGTGCGAAGAGTATTGGAGATCGCAGATCTTTTCCACACTACAGGAGTCACTCAAGATGCATTAATGCTTAGAGTGTTCCTAATTACACTCACTAGTGCAGCTAGAAGATGGATGAAGATGCTTCCTGCTGGGTCGATCAATACATGGAATCTTTTGGATAAAGCATTTATTAGAAGAAATTATCCTCCTTCAAAGATTGCCAAGAAGATGGAAGAAATAAGGAGTTTTATGTAAGATGGATGAAACGCTAGATGAAGCTTAGGAAAGATTTAATGGCCTTCTTTACGGATGCCCAACGCATGATATCGCAACCATCAAATGGTCCTTATTTTCACTGAAGGTTTAAACATCCCGTCCCGCCAAATGCTCGACTCTCGAGGACCTATTCCTATAATGCCACCGCACGCCCATAGATCAATTGAAATGATGGTGACCATTCACGAAATTGGTATGATGGAGCAACCACTGGGTAACAAATAGCAAAGGCTTGGATGACATTGGTGACATCACCAAGCGATTGATGGACTTGGATGTGATATGAATATGGTTAAGGAAGACATTCATGCTATACAAGAGCATTCTATCCGAGAAGAACGCAAAGAATATGAGCAGATCAAGTACGTTGAGTCATTGGAGGAAGCCATCAAGAAATTCTCGGATAATTTAAAAAGGATGCACGAATCGAATGATGAAATGATTAGGGAATTCAAGGAGGGCGCGGACCTGAATTTAAAGAAGCTTGACGCTAAGAGGAAAAGCTTGGAGGCTAAGCTTGAAGAATTAAACCAAAAGGTCCTGGAAAGTAAAAAGAATGCGGTTGGAACTATCAAAGCAACAGTGGGAAAGATGAAAGAAGTCAACAAGGAGCCGGTTCCTCGTGATTTACCTTATATCAGACCCTATGTACCACCTATCCCATTTCCAGGACGTTTGAAGATTGTGAGAAAAGAAGAAACAAGCGATGATCAATTAAAGAAAATGGAAGCAAAGAACTTACAGAGTGATTAAGCAATGCCACAAGCTAATGAGGAATCAACCACAACACAAAACGGTATTACTTCTAACTCTTCTTTTATTCCTAAAAATCTTGCTTGTTTTTCTATTCAGGATGCTGAAATTATGGATGAAATCGTGTAACCTATCACATCACCCGATAATGGTTATGTAGCTTCGGCTACTGAACCAATTCTAGTTGATCTTGCAAAGGAATTAGAAGACAAAATCTTGGACACCTCAGTGATAAACAAGGAGACATATGAGCCGATTTATCAGCCACATCACGAGGTGAACAAATCATCAATGCCATCAACTAAAGCGGGTAAGGTATGGAGGGAAATGACATCTCCTTTCTGGTATGATCATAATTTATCATTTCCCCATCCTAAAGCAAATTCACATCCTCATGGTGTTTATTGCTATTTTCACCCACACTTGATTTCAAGTGAGGGGATGAACACCCTTTTACGTAGTAAATAAGGGTGGAGTCAAGCTCGTGACTCGAACAAAAACAAGCGCTTCATGAGAGGCACCCCATGCCTATCTTTTCTTTTTTTTTAGTATAGTTTGATTTTGTGTTTTGATGAGTGTCTAAATACTCATCATTTTTGTACAATCTAAACTGCAGAATCATCTGAAAACACTCAGAAACACATCAAAATGATCAAAATATCACAAATCGATGTTTTATGTATTTTAAATGCAAAATATCAAAATCGGATGAAAAATGTATCAAGTTTGCAAAATTGGCGCTTTAGTCCCCAAGTTTTAAAAGTTGTCAAATCTAGTTCTGGAATTCAAAAATGTGAAATTTATCATTCAAGGTCCACGAAATCTTCTAAGTTGTTAAAAATGATCCTTGAATGAATTTTTGGTCAATTGGCAAAAAGGTCCCTAAACTTTGAAATTTTGCAAAATTAGTCCTTGGACTTTTAAAAATGGATTTTATGCAAAAGGGTCCTTGTTCTATCAAAGTTGTCAATTTTGGTCCTTGTGAGAGCATTGGAAAAGTTCAAGATCGGTCCCTCAAGTTTGGATAATTTGCATATTTAGTCCTTGTGTACTAAGCAACCAAACGGATCCTTTAATACTAAACCCAAAACAAACATAAGCCCAATCCAATGTTTAGCCCAAACCCAACTTGGACTTGACCCTTGACCCCATGACCCTTGAGCTAGGTCAGAACCATTTTGGCCCCTGCCACACCCAATTGTGACCCCCTTTTGTGTTATTAAAGCCCCGGTCAAAGCCCCGGTCAAAGCTTCGGTCAAACAACCCACGCGCGCCAAAACTATGCACTGTTCATCTCCCTCTCACACAACACTTGTAAACCGAAAACGGAGCGGTTCGCTTTTTCAACCTCACTCACCTTACCTTGTCCCCTCCACCTCCACTAACACCCAAATATCCTTAATTGATTGAACCAAATCCATTAATTGCTCAAACCTGCTTTGAAGAAATATTTGGCGCCAAAACTACAAGTAGACGGATATGATGGTTCTAGCCAATCCAATGGCTCAGGAGTGATGGGAAAGATTCAGATGTCAAAGAGAAGTCACTAAAGTCTATAAAGAGGAGTGGAGATGCATTGTATCAAATCATCTAGTGTAACTTTTACTTTTCTATGTCGTTTTTAGTTAAACTTTAAATTTCAGTATAAACTTAAGCTTTCAAGTACTTCTTTAAGTTATCTCAGTGTATTTACAACCTTTTGCAAATATCAATTTCAGTATTCAAGTTTGAAATTCAGTTTATGCATTTTTCATTTCAAAATTCTCACTATGTGTTAATGTTGTTGAAAGTTGTTGTTTGGGACTGAAATAGCACACATAAGCTCTAGATAGCTTTTCTAAGCTATCGAAACACTAAAACTCGGTTTAGAAGCAAAATCGAAAATCACCAAAATACAAATTAATTAGTGAAAATTCAAAATCGATTGGAGATGGTGTACAATTTGGAGCGGGGTGAATTATGGATGGCCTTGGGTTAGAAGCTTAGTGGTAAGCTAATAGGGGTGTTCATTGGTCCTGGTTCTCAGTTTTAAGCTTGGAAGCTTTTGTGAGCTCTTTTGATCATTTTGGCATTTCTCGTTGTAGTTGTTAATTAGCTTATATTTCTGTTTCTTATTGTTCATTAGATATAGTTAAGTGTGTTTAAGCATTAAAACCAGTGGTTTGTTCTTTTAAATTAGTAGTTAGCAAAAAATTTTAATTTGACAGTTAAAATAGCATTATCATAGTTCTTGTGCTTAATGTTGTTAATGTTGTTGCTTCATGTTTATTTAATCTTATTTAATGATTATGTAAGGTCTGCAAGCAGTTTCATGGGTTAAAGCTTTGTTTTGTTCTTAAAATCACCCAAACAGTCAAATATAAGCTTGTTTGGATTTGAGTAGTGAACATGTGTTAGAGTTTGATAAAGGTTGTAATTGTTGTTGTCAAGAGTCACACTTGGTCATAATATCTCAAAGAAGTCAAGAAATTCAAGACTCGTTCAAGCAAAAGTCAAAGTGCATTTGATCTCATCTTATGAGCTCACTGTTTGATTTTAGGATTCATAATCATGATTACGTGTTAGGAAGTTGTTAATCTTGCTCAAGTTAGTCTTATTACACCTTAACATAACATAATCAGTTATTGTAATCAACTTAAAGTTCATTTTGGTCAACTTAGCTAGTTTTCTTAAAAAGTCAATTTCCAACTTGGTCGTTTTGAATAAAAAGATATTTTCATTGTGTGTTCATTAGTAAGATTCAGCTTATAAGCTTTTGGATTATCAAAGTTTGGTTGCTAAACAAAATTAGAAAAATATTAGTTCTCTCAAATCAATGTTTAAGTGCTTAACTATTGGCTTATATTGAGTACCATGTTCTGATACATGCCACATGCATAGATTGGTTGGACCAACTTGAAAAGCTTACATGATCTTGTTTGTTGGTCTTGTCTTGTGATTTTGGTTCTTTGGGTAGCCAACCTAGCCACCTTGAGAACCCTAGTTTAGCTTTTCAATTTGAAGCTTTATAGGTAAATGCTTCTAAGCTTAAAGTTTGTCTCATTTCTGTTTTTATCATAAGTGCTTATTTGTTTGTTCTTAGCTTTTGAGTGCTTATTTGTATCTTTTAGCCTCATTTCAGTTTATCTAGCTTGTTTGAATCATATTCCACTCTTGTTTCCAGTTTTCAAGCTTGTTTGAGCTTATTCCATAAAATAAGCTCTTACTACATCTGTTGGTCCATAAGCTTGTCAAAACAGCTTATTTGTGACTTGTAAAATTTTGTCTTTGTTAAAGTTTCATAATATCAATATTAAAGTAGTTTTCAAAAGAAAATCCGAAAAATATCAAATTAAAATCGGTGATAGTGTTTATTTAATAAGTTTTAGCTTTTGATTTTCTTTTCAGCTTATTAATAAGCAAATCTTGTTTTCTATTTTCTTAGTTTTCTGTCATCATATAGTATTTTTAGAAAAGTTTCATATTTTCTCTATCTTTTAGTATTTATTATAATTTTAAATAGTTAAAAGTAGTAATTAATTAGTAATAAATAATTAAATAGCATAAAAATATATTTTCAGTTTTAAAATTAATTTTATTATATTTTAGATTTTCAAGTTAAAATTTTATTTTTCCAAGTTTATTTTATATTTTCTAGTAATTAAGTATATTTTAAATAGTTATTAATTAGTAATAATTAAATAAAAGTGTGAAAATATATTTTAATTTTAAAATTAGTTTTATAGTATTTTAGATTTTCTGAATCATAAGTTTATTTTCTAGCCTTATTTTGTATTTTCTTCTATTTTAGAGTATTTATTAAATAGTTAAAATAGTTTTAATTAATAATATTTAATTAAATAGTGTTAAAATAATTTTCTTTTTCTAATAATTTTCTTTTATTTTTAGGATTCCAAAATGTCATTTTCATATTTTTAGATCTTTTATTTCTTAGATTTTATTTTTTATTTTTTATTTTTTTGTACGTATACGTAGTTTTTAAAACTTACGTTTACGTTTCTTTCATCTGATTGTAGTGCTTTCCAATTCTGTATTCCATTCCTTTCCTATCAATCAGTAGTGTAATTTCTCATCAAAACCTTTACTGATTACTATCCTTAGTGATCATTCTATCCTCTGAGTTTGTTTTGACACACCATTGAGTCTCCGTGGGACTAAACGACAGGAATTCAATCTATTCTCCAGGACTTCATTGCATTTTGCTTAAAATTGTTTTAAGTCATTACGGTTGGCCATTCACAAGTGGCCACTTGTGTGATTAGACTTGACGGTTTAGCACAGATCATGTTTTCTAACCATTTTTGCGAAACGAGGAAGTAATTCTTCTTAGCTTTGTTGATTCGACGGAGTTACGGCGTAACTCATCTTTGTGATCTGCCGTAACCAACTTTTTAGCAGTAGAATTTTTGACGCATTAATAATTACGGCGTAATGCCATCTCCGTGGTTACGCCGTAACCACTCGCTTTGCAGCTTATGTCAGGTTTTGCTAGTTGTAACAACCCACATCTTCCGGCTATTTTTCATTTTCGAGAAATTACTATTCACTTTTACTATTCACATTTACTATTCATTTTCACTATTCATCCCGTAAAAATTTTATTTCACATTCTCGTAAGATAAGTTATTTTAGTAATGACCGAGAGTTCGACCATCGTTAGATCATTTTCAAAGTTATTAAGTAAACATCGTTTTAAAGTTTCGCTTAGACGGTCCACCGTTTAAACATCACGCGCATAACGAAAATAAACTCGACAATTTTACTGCATCAAATAAAATTTTAGATCACTCATAATTAATTTGAGAATTTTTAAGAATTATTATTTTAATATTACCAAATAAGCCCAAATAGTGAGAACAAAACTAAACTTACGTTTTAAACAATTCTACTTACATCCGTGCTTAACGATTTACAGACCGTTTCTAATATGTTTTGACACTTTTACATTTTTGGAAAATTCAAACATATTTCCTCCTCCTTTGACCATAAAGGAATTAACCTTGTATCGTTCTACATTTACTTAAATCGCGTAACTTTTAAACTTCACAAATAATCGTAAAGTTATCCTGCGTCTGACGAAAACCACATTTTGACATCTCATATCACTTTTAGACTAATTTTAGTCTACTCTAAATAAATTCACGGTCGTTTCCACGAAATTTCGTTCTTTTCGATAAGCTGCAATTCTGCGTTTTTGACCCGTATTTCGACTTTAAGCGGCGTTTTGCACCCAATGAGACTTATCACCTATTTTATATTTTAAATGGAGTATAATGATGAGTTTAATCATTCCTATAAGTTTCGTATTTTTACGATACACGGTTTCGTTTTATGGCTTCGGTTAGCGTTAACGGAACCAAAACTCACTCCGTAATCAAGATAATACCAAAACTAACCACATAAGTCATCCTACCTTATCATGAACGAAATTTGGGAGGAGTCATCACCTTGGTGTCAAAATCCTAAGCATGCTACCTTTAGATCATTTACATGTGTAATTTAACCATGGTTAGTTTTAACCCAATATATAGTTAACCTAAATCTCTAGCCTATAAATACCAAGCTAAATCACTTCATTTCTCTTGCACCACCCTTCTTAACATCTAAAGTCCTAAACCTAAAGGCATTTCTTATAGATCTTGTAAGAACATTCATGTGTTCTTGAAGAAAACTAGCGTTTGATCTTCGTTCTTGGAAGTTTTCAAGAAAGAGTCGTTATAATCTTCAAATAACTTCAAGTCTCCAAAAGGCGTTGTTATAATCTTCTATTATACTTTGAGCTTTCAAGAAGGCGTTGTTATAATCTTCTAATAGCCGTGGGTTTTCAAGATTGCAAATTCTCGTCAAGCTCCGTTAATATTTTATTTTCCATAATACTCCAAGATTCTATATTAAGGTAAGTCTTTATAAGACTCAAACTTATTTAAATACTTATAAACTTGTTAGTTTATTTATTGAATTTATAAACTCTTAATATATAATATAATCAAGTAATCAAAATACATGTTTTACGTGTTGAGCACTACAACACTAGGGAACTTCATGAGGGGGTTCATTTGAGGAAAAGCGTTTGACGAGTTCTTTGGTTTACGATTTAAAGTGTCCTAGCTCTCTAACGTTTCTCGCATGACCTCACGAATTATGATGGCCCGAACAGAGTAATGAGATATACAAACTAAAACCATTTCTATAAACAAACATACAAATACTACATCATGATGACATATATAGGATGGTTTATGTTTTCCTAAACATTATTCCAAACCTAAGTCGCAACATTCTATTTTAGGTTGCTCGTAGAAGTTCACACGGCACATCCATCATCCTCATTATACATTTGATATCATTTACTCTAAGGTGAGTCATAGCCCTACTCTTTTAATACTTGTTTTACAAACTCTTTGGGGAGATACATGCTCAACTATTTTCATTTAAATTTATAATTACTCTAAACTTTCTTGATTACTGTGAGTTCCTAGCCCCACTTTCTATTACTTAATTGTTTTACAAACCCTTGGGGAGATACATGCTTTATTTTAAATCGAACACATTGCTTTCAAACTGTATGCTTATCCGAATGTATTATTTGCACTAAGTACCACTATTGCCAAATCCTAAGTCCCTACTATCATGAACCATTAATCACTTGAAAGTGAACGCGAATATTGTGGATAGGCCTATTGGGAATCCCGTTTGTGTTGACCGGGTAGGCAAACAAACACACTATATTTGAAGATCTATAGGTTAATTGGCAAATTACCTATTAGGGCAACGGTTACTATTATATATCATCTGTTAACGTTTTCGGTATCATGAGCTTAGTGCAATAATAACTCTTTTGGTTGTCAAACCATTGGTGTGAATTTATAACTCACACTACAAACATTATGGGTGTATAACAACGTAACCCACACAAACCTTATGTGTTCAATGATTTCCTAAACTCTATGAATTTCACTCAACCTTTGTGTTGACAGCTTTAAGCATGTATTTGGTCCATAATGTCGGAAGTTGGCACGGAAGAGCAAGGATATCAAGAAGGCTATAAATTTTATTATTATTCGAAAACCCATTTAATGTATTTTGTAAACTTGGAACCATTTGGAACCTCATTTTGTAAACTCGATATTTATATAAATCGAATGATAAATCTTTTAAACGACTCCATTAGAGTTCGTTTTCTATTATTATATTGTTGTGCCATGAAGTAACACCGGTTTGAATTCACTGCGTATCACGAAATTGGGGTGTTACAGATTGGTATCGAGCCACAGATTATAGAGAAACGGGTCTAATTGAGACTTAAACTATAACTACTTTTACAAACAAAAACATTTTATAGCCTTCCGCTCTTCGTGCCTTCCATCCTCCGATTTATTATGTGACTTTTAGGCATTTTAAGCTATACAAACATATTAGTATATTGATATATATACTTGACATAATTTCAATCATAAACAATGTACTCAACATATCTGCAGTATGCCTATTCTAAGGCATTACGACACAATCATATTTTCCCAATCTCCCAATCATGTATCTACTGCATTTTAGGATTACGAAACGTCCTCCAAGACATTGTAATCGACTACAATGGTCTTTCCTACTTCCAGACATTGTGAGATACAATGGTCTCATTCATTTTCAAGACATTGTGAGATACAATGGTCTCTATTACATTCTCGAGACAATGTAAGTCCCACAGGTGGTCTCATTTATTTCTCAAGACATTGTGGGTTACACAATGATCTCTTCATCATTTCTCAAGACATTGTGAGTTACACAATGGTCTCTTCATCATTTCTCAAGACATTGTGGGTTACACAATGATCTTTCCATCATTTCTTAGACATTGTGGGTTGCACAATGGTCTCTATTATTTCCTAGACATTGTGAGTTACACAATGGTCTCAACTATTTCTCAGACATTGTGAGTTGCACAATGGTCTCAACTACTCCTCAGATATTGTAAGTTATACAATAGTCTCTAAAAATTATCTTATAAACAATATATGATATTGTTTTACATGAAACCCACACGATCTATCAATTTCCTAATGGAAATACAAGAAATGGGATTTCTAAAGATAAACTGCCTCATCATCTACAAAAGTCAAGTTCAAGAACTTTCTCTTCATTCATCAAAATTCTCTTACGAAACCTTCATTGTTAAAAGTTCGTGATTCTAGCCAAGTATGGACTATTTTAGAATTACTTAAGATTTCCTTCCACACGTATCTACCCATACTATCTTCTATGCAATGGAATGTGAAAAATAGGTTACAAGTCTTTTATGGCGGTGACTTGCAACCTGGATGGTTTGATATCGCCTTTGCTTAGTTGACAATTTCTCAAAAGCTATGGACATATCACGGTATACCTAATTTAGGTATTTGGAAAATTTATCGAACCTCGGCTAAATATAGTCTAGTCACCTATATTTAACTTAGGATAGTGGAACATGGTCTCGACTAACTATGTTCGACTTAAATTTTTCAAATACCGAGAATAGTTGTACTAACGTTACGCTCGTGTTAATTTCCGCTTAAACTCGATAAACCACCGAATTCATTAAAAGATCTAGAGACACGATAGTGTCTTACCACTCAAAGAAAATCTTAACATCTTATTTATACTACCTAATTTCATTCTTGAAATATTTCATTTATGAAATAATCCTAACTACTATCTTGGGATAGTCATCAAATCTTCTCGTCACTTCTTAGTAGTACTAGCTCGATTAGGTTTCAAGGATATTATTCCGCCATATTCCTTTAAAATTCCCTTTGATTTTAAAACAAACTTGGCATCTCTACCTAAGAATAATGGTAAGCGTCGCTACACTCTTCTAATCGTCAACATGTCACATCATTATCGAACCCCATTGAAATTGAAGACGTAAACTTCACTGCACCATGTTTCCTTCAAACACTAGTTGACATAAACACTATAAGATATGACCTTCATCCCGAAACCACCTAAGATATGATCAACTTTGGAAATAGTTCGGATAATCACTTGTCACTAACAAGACTTTACCTACAACGACGTTATCACATCATTACAAACCATTTCACATCAACAATATTCTTACACCTTTGATTAACAACGCCATTACCTAACAACAACAAAACTATTCCATTTGAGGCACTATATCAATGAAAGTGTTAGTCAACCATTTCTTTGGACTAAGGTGTTCAGAGATCACCCACTAAACAACTAAGGAAACCATGCAAACATAAATTAGGCTCCATGCCACACTATCACCAAAAACTCCATGTTAGAAATTAAGGTTTTATTGATAGCCTCGATACAATAAGATATGATTCATTTTAAGAATCGGGAAAAGCCAAACTTTAGGCATTTTGGACTCTATAAGATTTTAACAAAACCCTTTAGATTATCAACTTAAGCCACATGGTACATAAGACATTCTATGACCGGATACTTAAGAACGCAAAAAATCGGGCGATACATCCACATTTTCCTAGACACTTCAACATCGGATAACACACACCGAATTCGGACGAATTCCCATTAAGGTGGTGAGGCGTAACAACCCACATCTTCCTAGGCTATTTTTCATTTTGAGAAATTACTATTCACTTTACTATTCACATTTACTATTCATTTTCACTATTCATCCCGTAAAATTTTATTTCACATTCTCGTAAGATAAGTTATTTTAGTAATGACACGAGAGTTCGACCATCGTTAGATCATTTTCATAAAAGTTATTAAGTAAACATCGCTTTTAAAGTTTCGCTTTAGACGGTCCACCGCTTAAACATCACGCGATAACTAAAATAAACTTTGACAATTTTACTCGCATCGATAAAATTTTAGATCACTCATAATTATTTTGAGAATTTTAAGAATTATTATTTTAATATTACCAAATAAGCCCAAATAGAACAAAACTAAACTACGTTTTAAACAATTCTACTTACATCCGTGCTTAACGATTTCAGACTTGTGTTTCTAATATGTTTTGACACTTTTACATTTTTGGAAAATTCAAACATATTTCCTCCTCCTTGACCATAAAGGAATTAACCTTATGCGTTCTACATTTCGCTTAAATCACAGAACTTTTAAACTTCACAAATAATCGTAAAGTTATCCCGCGTCATGACGAAAACCACATTTTGACATCTCATATCACTTTTAGACTAATTTTAGTCTACTCTAAATAAATTCACGGTCGTTTCCGAAATTTCGTTCTTTTCGATAAAGCTGCGAATTACGCGCTTTTGACCCGTATTTCGACTTTAAGCGGCTTTTGCACCCAATGAGACTTATCACCTATTTTATATTTTTAAATTGAGTATAATGATGAGTTTAATCATTCCTATAAGTTTCGTATTTTACGATACCCGGTTTTACGTTTTATGGCTTCGTTAGCGTTTAACTGAACCAAAACTCACTCCGTAATCAAGATAATACCAAAACTAACCACATAAGTCATCCTACCTTATCATGAACGAAATTTGGGAGGGAGTCATCACCTTGGTGTCAAAATCCTAAGCATGCTACCTTTAGATCATTTACATGTGTAATTTAACCATGGTTAGTTTTAACCCAATATATAGTTAACCTAAATCTCTAGCCTATAAATACCAAGCTAAATCACTTCATTTCTCTTGCACCACCCCTTCTTAACATCTAAAGTCCTAAACCTAAAGGCATTTCTTATAGATCTTGTAAGAACATTCATGTGTTCTTGAAGAAAACTAGCGTTTGATCTTCGTTCTTGGAAGTTTTCAAGAAAGAGTCGTTATAATCTTCAAATAACTTCAAGTCTCCAAAAGACGTTGTTATAATCTTCTATTATACTTTGAGCTTTCAAGAAGGCGTTGTTATAATCTTCTAATAGCCGTGGGTTTTCGAAGATTGCAAATTCTACGTCGAAGTCTGTTAATATTTTATTTTTCCATAATACTCCAATATTCTATATTAAGGTAAGTCTTTATAAGACTCAAACTTATTTAAATACTTATAAACTTGTTAGTTTATTTATTGAATTTATAAACTCTTAATATATAATATAATCAAGTAATCAAAATACATGTTTTACGTGTTGAGCACTACAACACTAGGGAACTTCATGTGAGGGGTTCATTTGAGGAAAACGTTCGACGAGTTCTTTGATTTACGATTTAAAGTGTCCTAGCTCCTAACGCCTTGCATGACCTCTCGAATTATGATGGCCCGAACGGTAGTACAAGATATACAAACTAAAACCATTTCTATAAACAAACATACAAATACTACATCATGATGACATATATAGGATGGTTTATGTTTTCCTAAACATTATTCCAAACCTAAGTCGCAACATTCTATTTTAGGTTGCTCGTGAGAAGTTCACACGGCACATCCATCATCCTCATTATACATTTGATATCATTTACTCTAAGGTGAGTCATAGCCCTACTCTTTTAATACTTGTTTTACAAACTCTTTGGGGAGATACATGCTCAACTATTTTCATTTACTTTTATAATTACTCTAAACTTTACTCGACACTGTGAGTTCCTAGCCCCACTTTCTATTACTTAATTGTTTTACAAACCCTTGGGGAGATACATGCTTTATTTTAAATCGAACACATTGCTTTCAAACCAGTATGCTTATCTCGAATGTATTATTTGCACTAAGTACCACTATTGCCAAATCCTAAGTCCCTACTATCATGAACCATTAATCACTTGCAAGTGAACGCGAATATTGTGGATAGGCCTATTGGGATTGACGAATCCGTTTGTGTTGACCGGGTAGGCAAACAAATGCACTATATTTGAAGATCTATAGGTTAATTGGCAAATTACCTATTAGGGCAACGATTACTATTATATATCATCATTAACGTTTTCGTATCATGAGCTTAGTGCAATAATAACTCTTTTGGTTGTCAAACCATTGGTGTGAATTTATAACTCACACTACAAACATTATGGGTGTATAACAACGTAACCCACACAAACCTTATGTGTTCAATCGATTTCCTAAACTCTATGAATTTCACTCAACCTTTGTGTTGATGCTTTAAGCATGTATTTCGGTCCATAATGTCGGAAGTCGCACGGAAGAGCAAGGATATTGAAGAAGGCTATAAATTTTATTATTATTCAAAACCCATTTAATGTATTTTGTAAACTTGGAACCATTTGGAACCTCATTTTGTAAACTCGATATTTATATAAATCGAATGATAAATCTTTTAAAACGACTCCATTAGAGTTCGTTTCTATTGTTATGATGTTGTGCCATGAAGTAACACCGGTTTGAATTCACTGCGTATCACGAAATTGGGGGTGTTACACTAGTTACGGCGTAACTCACTCATAAGAGTTGCGACGTAACCTTCCTCTGCTTTAATTCTTTCATTTTAATAACACAATAACCTAGTATTAGTTTTAAATGAACTTTGTGGGTGTGTTCCCTGTTGGATCGATGTACTCTAACCAAACTAACTTAAATAGCTTGTTAAGGGTTTAATAACTTTGGATAAATCCTAAGTTATTAACAATGATACACTGAGTAATCTTTATTAAGTACGCGGAATTTACTTAACAAATCTAAGAAGAATATAACTTTAACTTTTATTAATAACTCTAAATCTGCTTGTTATGCAGACTCTTTAACAACTCTAAAACTCTAATAATAATCGTACTTTAGGATTATAAAACATATATCTAAAACTCGTATGTTCTAATGCCAACCTAGGGTCCTTTTATAGGCTTAAGGATAACCATAGTCGGTTTACAATTTGTAACCTTGTGCGACAAGTAATACCATACTAATCTAAGAACATTCTAGAATTACATAATGATCCTTAACGCTTTTGCATATCATTCCTTTAAGCATGCAAGACTTTGATGAATCGAGCGGTGCTTTGACTTTATACTTTAGCGATACTTTGACTTCTTAAGTACTTTAACTCTTCAAGACTTTGACTCTTCAAAGACTTTAACTTTTCATATCCCAACATTCCTGTAAACCCTCACGAGACTTCACTCGTCCACTTGGGACACCAAGTGGTTTAAAAACTTGTTGCATTCGTTAATGCAACCGTGATTCCTCTGAAAGTGAGTTAGGTTTTTATTTTCTTTTATACTTGTTGTTTTTCTAGTATGATGTGTTTGGTTGTCTTAAGTGAATTCAGTTATTAAAGTTTGCTCATGAATCTCAAAGCGGAGACAGTTTGTTCGTGTGTCTTCGATCATGCTTGAGCAAATCCAGGGAGTTTTCTGCTCCAATTCTAACCCTTCTTATCTTTCATTTATATGCTTAAGTATGAGCCAGTGGGGAAGGGATTAGACATAGACACCGTTTGATTAATATTTTGACATGTTTTTAATTACTTAATCGGATTAATCTAGATGAGCACACCTTCCTATATTTCCATTATGAGGATAAGCCTTTCCGCTTTTCCCTTATACATAATTCCATAAAATGAGTGTCTTGGTGTGTAGTAGACTTTAGAACTTGACCTTGTATATCTTTTCGAGACCATTATCATGAGCATTACATCGAGGTAACTTGGTGTGATCGGTTGCAACTAGGATATAAGGCAATTTTAGGATTAAACCCAAATAGCCCATATATGTATTGTGTATATTGACTTTTCACATCGATTAGTTAATCCCCATGAAACCCTTTTGTTGCACTCACCATTAGTGCAGATACCCTAGATACACCCTTGAGTTATCCCTTTCATTTTTTCACCCAATATATGTTGTTTCGTTACACCTATCGCCTAGCCTACCCCTGTAGTTTCCTTATGTCCATGGTCCGGGCGCTATTGGTTAATTTTGGTTCCACTAGTGAAAGTCGCGGTTTTGAATAAAGGGTTGTGGAAGAAATCGGGTTTAGATGATAGTTTATCTCAAGTGGGGGATGCTTTATATGTTCGTATTGTTTTATTTTATTCATGTATACCTTGTCTTGCATAAAAAAGTAAAAAGTGAAAAAAATGATGATGAGAATGCAAGCAAGATTTTGTTAGTTTATAGTTGGTGCTATTAATCGACTTATGTGTCGTATTGTTAAGTATTCTCGCTTTGTTTCAATTTGCCAAATTTTACAAATCGCTTTTGTCTTACGGATAAAATTAGAAGTCGTGACATTTCTATCCCTCCTTTCAAATTTTAATCAATATTCGTACAATGGGGCATTGTATATTTCAATTGGGGATGGGAGATAGAAATGGTTGATTTTGATAGAAATATGTGCTAAATTGGCCCAAATTTTAAAAAAAATTATATAGCACATTCTTTTTCATTGATGATGAAGGCCGAGTTAATGCATCTTATTTGCCTAGATTATGGAGTTTATGAGGCACCACATTACATTTCTTATGCATTAACTCGTGTATTGGATTATTGAAGACCCTTGACTCTCGACCCTTGATTTTGCTATGGGATTGAATGCGACTAGTGGTGGGGTGATGTGGACTTAGGAATCTATTTGTTTCGTGTCTTTTATTTACACCCATTAAAATTTCCCATGTCTTATCCTACCCTTAGTCATGAATCGAGCTTAGGTGAGCAAGCGAGCAATCATTGGTGTCTTGGCCATGGATTTGGTCATGTATCATTGGTTTTGTCTCCTTCGCGTAGCTCGTTAGTAATGACAAAATAACCCCATAAGCCTATGTTGTGTCAACCCATTGCCTTTTAAAATAGATGCATCTATAGACTCTAGTGGTGGAGACTAGTATATTTGCCATGCCTATGATAGAATACTCGCCATGACCGAGCGGTTGAGTGATCACCCAAAAATATTAAACACGTGAATTATGAGAGTGTGATTTCAATTCCACTTTTCGTGAGGTGCTCGGTTTGGAATTTTCTAGCTTAGGTGATTTTAGACTCATAACTTCCAATTAATCTCGGAGACATCTTTTTAAGAATTATTTAAAGGGTCTACATGAGGACAAGTAGGATTCAAGTGTGGGTATATTTGATAACATCAAATTAGCCCGATCTTTATATATCAAATTCCGTGTTTATGGCCTCATTTGCATTAATATGGTACTTAATTCTTTCATATTCGTTCATATTTTCATTTCGGGATAAATGAGGCGTTGGAGCGGAAAAGAAGTGATAAAAGGCCATGTATATGTTCGACGATTGATTTACGAGGCCTTTGGATTTTATGTGAAGATTACGCCGTAATTAGCTAATAAGGTTACGCGTAAATATGAGCTTTGAAGGATACGACGAACCAATTCTTATGGTTACGTCAGTAATTATTATCTTGAAGGTTACGGCGTAACATGGAAATTTAGTTACGCCATAGAGATTATTTCGGAGGATAAGTATGAGATGAAGAAGGGTTACGCGTAACTCGGATAATTAGTTAGTAATTAATTACTTGGGCAAAGTTTCGAGGTTCGAGGATTTGAGCGGCAAGTTAATATTTATTTTATTCACTTCGAGGACTAAGTATAAATATATCAAGAACGATTTGGGGATGAAACCGTAAGTATTATTAAGGCTTTTGGACTTAATTTGAATCAACACGCTACTTGAGGACTAAAAGTGTCAACCAAGTGAAATAAAGTTTCAAGAAAATCAAAGGATGAGAAAAGTACGAAATATAATGTTTATGGCGAATTGCATATTTTGGTTACGGCGTAACTTAGTTACTGACGTAACTAAATATGTTAGTTACGACGTAATTGTTCAAAAGACGATTTTATTTGCACCGACTTTACTTACGTCGTAATTAGTCTTTAAGGTTAAGCCATAACCATGTCGGGGCCTATAAATACACCCTAAATCGCATTTTTAGCATCTCTCTTCACCCTTCTCCTAGGGTCGATTAGGCACCACCCGGGCATTTTCCAGCATCCAAGTCGGTTTGAAGGAAGAATTCACTTGCAATCATCATCATTATTAGCTCTACATCAAGTAATTTGTATCAAACATTATGTTCAATTCAATTTATGATTTATTCATCTTTGTTGTTATGATTTATTATATGTTTGGCTAATCACCACAGTGTTTGGCCTAGTTACGATTCTTTAATTGTTTTGTTTGCATTTACTTTACTTCCGTACAATTATTTCTAAGTGTATGCATGCATATTTTATTGGTAGCCACCCTTGGTTTGGTAGTTTTGAATGGCGATAGAGGCCAATAGCCTAGAGATATGACTAACTCGAACCTAGGTGAGCGGACCGAGATGGGAAGGGTAAGATATGACCAACCGACGACCCTTTCTACTTGTGCGATTTGACCAACCGATCACCCATCGCTTGGATGAACTTAAGAATTAGGGGTGAGTGTCTAAGTTCCTAACGGCCGGCACTCACTATTATAAATCTAGCATGTAGCGGTACTTAATGACTCGGCTTAGGGACCAAGAACAACAGACTTATGACGGTGCTACCGATTTCTCCCGTGGTGGCATCTTTGTTTGATAGGTTAGGCGAATTGACCAAATGATGTCCTCTCGACTTTGACCCCACCAAGTAATTGGAAGTAAGTAGACGTGACATAACTAGCTAGGAGGATTAACTAGGTTAGCACCACTCTCCTTCATTGATCACTTCTCTTCCTTTATCTCGCTTTCTTTTATTTCCTTGTCTTATTAGTTAATTTATTATTTCAATCTTAAAACCAATTAAAATCGTGACATAGACTTATGTTAATTTCAATCCACGTAGCTCTTAGGACGACCTCGGTTTTTCAAATACTACACTACACACGACCGGCTACACCGCCTGCTAGTGCACTATGGTAGACCAAAGGTATTATGAGACACTATAAATTTAAGACACAGTCAAGAAACTCGTGCATCGTGCTCAAGGTTTAGCAAGATTTTAAGATGAAGGTACTTCTCAACTCGATCATTATCATCCTTAGGTTTCTCAATTGTTTCTTTTGGGGTTTCGTAACTAGATTGACCAATAAGCTTTTTCCTAAGCTCTAGATTGTCTACTCCAAAACGAGAAACATTTGTCCTAAGTGTTTGAAAACTACCAATGGGATGAGGAACCCATGATAACCCTTGTCTTTCTTAAATTCGGAGGTGTTTGACTAATTGATTCCTCATTACTAGATGTGTTATCTACATAGTTAATGAGTTCATCATCACTAGTTGTTATATCCTCGAATCAAGTTGTTCCCGATCACTAAGTGGGTTTTCCTCTCGTGCTACTAAAATCCATACCAAAACCTAGGCCGCTTTTAATGTGTGCTCTTTTTGTTTTTCAACAAAACTAACATGTGAAAGGCCGATTTTCCAAGCAAGAAATTTTTCTAACAATTCATCCCTTTCTTTAGTTATCTTTTCTAGTTCAAAGAACCTTACATCCTAACTTCCATTCACTTAATTTTAATTGATAATCCTGTTGCTCATATTTTTCCAAGCCATTTCATTATTTTCATGTGTTATTATTTTGGCTTCCATTGACTCTAAAGTAATTTGATAACCAGCTACCTCGGACCTAGCCCTTCTATAATTATCTCTTTCGGTTACATAATCATTAAGGACTTTTGATAAAAATCATGACACTTAGAGCATACCTCGGAGATAGGGGTGAACTTGGTGAAGTAGCTACCATAGCAAGCGTAATGTGTTTATCTTCACATTCCATGCTACAATCAAAGCTTCCTAGGCCATCTCTTGATTCCAAAGCAAATCCTCGGTTCCTCATCAAAGGTGTGCTCCAATCAAACTCTTCCACTGCGACCATACAAGAGGTTACCGGTTCATCATCAAATTCAAAGACTCAAATAACCTCGATAGATTTCTTGAGCAACCAAAGCTTTTGTTTCAAGAATAGGATTTCCTTTAGTTTAAGCTTGGGTTTCTCAATCATTCCGCTTTTGCACGATATTTAGCAAACTTGCATTCTCTTGCAAGTGTCCATCTTTTGACAATTAAAGCATTCAATCTTGGATTTGTCAAAAGTGATACCTTTTGGGTTTGAAGTCAATGCATCTTCTGTTTTCTTCATGAACTTCTTGATCCTTGCAATGATCATAGCAACTTGCCACCTTATATCAATTACTTCAAGAGCATCCTCTTCAATTTGTGACAAATCTTCTTCATAAGTAACAGCAAAGTGGCTTGTTGAGCAAAGAATGAGCATACAACTTCACTGAATGGATGGTGTTTGTTGGTGATGAGGTGGGGTAGGATAAGCAACGATGATTTGAGTAGGATAAGCAAGACTTTTGAAGAAGTATTGCCTCTCTTTCGTAAGACACAAAAGCAATCTGTGAGATTTTGAACTTGTTTGTCCATTCATCTCATGCTCATACACCTTCAAATGGTTTTAGAGATCATCAAAGTCCATAACTTCCAAACCAGGTTGTCCTCGATCTAGTAGCAATCACATGCCATGGATGGCAAACTTTTAAGAACTTGATTTTCATCTTCAATAGATACCTCGCTTTGTATAACTCCATCATACTAAGAAGATTTTGAATCATCATAGGCGAGATCAAGACCTTCTTTTCACCAAAGTGAATGTTTCAAACTGTTGCTTCAACAGATTACAGCATCTTCTTGGAAGCATCATTACCTCCAAATATTGTCTTGAGAGCAGCCCATAGTTGTTTTGCATCCTTAGCATCATGGAACTTGAGTAGGTGACCATCGTGAATAGCGATAATAGTATGTTGAGAGCCTTTTCTTGATTTCTTCAAGAGTCTGGTAAGACGACCTTAGGGGTTTAGGTTGTCTAGAACTTCTGTGTTCGCAACAACTTCATTACCATTGACAATTACATTCCATAGTGCATGGTCTGTAATAGCAATGTATTGCCTCATCTTCATGCTCCATAGATCATACTCTCCTTCTTGATGATAGGAATTTTGAGTGAGGTGATGGATAGGGGTGGTGAAGCTTCATCGACATCTTTAGGGTTTGTTGTTAAATCGGTTTTAAGGGTTTCTTAATCGAGTTTCCACACAAACTCGATACCACTTGTTGGATCTATATACTCTACCAAACTAACTATATAGCTTGTAAGGGCTTAGCAACCTCGGATAAATTCAAGTCACTAACAATGAAAGATCGATATAACTTTACTAAGTATCTGAAACTACTTCAATAAAGCTAAGAAGAATAACTTTAACTTCAATGATTTTATTAATACTATGAACATGCTTGATACACGATTCACTAGCAATCCCTAACAACTCTAATATTCTCTAAAGTCGTATTCTAATAGTCGATCTCTAATGCCAATCTAGGGTCCTTTTATAGGCATAAGGATAACCCTAGTCGGTTTACAATTATAATTTTGTAACGACAAGTAATCTAAACTAAGAACATTCTAGATAAACATTACTTTCCATAAAACATTCTATTATAACCGTCTTTAAGCTTTTGCAAGATTTTGATATTGAGCAAGATTTGACCTTCACATAAGCAAGATTGACCATCTTCGATTTTTCATATTCTTTAGTACTTTCATATCCCAACAATACCGATTCGACGACGATGATTTCGATTATCTCGAGTTACAAGGTGAAGGCGGTTTCATTGACCCGTATGATGAAGTACACGAGAAAAGAAGATGCAATCATCTTGGCATCTCGTTTAAGAGGCTACCACCAATTATAGCCAAAACAATATGAGTTTACACGATACCATTTGGGACCAAGAAAAATATTGCAAGATTCGGAATATTGAAACCAAAGAATATCTCCACACCGCCACAAATGTCGGTTGGGTTAGGGCGAACTTAATGAAAGACATGGAGGAAGTCGGGAAGTCCAAAGGCCCCATAGAAGCCCTCGGCTCGAGTCTAACTTAGAGATCAGAATAAAGAAAGTTCTCTTCGGGAGACAACCCAATTATCCTTTCTTTGTTTTCTTTCCATTTCGTAGGGTTTGTGTTTTCTAACCATTTTTGCGAGAAACGAGAAGTAATTATCACGCAGCTTATCGATTCGACGAGTTACTACGTAACTCATGTATGCGATTACACCGTAACCAACCTTTTAGCGGTAATTCTTGACGATTACCAATTACAACAGAATACCATCTCAAGAGTTACGCCAGTAACCACTCGCTTTCTTTTTATGCCAAGTTTTGCGATTCTGGCGAACTCCCTCAAAAGAGTTACGACGTAACCTTCCTCTCGCTTAATTCTTTCATTTGAAAAACAATAACCTTGTATTAATATTTTAAATGAACTTTGTGGGTGTGTTCCTCAAACCCTCATGAGACTTCACTCGTCCACTTAGGATACCAAGTGGTTTAAAAGGCTTGTTGCATATGCTAAATGCAACCATGATTCCTACGAAGTGAGTTAGGTTTATTTTCATTTTCATTTTTTTTTTTAGAATTATGCTTGTCGGTAGTGTGATTTTTGGGATTGAAGTTTGTTCATGATGCTTATACGAAGGCACGCCTCTTTTCGTGGTCCTTCTTTTTTATGGAGCAATTTGTGGAAGTTCTCGCCTAATTCTACTTTTCTCTTCACCTTTATTTAATGATTAGTACAAAAGGGACTTTGTACAATTCAAGTAGGGGGACATGAGTAGAATTATCTCTTGAACATTATTTTGCCCTCGTTTTTCTAGTTTATTTTGAAAAATATGCCATTTTAAAATTTTGACATGTTTTTCTTAACCTAACTAGATTAGACCTTAGTCGGGCACATACAACCCTTGATATTATATGGTGAGATTAGTCTTATCCTTTTCCTATATTTTACCCCAAATCCACCAAATTATGAGTGTGCTTGGGTAGCTTGTAAACTTTAGAACTTGGCCTTTGCATCATTTCGAGACCATAGACGAGGTATGTTGAGTTAGCTCGATGTATTTGGACTTTTCGCTTTAGAAGGCAATATTATAGGATTATCACCCAAACGACTCATGCTCATCGATTAGTCACCTCGACTTCTCGACCCTCATGTGAAACCCTTTGTTGCACTCACCTTTAGTGCAAGATACCCCTAGATACACCCATCCGAGCCATTCCTTTCATTTTTAACCCGATATATTGTTTCGATACACCTATACACCTTAGCCTACCCCGTAGTCTTTATTTGTGATTGGGAAGTCATCATTTTCCTAAGTTCAAGGTTCGAGTGGAAAGGTTCGGAAATAACGCTTTCATCGACAACATTCACGAAGATCATTGAAGACCCCAATTCCCATTGTTCATCTCAAGTAGGGATATTATGTTATGTTATTATAGTTATGATTAAAAAAAGTGATTCGAAAAAAAAAAGTTGTTATGTTATTGTAAAGTGCGATGTTATAAGCACTATGTTATGAACTTTATAGATTTAGTATCGAGGAGGCCACCTCGGTCACATTTGAAGATTGGAGTTGGTAGTTATGCCGTGGCTTGGAGAAAAGGTAGTGTGCCCATCACGACGCCCTCTAATGACACATCTACCTTATATTTATCTGGTTTCTTGACTTCAAAGCTTGAACTTTGGGTGGACGGTAAGTGGTGATGACTTGGTTATAGATTTAGACTACCGCTTGTTTTTATTTTACACCATTTATATATCCCATGTCTTATCCTACCCTTTAGTCATGAAGCGTGTCTAGGTGATGCAGGAGCAATCTTTGGTGTCTTGGCCATGGATTTGGTCATGTATCATTGATTTTGTCCACTTCGCCATGACATGTTAGTAATGACGAGTCACCCTTAACCTTTGTCGTGTCTACCCATATTGCCTTCGAGAATTGTTTAGCCCTTAACTCTAGTGGTGGAGATTTGTGTAACCGCAAGCTTATGATAGAATACATGTTATGATGTGGTAATTGAGTGATCACCCGAAATTGACACTTAGAAGAGTTGAGAGATTTGAGTGTTTTGTTCCCTTTCATGAGGTGTTCGGCTTTGTTTTATTCTAGCATAAGGATTTGTAAACTTATATTTTCCAGTTATGGAGATATCTTTTAGGAAACTTTCTTTATAAGGTCTACTTGAGGGCAAGTAGAGTTCAGTGGGGATATTTGATAACATCAAATAGTCCCGATTATTAAGTGTCAATTTCCCGATAATGCTTGTAATTTATATCATTTATATGGATTTACGCTTGTTTTCCATTGTTTTCCACTTTAGGTAAATTACGAGCATTAGAGCTAAGGAGACGCGAATTGGAGAATTATCTAAAGAATTATCATAGTATGCTGATTTTGAAGAAGTTACTGGCATAACTCTTCTCTCACATTACGCGTAACTATTGCGTGACTCGAAAACCAACTTATCGTAAGGTTACGGCGAACTCTTCCCAAAGGTTACGACGTAACTATATTAGGTCAAATGAGGTTCCACGCGCTAATACTTACGCCAGTAACTACTTCTTCAACTACGACGAACCGAGTTTATTGAAGACTACGGCGTAACCACTTATTAGTGCACACCGTAACCAGCAGATCTAGTGCAAAATACGATGAAATAGAAGGTTACCCAGAACTCTCATATTAGTTACGCCAGAAACCTGATCCGCCTATAAATACCCGAATTCCAAAGATTTCTAATCATCTCATTCCACACAACACTCAGAGAATGTGGGAAAAGCTCAAGGCGGTCTAGAGGAGCATACTGAGTCGCTCCAAGGGAGAAATCACTCCCTACGATAAGCATTAGCATTTTATATTTCTTTACTTTCAATTCTTGTATTTCGTACCTTTGAATATTGAATTGGTTTGTATGATTAATATGAGCTAAGCACCTCTTGGTCGGCCTAGTTATGATTCCTTAATTTTTTGTTTGCGTTTATATTACTTCCGCACAATTATTTCTAAGTGTATGCATGCATAGTTTATTGGTAGCCACCCTTGGTTTGGTAGTTTTGAATGGCGGTGAGGCTAATTGCCTAGAGATATGACCAACCGACCCTAGGTGAGCGGATCGAGACGGAAGGGTAAGATATGACCAACCGATTTACCCTTTCTACTTGTGCGATTTGACCAATTGATCACCTATCGCTTGGATGAACTTAAGAATTAGGGGTGAGTGTCTAAGTTCCTAACAACGGTACTCACTACTATAAATCTAGCATGTAGCAAGATTTAATGACTTGGCTTAGGGACCAGGAACAACATGACTTACGAGGGACACCGACTTCTCCCGTGATGGCATCTTTGCCGATAGGTTAGGCGAATTGACGAATCTTGTCCTCTCGACTTTGACCCCACCAAGTAATTGGAAGTAAGTAAACATAGACATAACTAGCTAGGAGGATTAACTAGGTTAGCACCACTCTCCTCTATTGATTTCCCTTTATCATTGATTTGCTTTTATTTGCTTTATTATGCTTTAATAGTTTAATTAATTAAACCTTATCGAAACCATTATTAACTGTGACACCTAGACTTAGTAATAATCCAACACACATAGCTCTTGGGACGACCTCGGCTTTACTGATTACTACACTACACATGACCGGGTACACTACCCGTTATTGCATTATGGTAGACCATAGGTATAACGAGACTTTATAAATATTAAACCCGATCAAGAAACCCGCATCAATACACAAACCTCACGCCTTCCGAACCACCTCTTGACACTTCCACCAAACCCAAATCACCATCTCAATCATCACCTCCATCAACAAAAGAAACAACTAAGTCAACAACAAAATCATTAAGAAGGCAACTCCATCCAATGATTTGTCAAATGGTTAAGCGGTTATCACCACTACACAACAAGCTACACAACCACCACCATCCGATCAACCAAGGATTGAAACCACACCACCAATGGAGAAACCATTGATCACTTTACATACACCGGTGGTGAGGATCACTTCATACCGAGCACCAACTCGAACTTCAATGAAATTTAGATCAAGTACATTCGCACCCTTGTTTTCATACGATCAAATCAAAGAGCATGTTGAAGATCTCCACCCTGGGTCGAATCTTACAAAATTATACACTTCAACGAAATCAATCAAGAACCTCAAGACAAAATCGTTCATTATCCAAAATATGGGCTTGTCTACCAAAGTGAAAATTCATCATACTTGCTTCATGGCTTTCGATGAAATTACAAAGTTCTATGACGCCACCATGGAGATGATTCGAGATGGATTGGCATATCGATTGAAGGAAATTGAGTTCGGTAAAATTCGAATCAAGAGATGGAATTTCAAAGGATCGCAAGGATGTTCGTTGATTTATCACTAGGATTGATGAAAGGTTGATTCTTCGGGATCGGATGCAATGGTTGGAGAGCTATGTGGGAGGAAGACCAAGCTCCGATTCGAACATGCCAACGCCCCTCGAGAATGTAGTTGGTCGTGTGTAATCATTGGGTACTCTCTTAACATTCTTGATTGTGATTTTGTTTGTTTGATATGTTGACTATGGTTTGTGCACATAACAAAGGTACAACCCGCTCTTGTAATGAAAGGACCCGTGGTACGCTTGATTACAATCCTATAAAAGGAGCTAAAGCTTTTACTTTTGAATAAAACTTATCAAAACTTTCACTTTTCAAAGTTTTGCTCAAAAGAACAAGTACTTCCCTTATGTTTTCAAAACCTCAAAAGTTAGTATTACTTGTTGAGGGGTACTTGCTTAAAATCTTTGTTCATAATGATTATTCGTGGAAATCTTCCCACAAAACTCGAAATGGACATATTCGATATCAAAATTTCATCAAAATAACATTTATATGCCATTTTTGTGGGAGAAAAATTGTGTGATACAAACATGTTGTAAATGTGATTGAATCTCCATGCTAAGACTTAACCCATGAATTGACGAGAACCGAATACTCATACATCGAAAATATTTGTCTTCCAAGACTTATCCGAGTGGATTGTACCTATTCGAGAAACTCTTGATAGACATGAACTCGACGGGTTTGACAACCTTCGAGGTTTGTCCACACCTTCAAGGTAGTTACTAGAGCTAGTTGTCACCCAAAAGTCGACAATGTAATTCTTTAACTATGCAACGTAACTGTGTCTCGGGGAATTGTCTATCTTGAGTCGATCAATTCAAAGTGCGAGCTCTTCCCTCACAAGTCTGATTCATCAAAACACTTAAGCACGTGTTAAGGAGAGTATTTTAAGTGAAGAAGTTCATCACCCAAAGAAATTATTATTATTATTATTATTATTATTATTATTATTATTATTATTATTATTGATCGTAATACTAAAACTCCATATACGTATGGGGTATAAATATCAATTTGATGCATTTGTAGTTAGGTATGGAAGTAAATAAATAGACATGAAATTTGGGTTTTAAATGGAATAATGTTTATAATGTTGTTATGAATTAGATGCTTTTTTTTTTTTTTTTTATAATAAATCGAGCTTGTGAACTGTGTCTCCTTTCACAAACCCTTTATATTTTAATAATTTTTACCCTATAAAATAGTATCATTGATCAATGATGTACAAATCACCATAACACATCATTGTGTAAAAACTTTGTAAAAGTTATGTGATTTTGCATTTCACAAAAGGATAACAGTTATTGCATAGCTGATTTGAAAAAGGTATTTTGAGAAAACCAAAATGTAGCAATTGAAGAGCCAGATTTTAGGATAAAAGTCAAAATTTAAACCGATTTTTGCGAATATTGAATGAGATTAACTCCTATAAAAAAACAACAAAAATATGTGTGGACTGGGAACTCTTTTTAACTTTTAGACGTAAGTGCAAAAAACTTTATTTCTGATTTGTTAATAAAATTTACAACCAAATCTAAAACTTTTAAAAGGGTTTAATCTTAAATTTATTTTATTAGCTTAAGTATGTAGGATTTTAAATTTCCGTAGTAGTAAATTTATAAATTAACAAATACGTGTCCATTAAAATTCTTTTAAAAGAAAAGTATTATTATTATTATTATTATTATTATTTTTTATCCTAAATCATCACTTTATTAAAAACTCATGGATTTTACAAGAAATTAGTGGGAAGTTCGAGAAACCAACCCGCCCCCACGCCTATAGAATAAGAAACCAATCATATTAAAATATGACCAAAGACGCTGCTCCAACGCCTTGAGTCATAGAGAATCGTCGAATACCAAGAAGGTTCGCATCCTTCTCAAGTTCCCCAAAGAAGAAAAAGAAAATGGGAGAAACCCATATCCAATATCCGCACATTTGGCATCGTGATTGACACGCTTACGTTATGCGGCATCAATAATCGCACGCCCGCATAAAATCACCATCCTGATTGCGCAAAGGCGACGATCCCGTAAGATCAACACATACATCACGCCCACTATCCCAAGTATAAAGTAACATATCGCCCGGTCGCAAGGATCCGTCCCCTATCTCCATGAAGCCCAATGTCTACCTCCTTACGAATCAAATACCGGACCGAGAACAAATATCAACAAGGACATCACGCACAAGGTTATGCCGATGTTTAATGCCAACAATACCAGACACGAAACAAATGTGATCCCCATAAATGTCACAAGTAAATACCTTAGAACAGTGAACACGGTACCGAACAAAGGAAAGAGGAACACCCAATCGATAGCACAACACACAACGATAAGCCCTGGCATTCATAGTTTGTCCCAATCCGGATATCGGAGCCACCCTAAGCCAATCTGAAGTATGATCCTCCTTTAGTGAACTCCATAACGCCATCTATCGAGGAGAAAGATGGAATGTAGATTCAACAGTTTGGGTAACACGACCGAAATATATATTTGCCAATTTCTTCATAAGTTTGGGGGCAGCGACCTCGCTAGGGTTACTCAAAAGGTCAATATCTATATTCACATTAAAATTACATAGAGCATCATTAAAAGAAGGACCACCAGTTACAATACCAGAACTATGGAGAAGCTTAGTCTGTAGGCTAGCAGATTGAAGTCTAGAAGCAAGGAAAGCATAATTCAAGACATCACCTGCAGAATATACACCAAGACCCCCAAAAGCAAAGGGTAGAGTGGCGAGTCTCCATTGCCAATCACCAAAACCCGGTCCAGAAGCAGTGACAATACGCTCCAAGGAAGAACGAAGTGCCACATCAAAAGAAACTTGAGCACACTCAAAGACCCGAGGAGAACATGCGCGATAGAAAAATATAACTTGAAATACCAAAGACATGCGCGAGTAGAGCAACTCGATCGAGGGTCATTAAGTTTGCAACAAAGACCCATAAGCTCAATAGTTTTAGAAACTCTTTCGTAACAAGCTTACTACCAAACTCAAAATCCACACTAACAGTCCACCCAATAATTTAACACCGTGTACAGTGGCAGAAATATTAGGGGAAAACACCATAAATCCGCTTCTAGGTCCTCCCGCCAAAAACTTCGCTTTATCAACATTGAGGTGTAAGTCGCGACAAGGTCCATCCGTCATAATCAACTCTAAAACCTTACCCACAACCAAGGTATAACCAATAATAGTGCCATCATCCGGATACCATGCTTGAAAGGAAAGGTCAAAAGAATCTCTAATCTTACATGCCGGGGATGCAACACTAAAGCAAAAGAAGAGCCCAAGCGGGTCACCTTGTTGCACACCTTGACGAGACCAAAGAGTATGCTCACCATAATATAATCTGCAGAATCGAGTAACAGAATTCCACCCATCGCGAAATAGCGGGAAATGAAGCCGAACCTCATGTAACATAACAACCGATCCACCATGTTGAAGGCGTTTTTAAAATCAACCAACAACATAGATGACCAACATCACCCCACGGTCCTCAACCAACCGATTCATAGCATGAAGAATAGCCTCCTCCCCAAGACCCCAACACCAAATTGTAAATCATCTAAATAATCGTCAAGAGTGGCTAATCATGGAAGCACAAACCTTGAAACTAAACGCCCAAACAATCCCAACAAAGAATTGGATGGATACCTCCGGTTTGACTAAAGGTGTGAGAGGAGCACTAGCAATGTACTCACCCAAAGGCCCTCGGGCATTTACCAAAGAAGAAAAAGGTTTACCACTTGGGTAATAGAAGCGACCAACTCATCGAAATAGCCACAGCAGCACCATTTAAACAATCCAAAAGGTGTCAGCACGCAACCCATCTCGCCCACAAGAAGTACCACGAGGAAAACTCTTGATCATGTCAAGAACCGTAGAAGGAGATGTCAGTAAGGTGATGATGATCAATAGGTATATCGTAAAAGAGGAGCGATCGAAAGGGTGCTTAGCTTTTAAGTCCTCAAGAGTAGAAACATCATACGGTGCAATACCGAAGACGAAAGAACTCGACCACACCGTATAATGAGCATCACAAATCTTCCTCTTACATTGCTTGACATTACGATCACCCAAATCCAAGCTATCATCATCAATATTAGACCATAATGGAGAAGGTTCTTGCTAAAACCTCACGCACAACTCTGCAACCGCCACTGGGGGTGCCCCATGCATGAATAGCATTAACAATATACTCTTTCTCAAGGCTGACGCTTAGTAACCGACCTACCTTCTTGACTACTCCTCGGCAAAAGGTTTTAAGTAGACAAAGAGGCAGACTAACAAACCAACCCAACACGGTATCATCAGCGCGAGATCACCTTATCAAGAGCTCTTTCAAAACACGAGAGAACTCAAACGGCATTTGGGAGGGATAGATTTGACAGTCTGCAACCCCTTAGAAAACAAAGTATCAAGAAGAGGTAAATCAAAACCACCAGGCTCGTCCAAAGCCAAATCCTCAATAAGGGCTACATGAGAAGGAACCTGCGGTTTGGTAAGATCATATAACACAAACCGAACAACACCATCGCCACAATCAGGAGGAGACACAAAATCAGACCCCATACCATGACGACACTTAGTCCGGAAGGTATGCGTTTTGAAACAACCACCACACAACCATAAACCTATACGCTTAAGAGTAACCTCAGCCCTTTCAAAAATAGCCAAATTCGACAAAAGAGATTGCCTAGTGATAGCTTGAGCCTCAACACTGAAGTGCCGATCACGGAGATGTGTGATCAAAGAGGTTTTAGTAAGACCATTTCCACCACCATCTCGACATCCATTAAGACCAATAAAGGGACAATGAAATCGTACAGCTGGCATGGGAACAAAGCAAAACCACAACTTCTTGTAACCAAACCTCAAGAACAAAAATATTAACCACAAAAAACCAACTGTAGCAACCATGCAAAATGAAGGCCCCAACAGCAAGGAACCCCAACAGAAACAACCAAACACTATGAATACACAGTCAAGTGAACGAAACCTTTCTGGGTTGATATAATTATATAATTGAACACACACCTTTGATTGAATAAATGTAATGAATCAACATATATTGATTTTAATATAATATAAATCAACACAATCAAACCTTTTGTTGATCCACTACGATCCCCACACACACCTTTCTGGATTGATATTATTATATAATAGAACACACACCTTTGATTGAATAAATGTAAGGAATCAACACATATTGATTATTAGTATAATATAAATTTCAAAACACAATCAAACCTTTTGAAGATTTGACGAACAGATGGGATCCTTTTGTTGATTTGACGATCGGCATAATCGCCCACACACGCACACTTTGTTCGAAATATTATTACATTATTATTATTATTATTATTATTATTATTATTATTATTATTATTATTATTATTAAATTGATCGTAATACTAAAACTCCATATATCTATTATTATTAAATTGATCGTAATACTAAAACTCCATATATCATTAGTGAGGTATGCAAGTAAATAAATTAGACTTGAACTCTAGTTCTTTAATGGATTTTTTTTTCTTTGGTAAAAGGGTTATTCAGTCAAATATTACTCTAAAAACAATTAAATACAAAGACATAAGTGAGTCCCACATCTCAATTCAAACTAAAATCAAAAGCGCTACCGAGCTTAAGAATGGAATAATGTTTATCATATTTTTATGAAAATCTTTATATAATAAAAACCTAATTCGGGACTTTTGTATTTCCAAAATCAATTTATTCCTTATTGAGTAAAATTTAATTATTTTTCTTTTTCCTCAAGAATATTTAATTGAAAAAATAAAATATTTCTTAATTTGACTAATGTTTATGAAAATTGCTTTTATAACTGATATAGTAAAGTGACAAATACACATGACATATCGGTTATTTTTAATAAATTTGGATTACTTTATAATTATTTTTTAAAACGCACCTTAGTTGCTGACATTCGTATCCATCCATACAATAAGAAAGACTGGGTATGGTGTTATCCGATAACACGTTATTGGTGATGCCACATCATCACACTCATCTCCATCCAATAACACAAAGAATAACTAAAACACCACCCTCATAACACACCACTAACACGTTATCGGCCTCACTAAAATACTTCACCACCACAATACACAAAATAAAAAATAAGAAAACATAAATGAAACCAATTATTGAGCCATTTCACTAACTCAAATTCATTTACAACTTTGTGACGTGTTGGCAAGACATGGCCATCTGAACGACACGACGAATTGGCGTGTTAAATTCGCTACCATACCTGTCTTTCTAAGAAAAACAAACACACATATCTTATCCCACCTACCTTAACTTATTTGAAGAAAACGACAAAACCCTTGACCCTGCAAATAATTAACTACAGCCAAACCATTTGGATTAACATGGATGTTGGCTTTTGATAACAAAGGTGTGATTCACATAGACAAGAGGCGCATAACGGGGATTCATATCCGTTAACCAAATCACAACAGGTATATAATAAGTAACTTTTTGATAAACCAAAGGAATAGTATCATCATCATATTGAAGTAAATTAAGAGACCTACCATCGTTATGTTGAGTTTATGGTTTAAAGGTTTGAACTTGATTGAGAGTTTGTGTTATTATAAGTTTAATCTAAGTATGGTCAGTTGTTATTAAATCTGAATACAATTTTGTTTTCTTAAATCTTTGTTTTTGTTTTAACTGATTTAGTCTATTTTTTACAAGAAAATACCCAAATTTCTCATTTTGCGACCTCTGATATGCTCATGTATGATATGATTGTGTCCCTATTAAAGTTGCTTAATGTTCATTCTTTCTCCAGAGTTCTTCTGGAAACCGGTCCCTCCTGCTGAACCATGCCGTGTTATTCTTGATGATCTGAGGGACAAATTGTACGATACATGTAAAAGAGCTCGTCAATAGTTGGCCCATGATGTGTCCGAATTCCAGAGGAACTGGGTTATACCAATATTGAACAGGTATGCCTCGCACTTTTGTCCTAAAGTTTACTCAAATTGTCTTAAACTCTTCTTATTGCAACTACATATGATATGAGTGTGTGAACAAGATAAATGATATTAAAAAAGCAACCACAAACACATTTCAACTTATTGCAATATATAAGTATTTAGGATGCTCCAAACAGGAACAATCAAACTCTCATATCTTTGGCATTGTATACAACATCCAACAATACATTTACTTTTTTGTATGTAAACCATTGATAATGGTGCCTTGATGAAAGTTTTTTCCAGGATTCCCACTTAATGCATTTATAAATTTAGTATGTTAACTGCTAAGTTTGAAAGACAATTTTCTAGTTTTTGACATATTTCATTTCATGTTGCAGGTAGTAAAGAGGAGACATTTTTCGATTCCCAAGCATGGTTAGACTCCGACTGAGTTAACTATTGGAAAAGTGAGATCCATTACCCATTTTGTCAAAATGACTTATTTGATACGGTTTGTTAATAAACCGTATTAGATAATTTCTTTTATACCATTTGTTAACAACCGTGTCAAATGGTTTTATTTTTAGATTTTGGTACGGTTTCTTCTCAAACCGTATCAAATAGGCGCACTCAATGCAAAAAACGTTTTATGTGGTAGTGTTCTTTTATTGTATATGTATAAAAGATTTACTATGTTGCTCAATAAATTTATTGGATGCAATAATCGGGATGATTCAATTGATTTTCCGTTTTTATTCAAACACCTCGTGTAACCAATTTGTACCAGAACTATTGAAAAAGTTAGTAGCAATATTAGTTAGCGAAATGCTAATTACATAACTTTTACAAAATGTTTTTTTACACAATGATGTGTTATGGTGAATTAAAATATGAGAGATTATGATTCTGAATCCAAATATTGCATGACATTAACAAACACAAAGACAGAAAAACACAAACTCAAGATCAACAAGTTGGAAAACCAATTTAGTTCATTTTATTTCATTAGTGTATTATGACTTTTACACATAGAGTACATACACTCACAAAACAATAAGAATAATACAATATCGTAAAACATTAATCAAAGTGCAGCCAACTGACTAATATCGTAAGGAGATGCATCAGTGGGAGACTGTGCAGTATATGATCTTGTTGCAAAGACTGTGTTAGCAACTTCAGTAGGATGAAACCATC
The DNA here is from genome assembly GCA_022545495.1 of Chrysanthemum lavandulifolium. NCBI lineage: Eukaryota > Viridiplantae > Streptophyta > Magnoliopsida > Asterales > Asteraceae > Chrysanthemum > Chrysanthemum lavandulifolium. The sequence continues at coordinate 262,045,567 of CM040240.1, forward strand.
GTGCTAAATAAACAAACCCCGATTAGCACAAGGTATTGAGTTTGGAATACATTGTCCATCTGACCTCAATTGACAACAGGGAACATTTGGCAAAGCTACGCCTGAACAACATAGAAACCATTTAGTAAATTAATTAATATAGTTGCTTAATAAAAATGTATGTTAGAAAATAAAAAATTGCAATCAGCATGAAAACCGTAGATTAGAAACTGGTGCAGTTATTTACCTCCTTGAGGTGTTGAAATGCTTGTAACGTTGATGAAAGTAAATCTTGCATCAGAGAAATTATTGTTGATGTTATCAATAAGAGGCTTAAGCTTGTCGTTAAATAGCTTAACCGCATTATTGATTGACTCTACATGTTCCGCTTGTGCCAAACCTTGCTATCTCAGCTGGGCGCAACCTATGAGACCCACTCCATTCACAGCAACTTTCCTAGCTCCCAATTTATATAACGCCTGTCATATGATTAAATACAAATATATGATTGTAAGTAACCTAAGCCCTTATTCACAAGACATAATATATTAAAGATCACACATAAATAAACAAAAATTAGACCTAGAAGTGTGGCACAGATCGCTTCTATCACATCATACTAAAAAGAGAAGATAATCATGATGTTTACCATAAGTTGTTGAGAGAATTGTTTCATGAAGGACTGCTGCATATTGATCGGGGTATATATGCGGCTGGTGGGAAATTTTCGGGCATCAAGTAGTTGTTAATGTAGTCGCTTGATCCCATATTCACTAAATAGATGCATTTTTAACGATTCATTTGTAAATGTGCTGTTTCGTTGCAAGAGCAAAAGACGGAAATTATTGCTGCATGATTTTTAGCTGCATATTCAAGCTGATCCGACCACCCTGAGATAGTGTTAAATCGTGAAAATTGGTCTAACACAATATAGAACAATATGATGAAGTAAATAATAATTGCATATTAAAGTCTACGCATCTAGATTTGTATTTTGTATTACTGTATGCTAGCGATGCGCAAACATCATTAGGAAACTTCTTATTTGCGATGAGGAATGATTGCATCCATGTTTATGTTAATGATACTTGGAAATAAAAACGTTGTGTTTTAATTAATAATCTCAGTTGGGGATTACCAGGTTACTTCCAGATTCGTCCCTAATACCAGCACCACCACTACCATAGTTTACGCCAGTGCTAATGTCTTCGTCTGTTGCAGTTGCGTATGATGGAATAAACTCGGAAAAACCTAGTTCTTGACCTGAAATCGTGCAATTAATAAAATTGTTAGCATCAACATTGTTTATCCATTCTTTTAGATAGAATGGAAAACTAACACACTTGTCCGTGACAGGACTTGAACCAACAACTAATTTATTGAGGAGCATAAAATATTTAGTAATAGTAGGAATAATATGGACTTCGGGTCATTTCTTAAATAAAAGGATTCGTTTATCAGTTAATATAGATATAGATTTTCTGTGTAAAGAAAAAGAGATACCAATAATGTCGGCGATGGTTCGACCATTGGTGAATCTTCCAGTTACCCCTAGTGTAAAATCGATTCCGTAAGGCGGGTAGTTGGCTTTTGCCATTGTCACGAGTCCGTTGTTATTTCCATTATCAACCAACGAGTCTCCAAATATATAGAAACAAGGCACTTGTGGTTGGCTAACAACAACAAAGATATGAAACTGCATCAACACTGCAACAATCATGGTATGATATAATAGGCTAAAGTAACAAGCCATGTTTGCTCAAATGCAAATTGAGAAGTGATAATGATTTTGAGTGCTCAGATGCATGCTATTTAAATGAAGAAAAAGGATGGGAATGCAATTAAAAATATTTATTTTTCATAGATAACAACTTTCATATTCTCGTAAACATTTAATTTTATTAATAACATGCTTTTGCAAACAACTTGGCATGTTGCATTGTAACCAATCATTTACTAGTTGTTAGTGATGGCGTACGTGCTTTTTTCTTTTGAACAAGCAATACATTCTCCGTAAAGAAGATTAAACCTAGCGATGCCTAGTCTATGGCATGTAGTATTATATGATGTGTTGTAACTGTAACCTGAATCTTACGGCCTAGTTGGTAAAATGAAAGAATTTATAAATGATATTAAGGTGAATAATCTATACTACATAAAAAAGAAAATGGTCAAATAGTCAATAATTGAAAAGTGAAAAGTGGAAAAGTGAAACATGTGAAATCTTATATCATTGAATGCTATGTTGTAACTATGCTTTAATCTCACTTAAATGCGATGTTGTATCTTTGAAAGTATACATTGATTTAAAATGTTGCTCGACCCATTCGTGAATGTCTCATAACATGTCAAACTTGATAACTTTGGAAAGTATGACTGATTTCTTCAATCTTCAAAGGCGGATTTAAATATAATCATTCAAACCTGATTCCTTAACGCTTAAAATACCGATTCTTGAAACAAACTTAATCACCGCTAAAATTTTGTCGAAACTAGAAACCATGCCGCTAAGGCGCGGTACTAAATCTAGTGTTATAAACGAGCATATGATAATTCAACGTTGAGGTGGAAAATTTTCAAGTAAATTTTATGATTTGTTTTATGAAAGGTGAGATATATTCATATCAACAATAAGCAACTTACAAAAGTACACAATCGAGATGATGGACATGTCACATGTCCATCTCAAAGTAGCAATACATCCCGGAAACAGAATATGAAAACAAAATGCAACTAATTCACCTTTTACACACTTTATGCTATCTAGAAAGCTAAAACATAAACTTCCATGGACCCATGGAGAAACCACTGAACTTGATTAGATTTCCATTCAATGTAACAACCACCCAATGAAGACCAGTGCAGCCACCATCCTCACACTGATTATTCATTGAGGTCATTACATGAAGGCTTCATCAAGAACAGAGTAAAATTCCGGTTTTCGAAAGGACTCTAAAACAGCGAACTACATTTCTAGACTTAATAACACAAATGACTATCAAACTTGCAGTTCCATCCTCTCAAGCCAATAATCAAAGTAAAATTAAACTGGCATCACTCACAGTCAAGAGTATCCCATGAAAACTTCCCACTTATGACTACATTTCCTCTTTACTGACTAAATCTCAAACTACTCATATGCAACACCATCCTCACAAACAAGCAGCAAGAGTACATCATCATAAGTTGACACCTCACCATAACCTTCCAATAAACATATTCTTAGCCCGTGAGTAGTTTATTCAAATACAGACAACTTGGAATATCTCAAAAAGGATTATGCCAAAAATCAATGCTCAGACTATTTCCCATACCAACAAGAAACTACCTTATGGACACTTCAAGTACTTAACCAATAAGAATACCTTTCAAAGTAGATTGCAGCTACATCCTCAAATCAATACAATGAAAGAGAGCTCACTGGCTAAGGAATTCATCACCAAGATACTAGCCATCTGCTTTTATACCATCTTCCCACCACCTTATCCTTTATTAGTATCCTTATACATCATCAAATGACCTGATAACTTTATTGACAAGTTATTACCTCTTTTGGACTTTAAAGTCTATACTAAACTGCTAGAGATTTGATTCACAGCTTAAGTAGCCTTAACCTCAAACTCATTAGTTTCATCTTCACAGTCTCATATATTCTTGCCAAAACAGCTTCCCATTTCATTTTTCATCTCTAAAACTTTTATTATTCCTTCCTCAATATAAAATACAGTTGATGCCAAACTCAATCTTCTAACAGTACTCCATATGCTATTACCACATGGTTTCTTAACGAATTCACTGATTATATTGCGCCAGTCATTTGCATTGACATGAACCCTCATATTCAGCTTCATTTCTTTCCAAATAGCACTAGAGAATGGGCATTTGAAGAAGAGGTGTTCATGTGATTTAACATCATTTTACATAGGGTACAAACTAACATATCATAAGTTTCACATTTTACCATTTTGTCATGAGTCACCAGCTTACTTTGTACTGTCATCCAAAAATAAATGAGTGTTTGGGAATGCATTGAGAAAATCATATAACTCTGGACCAGGGTTAATCCCAATCTGATAAGTCAAAGCAAAAGTCAAATCAGAGAAAAGTCAAAGGCAGTTACAAAATCAGTTATACAGTTAGTTAAAAACAGTTTTAGGCAGTTATTTTCGAAGAGACACAACTCTTGGTTCGTTTGAACCAACACAACTCTTCAATCGCACTGCTTTCATTATGTATAAATAGATAGGACATATGTATGAACAAGTAATGACAAATTTAATAAAAAGCAATTGTAGTTTGCAAAGTTTCAAAGTGTTTTTCTGTTCTTGGTATATTGTGATTGCGGTTTAGATCATAGATCCATAAAAGGTCCAACAATTGGTATCGAGTAGTTTGGTCGTTTCTAACCAAATCATCAAATACCAAGTTCCTTTTTCGTGTTTTGAATTAAAAGAATCGGTTTAACGAACACAAATCAAAATTATCATTTTGTGTTCCCGATTTCTATCAAGAGAAACGTTTCTATCACCTGTGATCATTCACATATAGTGATCAATCAACCGGTATCGTAAAACGTTTTCATCTCGCTTTTAGTTTTTGCAAAAATCACAAAAGACATCAAATCCGAAAACAAATCCTAACCCGAATCATAAGATTAGATACGGTTCCAAAACCAGATTCAAATTGATTCAAAAGAAAAACAATACCAATAAGATAACACAAAGTCATCAAAGGGCAGCAGAATCATATCATCAAAAGGAACAAACACACCTTTTGACGAAACAAGATTAGCACCCTTCCATGGCAAATGGTCTTTGTTCCTTTTGACCATATGGTAAGAGCTTTGAGCTTGGGTCAATAAACCCGGTTCAAACCTCTTCCATGGCACTAAAGATCATTTGGTACCATCTCCCACCGCAAATGCTCGGATTAACTGGTCAGTGAGGGGCTTATCAAGAAAATGGCTGTGGTTCAAAGCCCACCTCTTGATAAGATGCAACACCGACAAAGTGCTCATTGCACGGGCCGGGTCCTCGGAGAGAGTCCGGTTGGCATCCTTAGGATGCATGGGACCAGGTGATCCCACCGATTTTCACCTTTGAAGAAGATTAGCACCCTTTAATTGAATCATCAATCGATTCAATTTATCCATAAAATCCCAAATCTTACACGTTAGAAAAATCCCAAATCAACGAAACCCTAGTTTCACTGGGATTCCAAGTGTTTGCAAAGAACACACCAACCGGAGAAGAACAAGGATAGGTTAACTAAGCCATATCACAAAGGTCAACCACCAAGATGAGAGGAAAGAGTGAGACAGCTTAGTCTTGAAAGAAGAAGAGAGAAAACAGAACGGATATATCTCAAGAGAGAGAGAGACAAGTTATATCTCACAAAAGAAAAAAAGGAGCGGCGATCAAAAGTAATAAGGCAACACAAAAGGGCTACGGGTCTTAACTTAACCTACCAGTTCCTATTATTACAAAACCAACCTTCCACTTTCATTTTTATTTAGATATAGTTTTTTTTTTTTTTTTTTTTTTTTTTTTGACATATTATATAGGATAGGATTTTTAGAAAAGTTTTAAGAGTTTTTAAGTTTCAAGTTTTCTTATTTGGTTTATGAGAAGGAAACAAGTTTTAAGATTTTTCTTATTTGGTTTATGATAAGAAAACAATTTAAGATTTTTCTTATTTGGTTTATGATAAGAAAACAAGTTTTAAGATTTTACTTATTAGGTTTAAGATAAGTAATATATATAAAATTTAAGAGTTTTAAAGATTAAAGTTTCTAAGTTTTAAGTTCTTACAAAGTATTTAAAAGTTTAAAAGGTTTTAAGATTTACATTGTTAAGTTTTTAGATTTATAAATTTATTAACAAAAGTTTCAAAAGTTTTATAAGAGTATTATATCATAATGGGAAAAGGTGAAGCAAGTAGTCAAATTAAAAGTTTAGATAACCTAAACCACTTTCAATGTCCCGTGTTAAATTCAACAAATTATACCATATGGTCTATAAGAATAAAGATCATACTACAAGCAAATGGTCTTTGGAAAATGGTAGAACCTACTACGAGACTCAAGTAAATGATAAAGAGACAAAACCGCATTGGCATATTTATTCCAATCACTACCAAGATCAAGTATTACAAGTGGCAAATTGCAAAAGCGCAAAAGAAGTTTGGTATGCATTAAAGACTAGAAATATTGGAGTGGATCGAGAGCAAAGGCAAAACTACAAACACTCATATCCGAATTTGAGATATTACAAATGGAGAAAGATGACACTATCGATTCATTCACCGCAAAGATGACAAGTATTACGTCAAAAATAACAAGTCTTGGATCAACACTTGATGAATTAACTTCGCATTTAAAATTGCTAAATTATGTACCGAAAGATTCATTCATATTGTCGCATCCATAGAGCAATACTCGATCTAGATACAATGACTCTAGACGAAGGTATTGGTAGATTGAAAACCTTCAAGAAAAAGTAAAGGCTAAGAAAGGAAGAACATTCAAGATCAAGATAAACTATTGTTTACAAAACACAACGATAAAGGTCAAGACATCACTATGATAATCAAGGAAGAGGTAGATACATTCCACGCATAGCCGAAATCATGACGAAAAAATTCTCACAAGATTATAATGAAGCGACGAAAAAGCCTAGAGAGTTCAAAGAAAGTAAAGTGTTATAATTGCAATGAATATGGACATTATGCCTCACATTTTCATAAAAGAAATGGAAGATTTCAAAGACAAGAAGAGACAAACCTCATCAAGAAGAATTAGAAGCAACCTCTTATTGGCGCCTCAAGCACTACCAAGATCAAGTTTCTAAACAACTTATTGAGTCAAAGATCCACGACAACGCGATTGTGATTAAGGGGAGAATAGTGGTTAATCTCAACTGATAAGTCAAAGCAAAAGTCAAACCAGAGCAAAGTCAAAGGCGCATTACAAAATCGCTTATATGATTAGTTAAAAACAATTTTTAGGCGATTGTTTTCGAAGAGACACAACTCTTGGTTCGTTTGAACCAACACAACTCTTCAATCGCAGCTTGCATTATGTATAAATAGATAGGACATATGTATGAACAAGTAATGACAAATTTAATAAAAAGCAATTGTATTTTGCAAAGTTTCAAAGTGTTTTTTCTGTTCTTGGTATATTGTAATAGCGGTTTAGACCATAGATCCATAAAAGGTCCAACATACTTCACTTAACATACTTCTCATGTCTTTATAAACCTCTTTAATTTTAAACTTACATTCCTTATTAGCATTATTCTTCCATACTATCGTATCATTTTGCTTTGGATTTAGCCTTGTAATAGGAATATTTGCCACATCGGGATAACTTTGAATCCAATCACTGGCCATCTCTATTCTCCATTACTAACCATATTAGCAACCACCATACTTTTTCACAACTTAGTGAATAAACCTGTTGGATATTGTTTTGAAAAGAGGACCGATATCACACCATTCCTTATTGCCATTATTATTGTTATTTGTTATTGTTATAGTCATTTTAATTTGATCGTAATACTAAAACTCCGATACGCATGGGTATAAATATCAAGTCGATGCATGGGTTGTGAGGTATGCAAGAAAATAAATTAGACATGAACTCTGGTTTTAAATGGAATAATCTTTTAAGGTTGCGGATCATTTAAAAAGTGTCAATTTTTACAAAGGCTAAAAGTAATGTGAACCGTTAGATCAATAATTGAAACCAAAAACGCCGATCAACAATCGAAACAAAAAATTAGACAAGCGTCGAGCATAGGTTTATTCTCGTCATTTCACGATCCGCAATTCCTTCATCAACAACTACCATCTGCGCGATCGTTAAATCGATGATAATCATCCACCGAACAAACGGTGGTTTAGTCGACGAACGGTAACCGCCGTTGTAATCCGCCGCCATTTTACCGACGGCTACCGCCATCTCACGAAACCTTCTCACATTTCAGATCAGAAATGCGCCTATTGTTTCCGGCATTTAACAACACCACTTGTAGCTTAAAGAAAAACTTGAAGAAGATATATGGAAGAAGAAGAAGAAAATGGAAGAAAAGAAGGAAATGAAAGAAGAAAATGGAAGGAACAAGATGCTGAAAAGAAGAAAATGTGTATGTTTTATTATTATAGTAGATAGCATTTGATTTGTGTGGTTCTAATTTGATACTAGAGAAAAGAATATTTTACGTAACACTGTTTTAGAAAGCAGTTGTATTTTTTTAGAAGAAATATCAATGTTCATCAATTTTGTAACAAAAAAATATCGTTCATCAATAAAAGGTGTTGTTAATCGATAAAAAGAGTTTTTCATTTGTTCAACAATAAAAAATGTGTTCATCGATCGTCTAAAAGAAATCACAATGTTCATCCGCAAGTAAAAGTCGCGGTGTTCATCATTCATCAATTAGTTTTTTTATGTTACATTATAACGCTCATCGTTTTCTTTGATATTACATTATAATGTTCACCGCTTACATCACTTGTTCATCGGTTTTTGGTTCATCGGTTCATTAGTTAGTTTTGCTCATCAATTAATTTTGTTCATCGCTTATTTTGATAATGTTCATTAGTTCAAGTTATTATTGTTCATCAATTCATCAATTTTCTAATAAAAATACAATGTTTATCGATTCATCGCTTATTTTTTATATTGTTCGCCGCTTATTTTTGATAACGCTCATCGCTTATTTTTATAATGTTCATCACGAAAAATAACGCTTATCGCTTATTTTGATATTGTTCATCAATTATTTTGATAACGCTCATCGCTTATTTTTATAACGTTCATCAAATTTTGAAAAAAGCGCTTATCGCTTATTTTTATATTGTTCAGCAGCTTATTTTTATAACGCTCATCAATTATATTTGATAACGCTCATCACTTATTTTTATAACGCTCATCGCTTATTTTGATAACGCTCATCGCTTATTGTTCATCTTTAACGCAATATCTCACTCATATCAAATCGGATTGAGTGATTCAAATTTATGTGTAAAGAATGGTCAAAAGCCTACAATTTTCATGATTTAAGTTTTGTAAAATTAACTTTTAAACTAGTCAAAATTTGAGCCGAAAATGCCAAAATTTTTAAGAAAATCAACACCCACTTAAAAAGTTAAAAAAAAAAAAAAAGTTGCGATTTATATATCAAAATGTATACCAAATTAAAGAGAATCAAATTTAAAAATTATGGTGAAATCGGTTTTATAAAAGTTTGTCGTTTAAAAATTATTTACGTTTGAAGTTTTGGGTGAAATAAAAAATGTTAAAGGATTAAAATGCCCCTAACCGAATTTAAGGAGGATTAGGTGGAGGACACATGACAATCAATAATAGAACTTTCAAGATTTTTATTTTTTTCACTTTGAGTTATCTCAACTCTTAATGTTATATTCTGATTTGTTGAAAAATTTACAATCAAATCTAAAACTTTTAAAAGAGGACTAATTTTAAATTCAGTTTTATAGACTTAAGTATGGAAGAGTTATTTTACATACCAAAGTTTTCTTACGTGTCGACTATCTCCACCATCCATCTAAAAATAAATTCACTGGGTGAGATTAAAAGATTTTATTATTTCACCTATTTTTTATAATTTAAATATCTCTTAAACCGTTAATCGTGAAGTAAAAATAATTACACCATCGCGACGAGCATTTAATTATCTTTCTATAGACGGGCACTTTGATATACTTTTAACATTTCTTTCACGTTTGTTCGTCTTTTTTTTTCGTTTTTCTTTCGAAACTGAAATTTGCATGAAATATCATATATGATTTAACACTAATTTGAAGATCACATGTGATATAAGTGTTAAATCACATATGATATGTAATATCATATGTGATACTAGTGTTAAATCATATATGATAAATCACATATGATATACATATTATATATGATATAACACTAATATCACATGTGGTATTCAAATTAGTGTTAAATCATATATGATTTTTTCATGCAAATTTCAATAACGTAAAAAAACGAAAAAAAACTTTAAAAAAACGTGAAAAACACGGGAAAAAAAATTGATGTCGAAAGTATATCAAAATGCCTATATATAGAAATATAATTAAATGCTCGTCGTAATGGTATATTTTTTTTCGCTTGACGATTAACGGTTTGAAAGATATTTATATTTGAAAAAAAAAGAATGAAAGCTGGTTTTTTTTATTGTTGGGATTAATCTCATCTATTAGATCTAATAAAAATAGAGAGTGAAAATTGATCCTTTAGCATGTAAAGAAGTTTTTGTCCTCAAATGATCTTAATCCTTAAGTATGTAAGATTTTAAATTTTCGTAATAGTACATTTTTAAATTTAACAAATACATGTCCATTAAACTTTTAAAAGAAAAGTATTGTTCTTGTTATTGCTATTGCTATCGTTATTATTATTATTATTATTATTATTATTATTATTATTAATTTGATTGTAATACTAAAACTTTGTATACGTATGAGGTATAAATATCAAGATGATGCATGGGTAGTGAGGTATGCAAAGTAAATTAGACTTGAACTACGGTTTTAAATGGAATAATGTTTATAATATTGTTATGAATTAAATTAGTTTTTATACTAGAATCTCGTGTATACACGTTATTAAAACATATATAAACAAAAATATTCATTAAATTTAACTTATGTCAAAATAACATGTGTGCAGATGACCAAAAATAGTAAGAAACTTGATCTCGGATGAGACTACTTGTAATTATTTGTGATATATTTACAAATTATTCAAGGAATATTTGGATAATCCAAATAAAATGAAGCCAATATATTAAAGACAATGCATTAGTAAGTTGAAGATTGGTTTGGAGGTGGTCCAACTTATTGAGCATGCTATAAATCTTTCAACCATGTTTGAAAAGAAGATCCGCAACGGAATCCACTCGTTTTTGGATTGACAATTGGTTGCGATGTGGTCCGCTTTGCGAATCATTCCCACGCCGTTATAGATGGACACAAATTAAATCAACAACTTTGCTTTGTGCATGAAGAGTCTCCTCTCAACCTCACGTCAGTTACCCCTCCCCTTTTCACTTCATTAGTCTCATTCACGCTAGTTCCCAGTGCGCTGACTTTCATTTGTGCCCCGGAGACACCTCTTAAGGTCAGAAGCTGAAGTGTGTTGGAATTTAACAACTTAAGCTAAGTGGAAACATCTCTTCTTGGAGGATTGCTAATCAAAGATTACCCAAGCGTGTGACAGACGAGATTTTATGGGAATTGACTTGAACTTAGTTCGATGCCCCGAATGTGATGATGCTCTAGAAATGGAAGAACATATTTGTCACTTGCTCTCTCACCGTTAAGGTATGGAAGGATGTCTTGCATTGGTAGAGCATCTCCAATAATGTCGATATAACATGTATTGATGACGTTTTCAACCTCGCGAGTTAAGCCATTTTCGAAGCTCGGCTTCTCCTCATCATTGATGTCGTAGTGTACCACACTATGGATCATATGGCAGTATAGGAATGAGTTCACATTTTCTCTTTAAAGATCAAATACTGAGCCTCTTATCAGTGATGTAAGCCCTTTTCTATTAATTGGATTAGCCTAAGAAATTTTGCCTTACTTTAATAGAGTGGTTTGATAACCGTGTAACACTCTTCCATTCAAAAAAATCCCTTTTTCCTAGCACCTTGCTAGATTGTTTATATCATATTGCCGTTAAAAAAAAGTAACTTGAAAACTTTTTACTTTGTCACCAACAAAACCACAACTTATTTATGAAAGTTTAATTTCAGATCATTCGGTTTAATGGTCACGTGCTTCAGGAAGGAAAATAATAATAATAATAATAAAAAATAAAAACGAAGTATCTGCGTATCAAAAACATACTAGTAGTTTGAACACCCCAAAATAACACTAGAAACTATCAAATCAGCACCTAACAACATTGATGATGCAAATCGTATCGGGAAATTAAAGGAGGGTTTGAGAAAGTATACAAGAGAAAACTAGACGATTGTAAGTGCCATCCTATTGTTGCTTTAAAGTGTTTAGCTCGTGCATGTGGACAAGGAAACCCCGAGTCTTAGAAAGAGATTATTTCCTTTACAAGCATGCAAATATTGTTTCATTGTTACAGTGTTTTGTGATGAGAGCAACGAGAAGGTCCTCATGTATGACAGTATGAGTATGTGTCTAGAGGAAGTCTAGCCTCCACTTGTATCTCAGTAGTGATGATCTATCATGGGTTCGAAGGCTTAAGAAATGCATTGGCGCGGCTCGTGGACTTGAGTACCTTGACAACCATGGTGGAACACAACAAAGAGTAATACACCAGGATATAAAGAGTTCTAATTTCTTATTATATGATAATTCGAATGCCAAGATTTCAGTTTTTGGATTGTCCAAATTTGGTCCAGCAAAGCAACAATGTACTTTTAACTGAAATCCAAGCATATTCATACAAAGGTTCATAAAAACTAGGCAAACACTTAAGCTGTTTAGCCCATAAGCTCATAAACATTTAAACAGGAGTATAAATCAAATAAGCTAAACATGTTCATAGACGAAGATATTAGAAAACCGAATTGGACAAGCGTTTATCAGTCGTTTGATTCTTTAATCTTTGGATGCTTGCGGCTTCAAAGTGGTAGCTATAAAATGGCTTCTAAATCTTTGAAAATCGAATGTAAAGTGGGGGCTTAGAATGGGTCGTGTTAGGGTTTGTTTATATAAATTTTTTCCCTAACCGACATGGATACGTCGTATCTTTCTCGAATTTGAATTATTTTGGTGGATTTTTAGGCTTAGCTCAAAATACAAAAGTTGTAGATATCTTTTTTCATGGCCACTTGAATCACCTAAATTTGATTTCAACTTTCGGCTTCGTTTCTTCACTTGATTATTGCAAATTCCCGTGTCTTTTTGATCCAGTACTCCTTTTTTTGTGAGTTAAGTGTTGTTAAACCCTAGTTGTTTCCAGGGTTTCTGTTTTTTTTGTGAGTTGAGTGTTGTTCCTTTCAAACCTTAATCGCTTAGGGTTTTACCTGGTTGCTTTGGTGTTGCTGTTGTGCTAGGGTAATTTACAGGACATATGTAAGATTATGGATAGGGATTTTTTGAGTCCGGAAGGGAGGGGTATCAAGCAGAAAAGGGTGTGATTGCTGTGAATACATCTATGAATATGGGCGAAAACGAAGATGGTGTTACTGCTAGTAACATACACTTGGAACAAATTGTTGAGACGTCTGGTGTTATCAATAACAGTGAGGAAGACACGAATGTCTCATTAGATGCTAAGATTTGAAACTATGAAAAGATAATAACAGAAAGCAAACTTGTGTTCTTGGATGATGATGGAAAGCCAATGAAATCTGGAGGGAAAAATCAGTCGTGTGTTCATGAACCTGACCCAATCTCGTCTAATGTTCCTTGAAGGTTAATGATCAATCTCGTCATGATGCTATTAAGACGAATGTGGACCCAATTAGTGACTCGACTACAAAGCCGGTTTCGTATGCTAGTGCAACAAGTTCTTAAACGAGGAAGACTAAAGTTAATTTTCGTCCTTTGGAAACTGGTGTGATGGTACCGTCCTTGCTATCCCTATTAAGGTTGTTGAAGCTGTGAATCGTAGGTTTGAAAATATTCTATATGGCTATTTTATTGGTAAAAGAATTGCCTTCCCGGTTGTGGAGTATTATGTACGAAATGCTTGGGCTAGTATTACGAAGGTAATGATGAATTCAAAATGGTTCTTTTTCTTTCAAAGTTGATTCGAAAAAGGGCGTGGAGGACGTGCTTGAAGGTGGTCAATGGATGATTCGCAACATCCCAATAATACTTAAACCATGGATGATTAATACAAGCTTATTAAAGGAAAATTTAACCCGTATTCTGGTGTGGGTTAAACTTCATGACGTTCCGTTGGCTGCATTTTTGAATGATGGTTCAATCCTTATTGCGACAAAGATTGGTACTCCAAAAATGCTTGATTTCTTTACGAGCACAATGTATATGGAAAAATCGTGGGGTCGTAGTAATGCCGCTCGTGCCTTCATTGAGATTTGGGCTAAAGATGAGTTAAATGACAGTTTGACAATTGTTATTCCTCTACTTGATGGCTCGGGGTTTTCTAAAGAAACTGTTCGAGTAGAATATGAGTGGAAGCCACCTCATTGTAATTCATGCAAGATTTTTGGGCATACTATTGATCAATGTCCAAAAAATATAGTTGTTTCGGCCCTATTTGTTGAACAAGTTATAAGAAGTTCTAATGATGGTTTTCAAGTCGTGGGTAATAGGCGTAATAATGGGAAGAATGTTAATGCGAAAGGTGGTTCGAAGGCTGGTCTAAGTGTGGGTTCCAAGCTCCAATATCTACCATAGGCAAAAACGACTACTTCTAAGACTCCTAGCCTCCTTACTGGTAATGATAATATATCCAAAGGTGGTAAGGAAAATGTGTCGTGTTTCAATAATGTGGTTAATACGTCGAATAAATATGATTTACTAATGAATGAACTTGACACTGTCTTTGAGGAGAATAAACCAACTCGTAAGGAACCTGGAACGAGCAAGGTACAAGAAGATGTGGTGATGATAGCGAATGTGAGGTGGAGAAAGTTGATAATGAAACTGAAAAGTTTCTGGCATCGGGAAATAGAAGTGGATTTCGGATCAATAGCTTGTATGAACAATGGAAGGAAAAAGTGGATGAGGATTATGATCCATATGAGGATTTGTATGATGATCATGGTATCTCTGAAAATCAACAAGCTTTTTGTGACGCTTGGGATATCAAGGTTCGAGGTCGAAAGAAGAAGTAGATTATTTTTTATGTTATGTTGAGTCAAATGTAATCTACGTATAGTCGTATCTTCGTTATAAAAGTAGTTTGATTTGTTATGTTAGTCTCACCACCTATGTGACAGGCTGGGATGTGGGAGTCACCCATATCCATTGTACTTAAACATGCTTTTTTGAGTAATACATTTTTCGGGAAAACCCTTTACCCAAAAAAAATTACTCCTTCTCTAGCCTATAATGCAAATATAAAGTACTCCCTCCGTCCTAAAATTATAGTCCCCTTTTGACATTTTCGGTCTTTTTTTACAACTTTGACCTTAAATATTTTTGTTTGTGTTATATAATACTTGATGCAAAATATATGAATGGATTAGGCTTTTAATGTAATTTCATTTGGTATAATTTTCATCAACTATTGTACAACATAGACAAAAATATTTAAGGTCAAAGTTGAAAAAGAAAGACCGAAAAAGTCAAACGGGGACTATAATTTTGGGACTGATGTAGTAGTTAAGTATCAAAACTTAAATAAATGCAAAAAATATATAATCAATAAACACGGATATCGATATTCAAAATATGTATTTATTTAATGATATCACATAGTGTTTAAGATTTCCTTTTCAAGTGATTATGTGTTTTGAACATTGAGCTACATCTATACTACATATAAAGAACAAAACATTGAGCTACATTTATACTACATATAAAGAGTGTATGGTTAAATCTTGAAAAGTGAATTCTTGAAAGTCAAAGGTGAGATAAATGCATAATGTAATTAATACTCTTATTAAAACACCTCATTACTTAAAAGTACAATAATTTATTCACATTATACAACCAATTAAAAGCATATCTATCAAATTAAAAACAACCAATTAAAACACCTGTTATTAAAAAGTACAATAAAATTTTCACAATGTACAATTTAAACAAGCTACAACATAATTTAAACTATAAAATAATTACACACAGTAATTAATGTTAGTTTTAAAACACCCTAAAATGAAAAGTACATGTTATTATACACATTCCACAAATTAATAAAACACACAAAGCTTCATACAAGCTAACAAGTTGATGGTATATAGTTTTGAAAACCGTACAAGACCAAAGGGTTCAACCAGGAACCGGTGTCGCCACCGGTTCGGCTAACCAATAAAAGCGATCCGAAAACGAACCAGAGAGGACCCATTGAAACCGATACAAACCGGTGGAATTCGGTCTCATCGAGATCTATTTATCCTACATCGATCACGAGTGCCCGTAAACGTCTTGCACTCGCTATACTATATCTAAAGGAAAACCAAAAATAAAAAGTGAAAAGTTTAAACTAAAAAGAAAGGTTGAAAACATATATTTCAAAAAGAAACTATGTGCACATCGAAAGCAGGGTTGACCCGGACGCCTAAACCCGGTGGGTTAACCCATTTAATTGACCCGTTTCGACCCAACCCATCGAGTTGAATCGGTTTTTTACCAGAGCAGTTCAACCTATTGAACCACCCGGCCGAACCCGGTTTCAAAACATTATGTTTAATCCCCAAATCTTCAAACTTTTATTATTTTTCGTTATAACCATAAACTTTTTATCACTAAACGATCCATCTATAAAATCTCATTCTTTACTGCACCTCTTTCGTCTAGTAATGAAAAATGAGTACAAAGGGTCTATTCAAAACATTCACACCATACGCTACCAACCTTTTAAAAAGAGTAATTTCAAAAACCGTCCTTATAGTTTGAGTAAATTGCAAGTTTAGTATATTGAAGATGAATTTTCGAGTTTAACAACAAAATCTTCTCTAATTTGGGGTTTGACTTTTAACGAAAGATCTATAACCTATAGA
Organism: Chrysanthemum lavandulifolium; assembly: GCA_022545495.1. Lineage (NCBI taxonomy): Eukaryota > Viridiplantae > Streptophyta > Magnoliopsida > Asterales > Asteraceae > Chrysanthemum > Chrysanthemum lavandulifolium. The sequence goes on from CM040240.1 coordinate 262,062,207, forward strand.
TCATTTGTGTGTATGTATGGTCATGTAGCGTTCTGTGAACGAGAGTGTGTTGAAGATTTGTTCGAAGAAAAAAGATAATAGGGGTGAAAGTGCGTTGGAGATTTAGTCATTTAAAAAAAAATTTACTAAAGTAAAAGTCATAAGAGGAAGAAGAAGAGGGTCACTTTACTTTCGTCGAGGACAAAAATTGCACTCATAAGTTTCTCATAAGGAAGTTGAGTATTTTGAAATGATAGAGACCGAACTTGCAATTTGAACAGACCACAAGTAAGATTTTGCAATTTACTCTGAACAAATTACAGAACCCTTTAAAAAAACTATAATTAACTTGGGATTTAATGGTGTAGTTTCTATTTTTATTCAAAATAAAATATTCAAACTTTAGTCTAACCTAGCTGGATGATAATACTGTAACATATACTGTACACGATTATATTCGAATGCAATTATGATTTTGACCACAGGCTGTCTTATTTGTGTGTGTGTTAAATACAATATTCCTTCAAGAACTTGACCCATTAAAACATTCTTGGAGCTCATATTGTGGCCTTGTGATCCTTGTTTTTGTTTGCCAAACAAAATGATGCCATTCATGCCACAGTTTGAACACCTTAAAATACAATTAGAAACTATAAAATCAGCAACCAACAACTTTGATGATGCAGTTTGTATCGGGAAGGGAGGATTCGGGAAAGTGTACAAGGGGGAACTCGTCGATCACAAGGGCCATACTATTGTCGCTTTAAAACGTCTAGATCGCTCATTTGGACAAGGAAACCCCGAGTTTTGGAAAGAGATTATTATGCTTTCCCTCTACAAACATGAAAATATTGTTTCTCTATTAGGGTTTTGTGATGAGAGCAACGAGAAGGTCCTCATGTATGAGTACGCGTCTAGAGGAAGTCTTGACTTGTATCTCAATAGTGAGAATCTATCATGGGTTCAGAGGCTCAGGATATGTATTGGTGCGGCTCGTGGACTTGAGTACCTGCACAATCCTGGTGGGACCCAACAAAGAGTGCTGCATCGCAATATAAAGAGTTCTAATATCTTATTAGATGAGAATTGGAATGCCAAGATATCAGATTTAGGTTGTCAAAATTTGGTCCTGCCAACCAACAATATACTTTTCTTGTCTCTAACACCGTAGGCACAATTGGATATTGTGATCCGTTGTATGTTGACGGGTTTGTTAACAAAAGAGTCCGATGTTTACTCTTTTGGCGTGGTGTTGTTTGAAATACTATGCGGGAGGTTGTGCATTGACAACAAAAATGATAAACGTCGCTCTTTAACAAGATAGGTGCAAGAGTACTATGAACAAAACAAAATAAAAGAAATCGTTTATGGTAGCATCAATGCTTGAAGAGAAATGTTAGAGAACGTCCGTCGATGTCAAAAGTCCTAAGAATACTAGAAAATGCACTTTGGTATCAAGTAAGTTTTGTTTCTCATGATGCTAAAGTTCTGTATACCATTTGTAATTCAACAATAGACACGAATGATCATAAAACTAATTGTATAACAATTTGAAATAAGTTTTGTTTGTGTGTGCCGATTCATACAATTAGCTCGGTGATGCAAATGATCAAGCAGAGTATAATATCTATGATGATTTGGACAAAGCTAGCTCTTGCAGCCAATCCGTCCCTGACATCATGAACGAAAAGGTATGTTTCACAATTTTACAATGATTTGTAAACTAGTCACTCTATATGTTTGTCTTAAACTTGATGCAGAAACATGTTTTAGAATTGGACTTGTGGAGTGAGAGTATCAAGGAAAGGGTGATGAGAGCCGTCTTGGATATCGGTGGTAAGAAACTAGCATCTCAAAGTTAAAACGAACAAAGATTAAAAAATATGAAAAAGATTGCAACTTCGATATAACTTTGGCAAACAGGGGCGGAGTCGATATCAACAGACATGAAGAATAAGACACTGACAATAACCGGCAACGTAGATCCAATGATGGTCAAGAGAAAACTAAGGAGGATTTGCTATGCGCAGATAGTATCAAATGACGAGAAAGCAGAAGATGATAACACAGCTTGGTCACAACTATCAACAGACGAGAAGAAAGATAATTTATCAGTACCTGACGATGATACAGAAGAGGAGTTGCATGATAAAGTTGTTGTCATTTACGATGAAAGCAGCTACTGTGTAATCTGTTAATCAAGTGATTAGCAAATGCTTACTTGAGCAGTTTATTTTATCTTGAAAATAAACAAATAAGCATAATACCTTTGAATTACAAACTTTCACTCTAGACAAAATTTTCATGTTTTCAAAATCTGTATACAGCTAACCTAATCGCTAGATGAAATTTTACCACAAACAAGCCTTTATCCAAAATCATATTAAACCGCTTTACATATTAAAAGAATACCAAGCGAAACAAAACCCAGTATAGCAGGTTACACAACGTAAAACATAAGAGAAAACTGTTACTCATGTTGAGACGGGTGCGTTATTCTGCCTGGCGTATTTTCCGTATTTCTTTGAAATGCTAGCTTCCGATAATGTGTCCCATAACTGCACATAATCGAGCAACAAGTTTAACTATACAAATGAAATAACCAAAACAGAATATACTGAATATATATTTTTTCAACGCCTTGTGATAATGTACAATTTCAATACTTCAAAGTCATAAATTTTAATTGTCGGTTGATCCAAAACTATAGCAATGCTTACCTCCAATTTTCCTTTAGAGCCACCAAGAGCAAGCAAAAATGGACAGTCTTCCGAGAATGACAACGAAAAAACAGCTCCTGACAAAGGCAAAACAAGTAAACAATCATGCTTCCGTAATAGTGTACACTAATTTCATAAGGATTCAACACAAAAGATAATCAGACATACAGCTTTGCGATTCTGTGAGGCAATACATGAGGGTTGGTTATTTGATAAATCCCATAGTTTGACCTGTTAATACAAAAAGAAGAAAATTAATAAGATGTGATGCTATGCAAGTGTAACATATATACTAGAGGTTAAGTTACCATTTTGTCTTCAGAACCAGTTGCAATAAGCTGTAAAGAGAAAGTGTTAATCAATATGATGCTACTACTAAGTCCGTAAAAAGATAAAAAGATCAAAAAATAAAAATATAAACGCAAAGGCTTACATTTGGGACCACTGGATTATAAGAAATAGCACAAACATTTTTATCATGTGCGTGGAGAGTGAAAGTTGGCTTTAATTCTGCGGACGGATTGGACGATGCATTTCTGATATCAAAACCAACAACTGTACCGTTCTCAAGACTCACCTGAAAGCAGCAAAATGTAAATTAATGTGAAGTTTTGACATGAACCCATTTCAACTACCCCCCATTTTCCCGCTTTCGGGTCAAACAGAGTAAATGATGTAATGATTCATAAACTTTCAAACACTTGAGTGCAAAGTTAAAGGTGTAGCACTAACCACAAACAAGTGTTGATCATGTGGATCCCATGCCACACATTCGACATCAGAACCAACAGACCATTTAAAACCAGAATGTGCAGGAGCTTTTCCATCCCTCTGCGATTTAACAAGAATATCAACCAAGAAATACAATAAACAATAACTGCAAGAGGCAATCTTTAAACAAGACATAAAAAGAATACGCACCATGACCACTGTATGATCAAAGGATCCACTAAGCAGAACTTGATGCTCAAAATGATTCCATGCAACAGCTTGAACCTGAAAATATCAGTCTCTACATATTACTTTTGTGTCGAAGTAAAATACTTGTAAAACTAGGACAGCTTCTGAATAAAATCTAAAATAGTGGATAAATTTATTAGTGACATAGTATCCTCCACTAAATGAAGCTGAATATATAAAAAATCCGCTCATGTCAAGTTGAACTACATGTAGAAGTGACAATGTTGACCCATTTAAATAATAGTGGGTTTCTTTATGGTTATAATCGATATTTTCTATAAATGGGCTAAACATGTTACGTAGTAATTTTTAATGTTTACAACCTCTTTCATTACTTTAAGGAGAAAAAGGATGTTGGCGAGTCAACCCAAGCCAAACTGACCCTTTTTGACCCATACTAATAAATACCCACTCTGACCTGAGCCCGTTCTCAAAATTTGTTCAGATGATAAGATAAAGAAGATAAATATTCGAATAGAGCTTGCCTTATCGGTATGGTGTTCCATGGTCAGCACGCATTGGGAGGTTGCCACATCCCAAACCTTCACAAGTTTGTCAGCACTAGCACTCGCAAGAAGATTCCTGTGTAAAAAGGTGACAATATGATATCAGCATGGCAAAGAACGCACCTACATATATAATCTGAAGAATGTTAACATACCTATAGCCCTTGTTCCAAGCAAGAGAAAGTACCGCACCAGTGTGACTATCTACTTTGTACTTCACAGATTTCTACAAGCACAAAATTTCCAAATTTGAATTTATAAATGCAGCAAGATCTTTTCGGCATATCAATAATTAAAAGCAACTTGTTTGGTTCTTGATTCAAGCCAGAGAACGGCTATATGCAAAGAAGGTGAACTAATGAATACCTCGACCTTCTTTCCTTTCTTCTTTTTCTTCCTCTCAATGACGCCCCCTAATATGAGTGATGGTTGGACTTCATCCATCTAAAGATGGTGGGACCGCGTGAGTAAAGATAACTCGGATTAACATTGAAACTCATTAACTAAAAAACCAAAATTGATTGAAAAAAGGAAAATACACGTACAACATCAAGGTCCCATATTTCAATTGCTGGTTCCATCGACCCCACTGCTATAAAATTTCCTGAAAACGAACAAACATCAATGATCTCTTTAGATATATCGAAACATACTCATACTTCTTAAAGATAACGAAATCACATTCACTTTACCTTTTTCTCCACCTTTAATGGGGCAATCAAGCCATGCTGTGCATAGAGGAAACGATGGTATAATCATGTCATGGTGAACATACACGTTCGAATCACCATCAGGATCCTCTACTATATAGACCTGTTTAAACACACAGATAAGCACATCAAAACATAAAAGGAGAATTAAGACGTTATATACTGTATATGCTAATAAGATCACATACCACTAGATGACTCATTTCATCTTCATTAGTTGTACAAACTATAACAGCATCATCAGCTTTGATCATGATGTCATCAAGCTCTTCAGAGTCCTCGTCATCCTAAACAATAGATATTAAAAGAATGTTCTGAGGCTGCAGTTTTAACCTCACAAACCAATGAGAGAATACTCACATCTTTATTCTTCATATAAGGGTCCAATTCATTGCTTGGGTAGAAAGTGTCCGCAATCCCCGTACCAAATAAGTCAATAGCTGATGTCAATAAACGAAAAAAGAATAACGAGTTAGAACCATATACTAATTTAGCATACATGCAGTGCTTGGCTAAAACACACATCAAACATTGTGCAGAAGTGACATACGATAGTATTAAGAGTAAATTGCATAAAATACCAATGTACTTTTAAATTTGTTATGTTTTAGTATTGTACTAACATGGTTTCATGCTCTGCTTGGATCATTTTGTAAACCGAAATCTTAAACATTTCTTTCGTAAAGTTTAACACGGTTTATGAATATAACATCTATACACATAAACTGAATATTTATATAACAATCACCATTTTTGAAACCTTATTTATATGAGATTTTTGGTTAAGAGATGACCCAAAGATACAGATAGCTAGAATGGGACAAATGCAACAGTACGCCGTTTTACGCAAATAAGCTTAGTATTAAACATGCCGATCCTTTAAGTCACAATTAAATTACTCTAAAACAAACATCCAAACACTTTCTTAGAAATAAAATAATAAAAAACACGAGTATTAAGTTAATGATATACCATCATCCTCGTCATCATAATCATCCATGTTCAGTTCTTCTAAACCATCTGCGATATCATTCGATCCACCACCTTTCTTTGTCGAAAGCTTGCCAAGTGCGTTAGCTGCACCTAATGCCTGCTCGATTGCAGCAGGCTGTAACGCTGCATCAACACTCATTTCCTCGTCGTTCTCATCATCATTTCCCTCATCGATTTCGTTGTCATCATCATTTCCCTCATCGATTTCCTCATCATTTTGCTCACTTTCAACATCTAAACTGCAACCACCAAACAAAATAAACACACACACACACACACGTGTCAGTCACACCTAACAGACTATAGACACACACACGTTTCGGCTTATATAGCCCGCTTATGGCTTATCTGGTTTTTGGCTTATGTTTCATAAGCACACTTTTTGTAGCTTATTTTCAAACTTTTCGGCTTATGTAAGTTCATTATAACATAATGAACAAAAAGTTTGAAAGTAAGCTACAAAAAGTGAGGTTATGAAACATAAACCCAAAACCAAATAAGCCATAAGCTGGCTAGATAAGCTGAAACAAACACCCCCTAAGTATAACGCTTTTGGGTAAAAAGATATAATACATGTTCCTCGTTATAAAATGACACAAAGTGGACTGAAAAATGTTGATATTAAGCTACAAAAAGTGTGCTTATGAAACAGAAACAAACACCCCTTAACCCATAAAATGCTAAAATGAACTACAAAAATGTGAAAATTCACACATAACAATGGTAAATATACATATACGAATGGTAAAAACTTAATAAACAAGCGCGATAAAAACCCGACTCATGTAATATAAAAGTTACCCTTCGAGTTGTTGCTCTAAGGCGAGTTTTTTAATTTCTTCGAGTTCTTCTTTGGACGGAGGATCAGCTGGAGTTGGAACAGCTTTAGAGGCGCCTTTGGGTACCCACGATATTGATGATATCATCCTTCTTCTTTTTCTTTAATAATTATTATCAAGAAACTGCAAAAATAACCAAACGAAAATTTATAATTCAATTAAATTCAATTATTTTCGACATTAGAATAGTAATTAAAACTGAATAAAGGGTTACCGATAAGTTTGATGACGGCGGAAAGTGACGGTGGTCGGAAAGGGTTTTGGGGGCTGACAAAGAAACAAGGAAGGGTTTTGTCAAGTTTGGGTGGGGGATGTGAAATACGTAGGAAAATAGGAGGGTAAACTTGTCTTTTTGCTTTCTGTTCCACAAATTTACACAAAAGAAGGTGCCACGTGTTTAACGCTCGATTCCGAGCTTTTAGTGAAGGAAATGGAAAAGAATAGGAAAGGAAAAGGAAAGTAAGTGTTAGTTGTTATGTTTCGAGATAGAGAAAGAAAAGGAAAGAATCATAATCATGTTTTGGTGAGAGAAAAGGAAAATAACTCATTAAATTACATATACGCCTTTAATTGTTAATGTCAAATGTTTTAAAAAGGGTATATTAGTCTTTATACAACATATACTCGCTTCCTTCCTTTTCCTCCAAAGTGGGAGGAAGATTTATATAATCTTCCTCCCTATTTCCTTTACATTTCCTTTCCTCCTTTAAAAAACTCAAGAACACAAAACTTTCTATTTCCTTTACTTTCCTCTTCCATTTCAACTCGAGAACTGAGCGTAAGTCAGATTTCGGCTCATAAGGAGGTTGACATTGGACTTTGCGGTGATATAGACAAATTTTTACGTCCAGCTGATATATTGCTTTATTCTTGGAATGGGGGGCAGGATGCATGTGTCGATTTGACAGGGTCGTCTCCCTTGACACAAACTAATATGGTTGATTTTGCACCGAGTCGTGCGGTGGTCGAAGCAGTGCAATGTAAGCGTGTCAAGTACATGGCTAAATGTGCGAACATTGGATATTGGTTTCTCCTCTTCTCATTCTTTTCTTTTGGAGAATATAAGAAGAGGCAGAACCTTACTAAAACGCATCCAAGTTTCTCGTTGACTCAGAAATCGATTAACGTGTTCTTGATCATATTTTTAATAGGATTAGATTCTTTATAGTTAAAGGAGTGGGGGCCCAATTAGTCTTCGACTTCACTAATTTTTCAAATCTTATGATTTTCTAATGGGTGATGTTTATTTTAAAGAAAAAATAATAATAATAATAACAATAATAATAAATAAATCTTACAAAAATATTTTATCAAATACCCAATTTTTATCCAAAAGCCTTTACAATTATAAAACTAGCAATATCTTACTACATTTTATAGATTTTTAAAAAAATAGCAAGGTTTATCTTGCTAAATCTTTTCAAATAATCACAAAAACATGTTAGTTTTGAAAACTAGCAAGCTGACCTTTCTATTCAACCTTGTGATTTAAAAAAAAAAAAAAAAAAAAAAAGGTTAACTTTAAGGTTTTCTTTATTAAGTATAAGGGTTTCTTTTTCTTTTTTTTTTTTTTTTTTTATTTAATTTGGGTATATTATTAAATATGTTTGTAAAATTGATTATTTTTGTCATTTGTTTTTTAAATAATTATCTCCGACAAAAAATATATAATTTAAGAAAAACAAAATTGTTATTATTTCTTTATCATCTTTTACGAAATAATAATTTTGCCCTTAACTAAAATAACTTAGGTAATGTATAATTAATTAGAACAAGTAAAAAAAGAAAAAATAAATAAATAAATAAATAAATAAATAAATAAATTATAAATTTGAGAGGTATGGAGTTGATGAAAGCAGAGTCTTATTCCATGTCGAGTTGGCAAAATGAATAGAACGTGATTGTTGTATATTAAAATGCGAGAGGTTTTAAGTTTGATTAATATTTAATATATTGATTAAAGAATGTCGTTAATGTTAACCTCTTTGAAAGATGGGTTTTCTCGGTTTGTGTATGTTTAGTGATAGAGCTAAAATCTCGTAATTTGGTTAGTCAAAATTGAAGAATTATAATTACCACATAAGAAAAAGCAATTTGAGACTAGTTATGCAAATAATTACCACTTGAGAAAAAAGTAATTTGTGTATCGTATTTCGTTGTTAAAACTTCAATGGTCATGAACATACCATCGTTTTTTTTAACAGTTTGTGTGTTTGATTTCTAGTTTGAGTCGAGTACCATACACATACATGTTCCGCGTGGTACCATACTATCAAATGTGACATGTTTTTCTAAAAGATTTGGGTTTTAGAATCTTCACATTTTGATCGCTGTAATCACATTAGTGTCACATTAAATTTTCTTCGCATTCTATTACTTTTACCCCGCAATAATTTCGTTATCACCATTGAATGTTTTCTCCATTAAAACATACATTCCACACACACACCAACACCATAATAGAATAATAATCCAAAAGTACCATTTAGAAAGAAAGTAGCATAACCACCAAAACCATCTTCGCGCTTAGCCAATGCCGACCAAAGTGCAACGGTGACCACGACAAAAATCATTCCCACCCCGACTTTTTTTTCACCATTGCGGATGCTTTTAGATAGTTTCCGGATGATCTTATTTACTTTAGCTTATGAGACTTAGAGCATCGGGTACCATGAAGAGTTTCAACTAGCTACTTGGGCCTCACTGATTGCCGCATCAGCTTTTTCACTTTAAATACTCACACTTCAAAATACTTTTTTTTACTCACAACTAACTTAAACTAGCCAATTGGGCCCCTCATCCCTCACCTCTAATTTTATTTTATTTTCTATTATTTCAGACAAACTAAATTCATTTTATTTAAACAAAAATACAAAATACAATATGATAATAAAAAAAAGACACATGAAATTTAAAAACCAATATAAAAATTAAAAAAAAAAATTACATTAAATTATAAATAAACTAGTTATCTTGTTAATTTTGTTGATGTTGCCAAACATGCTCAATAATATTTCGTTGAACCCTTGCGTGTGTTTATTTATCACGGAGTTCTTTGGATTTCTCCGTTGCACTCGCATTGCTCGATCCATGACTGTAATAAATTTGCTCGCAGACAAATATAAATATTGTTCATTTCAGATATCGCATATTTTTTATCTTTTAAAATCATGTTATGCAATATGATGCACGTGTACATGACTTTTCGTAGCTTGTTGACAGTCAAAGAACGCGCCGGTTGGCTTATAACATGCCAACGTACTTGGAGGACACCAAAAGCTCTTTCAACGTCTTTTCGAGCACTTTATTGTCTCCGTTTAAATACATCATTTTTCTCGGAATTTGCAACTGAAAATGATTTAACAAAAGATGATCATTGTGGGTAAATCCCGTTAGCTAGATAATACTCTTGTTGAAATGTAACTCCATTTACTTCAAATGGAGCCATGGGGGCAATGTCATCAAGAAAGTCGTCGAATAAAGAAGAATTATTCAAAACGGTAAAATCGTTATTCGCACCCCGCTACCCCAAAAAATGCATACCAAATCTACAAATCGTATGACACAATGACTTCAAGCATTATAGTTGCGTATTTTTTTTATCACCTCTCCCAAATTGACCGTGCCATTTTTTCAGACAATTAGTCCATTCCCGGTGCATACAATCAATACTTCCAAGCATTTTCGAAAACTCATGAACCGTGTTATGTGCGTGGTATAAATTGTGAATGTCATTCAAGTCAGGTTTTCTTGAAAACTTGGGCATATATAATTGGATAACACACAAAGTAAAATTATCTAGACAATCGTGTGCGCAATGTTCCCCATTTGTAAATACTCATCTAATGCATCACGTGTTACGTCGTACGCCAATTGCCGTATAGTAGATGTGCCTTTCATAATAACACTAAAACTCATTTGACCCATAGCATCGGGTTGGACTACAAAGAATTTAAAATGATCGAGGAGAGGAAGAACAATTTGAATATATGTTTCAATACCTTAGACTATTTCTAAAAATAGTTTACGGCTCATACGATATCGACGCCTAAAATAATACTCCCATCCATGATGTGCTCAACAACATCACGCTCATGGTAGTTCTGAGTCAAAATGGCGTGAACTTTGGGCTTCTTGTTCTTGTAACGATTGCTCATACTGAACAACTTGCATAATCATCTCAATGTCATCTAGATCATCAAGATCGGACGGGTCGGAATAGAAGGAATCACTTATGTTTATCGGTTAAAATTAAATGTTTTGAAAGAGTAGTGTAAAAATTTGTTAAAGTGAGGTAATATTTATAATGTTTAAGTGTGTTTATTTAAAAAAGAAAAAGAAAAGAAAAAGTAATTTAAATTCAACATTAAACGTTGCATAACCGATAGTATATGCAATCTTTTGTATTTTACCTCGTTGGATTCTCGGCGAAATGCAAAGTGGAGAGCGGTCTTGGTGTCGTGGCGAGGAAATGGCGAGGAAATGGCGAGAAGTGGCAAGCTACCACGTTGGAATCAGCGAGGGAATTCGCCACCACACCCAATCCTCTTAGAAAAAAGTAGAATTATCAGTTTTTTTCATATTTAATAGGCTGATAAACCCACTAGCCAATCTAAACATCTGTTAGGGTGGTGGCAACCATGCCTAAACCATTTTTTCATGCCTAATTACCCACCAATTATATCCTTCCATCTCATCCCATACCAATCTCATACCTAACAATAGATTTTAGTGGCAGTCATGCCTAACTCATATCTCATCGTCGAATAAAGAAGAATTATTCAAAACGGTAAAATCGTTATTCGCACCCCGCTACCCCAAAAAATGCATACCAAATCAAAATAACTATAAGTTGCATATAGACACATCCATAAAGACAAAAGTACACAATATATGCAAAGACAACAAACAAATGATGCTACAAATTACAAAAATAAAGACTACCCATACGAAACAAGCAAATGATGCTAGACATCAAATATTTGCAAACATAAAGACTACTATACTATCATATCACAAATTTATTCATTACCGCATATGCAGGTGCATAAGAATTTCTTCAAATTAATAGGCTCCATACATTTCATCTTCGAAAAGTGGTCCCTTTCCAATAAAATGTACTTATACCTCACTTTTGGCAACTAGATTGAAACACAGAAACATCATCGAACTCAAATTGATCATAGTAGGTAACAAATTAAGAAAAAGGAGAAGATGTTTGTCTTTTTCTTAGCAAGGAGCCAGAAACGTCTCTATGGTTTGCCAAAAAAGACTCTCTTTCAAAAAAGCAAAAGGCTTTTAAACCAACTCAATTAAGAAGAAGAAAAAATCTAGCCTATGTCGACCCATTGCACAATCCCACACACATGTCCATTCTATCACCTCTAATTAATACAAACAAAAGATCGTAAAAGGAAGAAAAGAACGTTCATACCAAAAACAGCAGAAAGATCACCCTGGTTATGCTGCTATTTCAACCAACCCACAACCAAATGTTGGCTAAAACAGTTGGATGTAAGATTAAGACAGTAATCCATCATGCAGATCATATATTGATATCAGAGATGGAACTTACACTCATATTTTTTTTAGCAATACATACATGATTTTAGGGCACCGTCTACTTATCTAATAGAATGGTACTAATCTTGGAGTCCCATTAAGCAAACTACAAACAAACCACTTGAGATACATTACCTGGTGCTAGTTCTCACACGTCTGAAAATCCGCAGCGTCACAACTGAAAGAAAAAAACTGTAATATCACAAAGGCAATGACCACTCATAAGAAACATGCATCAATATAAGTAACATAACACTTCAAAAATGCCAAAAACATAGAAACATAAAGAACCATTAGCAACTAAATAAAAAACCAGCAAAAAGTCGTCGAATTCAATTTTCTCATTGAGGTATAATGCCGAAGTCTAACATAACCACAACAAGTACCAAAAAGACTAAACACCCTAGTTCCATGAAGAAACCACAAAGTAACGAAATATCTAAAACAACTAACTTCAAAAGACAAAATAAACCGCATGACAGCTTTCCTCATTCCTTCTTTTCAACCACAGCCTTCTTCTTTGATGACGCCTGCGAATACAAAAACGTACCCAAAATAGCAATAGCTGATCCAAGTGCATTCAAAGGCCTAACAGGGTTCCTAAACACCAACACAGTTGACACAATCACAACAACCCTTTTCATTGTATTCCCAACCGAGAAAGTCAAAGGACTAATATCATCAAGTGCTTGATATGACGATTGATTATAAAGATGATAAAACACTCCTGATATCATCACCCATAGATAAAAAGTAGACGGTGTCCCAATACTAGCAATCGCCTTATGATATCCAGGAATCCATTGAGACCCTTCAACGAAAATCGCAACAGGAAACAAATAAAAGAACGACAAAATCGTGATCCACCCATACAAATTCAACCCATTCACCTGCTTAAAATTCTGCAAACTCTTCTTCGAGTAAATATTCCTCAACACAAACCCGACATTACTAATCATAGCACCCCATAACCCACCAAGATTAAACGAAACCTCAGTAACAGCAGCTAAAGAACACCCCATAACAATAGGCAAAATCGACAACCAAACAGACAAAGGATAAGTATCACCTAACGCCGACGAAAACACAACACTAAAAACAGGCTCTGCAGACTTAATAACATGAGTAAACGAAACCGCCACTTTGGAAAACGAAACACAAGCCGAAATATGACCTATGGTATGAAACAAAGCAGGACCTAACAACGCGATAATAAAATTCTTATCAACCTTAGGACATGGCTGTATCTTAGTACCCCATAAAACCAACATCCAAATAGACCCAACAAACAACTGAAATGAAGCAAGTAGCCATGGATATGGGAATATATTCAAACACTTTTTATTATAAATATTAAACACAATATTTTGAAAATACCAAAACCCGAAAACTATCCCTAGCTGCAAAGTCTTATTAGGTATGATACTTTTTTCACTTTCACCATCAGGGGTCAAATCTGCTTCACTTCCTGACCCTGATTTCACAATCTGCAAACTGGGTTTTGCCCCAAATTGCCCAAAACTGCAAATTTTCACATTTTTTGAAATGGGTTTTGCTTCAAGATTCATAAAGTTGCAAACTTGATTGATTCTTGAAGTGGGTTTTGCTCCAAGATTCATAAAGTTGCAAGCTTTATGAGAAACTAGGGTTCTTGAGGCATGATTTGAGGGGTATTTTTGATGGGTTTTTGGTAGATTTATTGATGATGAAGTGACAAGATTCAACATCATTGTTTAGGGATCAAATGAATCTGAGTGTTTGTTTGTTTTTTAGTTTAGTGAAGTGAAGTTAGGAACATGTTTATCGCAAATTAAAAAGGTGTTTTTGTAGGTCTCGAGGTCAGATTTGTGGTTTGGGAATATGCTTTTTGGGCTTTTGTTATTTGAAAAGATGTTGTCATTTAGCCCAAAATATGAATCAAGTGTGTTAGGTAGGATGAAGTAATGCTAGGGTGCAAATCTTGACTTTGAGTAGAAGCACATTTAAAGATTTGAGAAGTAGATGGTACATACACCTATGCTATAGGTTTTGGTGGTGGTTTCGTTTGGTTTGGTTCGGTTCAGTTCGGTTTATGACATGTTTCGTTTAAAATCAGATTATGAACTATCTAATAGTTTTACGTTAATGATTTAGGAGGCGTTTGGTTTGAGAGTATGAGTATCAAGGAATGACTTTCATTCTAATTATAGCTATTTGGTTAGTGGGTTTGATAGATGAAAATGGGTATCAATCCCATACCATAGTCATTCCACATTATAAACCAAACATCCCCTTAGTGTTTATGGTTCAAGGTGTTCGTTCCGTTTGATTTAACGAAGATTTTTTATGCTAAGGAATTAAGTGTAATTCATAGGTTAAACAATGTCGTTTTATTTAATTAAAGCAAATGTTTAGTTTTGAATTCATTCAAAATTGAACTATAATGAGTAGAAGCACATTTAAAGATTTGAGAAGTAGATGGTACACACACCTATGCTATAGGTTCTGGTGTTAGTTCCGTTTGGTTTGGTTTGGTTCAGTTCGGTTTATGACATGTTTTGTTTAAAATCAGATTATGAACTATAGAATAGTTTTACGTTAATGATTTAAAAGGCGTTTGGTTTGAGGGTATGAGTATTAAGGAATAACTTTCATTCTAATTATAGTTGTTTGGTTAGTTGGTTAGATAGATAAAAATGGGTATCAATCCCATACCCATAGCCATTCCACATTATAAACCAAACATCCCTTTAGTGTTTATGGTTCAAGGTGTTCGTTCAGTTTGATTTAACGAACATTTTTTATGCTAAGGAATTAAGTGTAATTAATAGGTTAAACGATGTTGTTTTATTTAATCAAAGCAAAATGTTTAGTTTTGAATTCATTCAAAATTGAACTATAATGAGTAGAAGCACATATAAAGATTTGAGAAGTAGATGGTACATACACCTATGTTATAGGTTTTGGTGGGACTTTTGTTTGGTTTGGTTCGGTTCAATTCGGTTTATGACATGTTTTGTTTAAAATCAGATTATGAACTATAGAATAGTTTACATTAATGATTTAGAAGGCGTTTGGTTTAAGGGTATGAGTATTAAGGAATGACTTTCATTCTAATTATAGTTATTTGGTTAGCGGGTTTGATAGATGAAAATGGGTATCAATCCCATCCCCATAGTCATTCCACATTATAAACCAAACATCCCGTGTGTTTGGTAGAGAGAAATGGTATAAGAGAAATGGAAATGAATCGAATTTCATTGTTTGGTTGCTTAGAGAAATTAAAAGGTTGAGAATTGAAGAGAATTGAGAAGAATTGGTAAATAGTTGGTAGTGTAAATTTTAGAGTTTCATTTTCATCCATTTTGGTTGGGAAATTGGAGAAATGAGAATTGTTTTTCATAATATGTTTTTTTTTTTCTTTTTCAATTTATATTTGTACTTTAGTTCCAAACATAAGTTTTTTTTTTTTAAAATAATTTTTTAATTAAATAAATTATTTTTTTTTAAATGGCACAAAAAGGCATCAAAGTTAGGGTCCATTTCCAATCAAGGTATTCAACTTTTTTTCTTGCATAAAAAGGTTTCCAACAAAAAATTTTGGCGGATTTGGGTATTTTCATTAACTTCCGTCAAATATTTATACATTGAAACATTTATAATTTTTGAAGGGCCAGATTGAAACTTTTGTAAAATTAAATAAAAAAAAAGCGTTATCTTTGTTTAAACCCAGATTTCCCCCAAAATTTCTTCCCCAACTCTCCACATAAACCCTAATTAACTGCTCACAAAATTGAACCTTATTTTGTGTTCGTTAAGTAATTAATACTTAATGTCGTGTTTATTTATTTATCTTAATAATCTTTATTCATTGACCTTTGTGTTCATAATTTGCAGCTGCAGGATGGCTTCTTCATCCAAAGGAGCTACATTAACATTGGATATTTATTATAACGGGTATTTCAGTCTGAAACCTTTAACCTATCATAATGATGATATGGTCACAACTACTCTTGATGTGTCCCCTTTAACCTATAATGAGTTGAAAATTTTTGTTCAAAACAACATAGCTTCGGAGTGTCTGTCAGGTCAGACATTTAGTAATGGTTTAAAAAGTATTAAGTCCGATGATGATGTTAGGTTGTTTGTTGAAAAGTGGCAAAGTAGTGATGAAGGTATGATAGCCTTATATGTTACTCATAAGAACGAATGTTTAGTCAATACTCGGTGATTATGTTATTGTCATGTTAAACCCTACTAGTTATTACAAAGACTCAGACTCAGATGTTGCATCAGTTGACCATTTATCTGAGGGTGAAGAAGAGTTGAGGCAGGTCAGGATACAAAAAAGGAAGGGTTTAGATGAAAAGAACATAACAAATGAAATTGTTGTATTTGATGAAAGTAGGCTAGTGTTGGAAAATGACAGTGATGTAGGTGATGAATCTGAAAAAGAAGCAGATCCTTTATTTTCGAGACTTAGTGATGAATCTCAAAAGAGAAACCTCATGTTGAACCGTAAATAAGCTTAGATGAAGATATGCCCATCGGTGATGATGATGAGATTGTGTTTGACTCTAATAAAAGAGATTACCCTATCCATGACCCAAACACACATTGGAAGTTAAAAACCTTTATTAGGTGAATTGTATGCGACTTAGATCAAGTAAAAGATTGTCTTACATTTTATTCTCATTGCCAATGGATACCAACTTTGGTATGAAAAAGTGATAGTGAAAAGTTGTCAAGTTAGGTGTGGATTTGATGAAAAGAGAGAAGAAAGAAAAGTTCCTAGAGATCCCAACAAGCCTTGTTGTCCTTTTAGGTTAAGAGTCGAAGATGCATGATGGCAATTCTTGCATATAAGAACCCTAGTTAATGAGCATACTTGCGAGAGCGAGGTAATCTTGGTTATTTAGTGACTTCAAAATGGATTGCAAGACAATTTGTAGACAAAATCAGAATGTATCCTGATATGAAAGTGGTTGATCTGCAAGACATGGTAATGAAAAAATATAGGGTTAAGACATCACACAATCAGTGTAGTAGAGCTAGAAGGATTGCACTATATAATCTTAAGCAGAATGTTGGAGATCAATATGACAGGTTGGTTGATTACTCTGGTGAACTTAGAAAGACCAACCCTGGTACCACAGTGCAGTTACGCATTGATCCTCTTGCAGATGGTACACACATGTTCAATAGTTTTTATATTTGTTTTCATAATTTGAAACAAGGTTGGAAAGCAGGTTGTAGAAAGATTATAGGTTTGGATGGATGTTTTTTGAAAGGGGTGTGCCAAGGTGAATTGTTGTCACTATCGAGAGGATGGAAACAATCAAATATACCCAATTGCATGGGTCATTGTACAAGTTGAGAATTCAGACACTGGGAATGGTTTATTAAATTGTTAGCCAAAGACCTTGAGTTAGGAGATGGGAAAGGGTCACATTTATATCCGATGGCCACAAAGGACTTTACCAAGTCATTAGAGAGTGGTCCCATTGGTAGAACATAGGTTATGTGCTAGGCATATTTATGCCAATTTTTCCAAGCTCTACCACGGTGTTCTATTTAGACAACTGCTTTGGCAAGCATCAAAGGCTTCTTATCATCGAAATGGTTAAATACAATGGAAGAAATAAAAATGCAAGTCAAGAAGCTTATCAAGATTTAATGGATAAAGATCCATGGACATGGTCAAGATCATACTTCAAAGAAGGTATACGCCTTATTTTCCATAAATAATTCTCACATAAAGCTAGCAACACTAATTATTCTACACTTGTATTATGTTGATGTGAATGGATTGTGATGTCATTGAAAATGGTCTTTGTGAATCTTTCAATTCTCACATAAAGCTAGCAAGGAGAAAACCAATAATTGGAATGCTTGAAGACATCGATCTTATGTGATGACAAGGAATTACACTCTAATGAAGGAATGTCAAGATTGGAAAAATGATATTTGCCCTAACATCATCAAGGTTTTGGATTTGCATAAGAAGATTCAAAGGTATGTACTTATGTTGATCAAATAATACTAGCATTAGAAACTACGCTAACTTGTAGTATACTAACAGAAGTGGAGTTTGAATCCAAGTGGATGGCATCGGTTTGAAGTAAGGCAAGGAATTTTGAAGCCTTTTGTGGACTTACAAAGAGGGAATGTAGTTGTAGGCAATGGCGCTTAATCGGCATACCATGCCCTCATGCAATCACACCATTTACTTCATTAGCAAGCACCGTAAGATTATGTGAGCGCTTCATTCAAGGTAAGTACATACAAAAGTATTTATGAGCTCAATATTTTGCCAAGAGGTGGTATAGATATGTGGGAAAAAGGAAACATGTGCCAATGAAACCTCCATTAGAAAGAAGGATGCGGTAGGCCCACATTGAATAGGACAAAGGATAGGTCCGAATTGAAAAAAATAAACATGTAGCAAGGCCTCCAAGAACAATGACATGTCAAAATTGTGGTGAACTTGGTCATAATAAAAAGGGTGTACTAAGGAAACAGTGAACCATCAAACAAACACCTAATCAACAAGGTAATCCACCCAAAAGAAGGGCGGACCTATGGTCCAAGACCCGATGAATGCTAGAACCCCAAGTTGTAGTAGAAAGAACAAATTTGCGATCGCTAGAGGTGGTATATGGATGGGAGGCACAAGTGCAGTGGTAGCAATGGAAGGGTAGTTCTAGTGGATCAAATAGTGGGAGGGGCGGAGGAAGTGGTAGTGGATCAAGCGGGGAGGGGAAGAGGCGAGAGGAAGGGAAGGGAAGTCATAGTGTAACAAACAGGGTAAGTTTCATTTTGACTGTTTATTTTTTTTGTTACTGTGATTTCATTTAGATATTCTAACTTAGAGAACCATTATACAGAATGCCCAATACAGACTCTTTGATGATGATGATTTGGTTGATGTACAACTTGAGGAAGCAATTCATACAAGGTCAAATAACCAGTCTAATAATGTACAACTTGATGAAACTTTGGTTGATGTACAACTTGATCAAGCAAATACAGAAGATATGGAAGCCAATATTGATCAAGCTAATATTGTTGATACTGCTGCAAAAGTGGATGCCAATCTTGTTGATGTTGGTGATGCAGCTGCAAATGTTGATGTTGGTGATGCAGCTGCAAATGTTGATGTTGGTGATGCAGCTGCAAATGTTGATGATGGTGATGCTGCTGCAGATATGGATGCCAATCAGATGAAACAACAAAGCTTAAGAGGAGGTATGATGAATTTTGGAAAGCTCAATATAATTCGTGATATCATTCTAGAAGGACTTCTCAAAGATTATTAATGAAGAATTATAATAGGAAAATAAACCGTGACTATGAAGGTCAAGGTCTCACACCGGATGAAGCATTTGAAGTAGACTAAGTATTTATTGTTTGTAAGAACTTAATATATGGTGTATAAGTCTCTTAATGTCCAACTTGTTTGTAATAACTTTTAAGAACTTATCGCCTCTTAATGTCCAACTTGTAATATCAATCTCTTTGTAACAAGTTGTAAGAAATTAATATCAAGCTCTTTTGGTCCATATCGCTTGCTTTTTTTACTTAAAACATAAGCATGATACCATTGTATTCATAATATTGTAACGCTACAATATTCAACCATGATACAACAGATTTATTTAATGGCATTTTATCCATACATAATAAACCATGATACTACACCATACATACTAAACCATCTTTTTTGCCCTTACATTTTGATCGGCATTTGCATCTCGTGGGTTTTGAGACCAAATGGCTTGATATCAAGTGAAGCACAAGTTTCCTTGTTTGGCAAGCCTAGCACCTTAACCCTATCAAAGAAAAGCTTGTTTTGCATCCACTTTGGGGTTGGCTTCATGTTTGCAACAACCTTCTTTGAGCTTCTAACACAAGAATCATAATCGGTGGAAAATACTTAGACCATGGTACTGGGTATGATGCATCGAAGATTCCCAATCGAAGAATCACCGAAATGCAAATGATTTCGCAAAAATATATATATTAAAAATTCGAGTTAAAAGATATGAGAAAGCAAATTATGTAGTTAAATAAAAACACGGTTTCTTGTTTTTGCTCATTTTTTAGTTGTAGGTTATCTTAAAGGTATGAGATGAAAATGAGGTGTTGCTTATGCCTTTATATAGTGTAAAACAATCAAACCATAATGTTGCTTGCATTTGATGCAACCGCAAATGTTGAGAAAAATAGTGTAAAGCAACTCGCAGTACTTTTATCAAGAATGTCCTTTTATCATGCCCGCAAACTAATACCAACAAAACCATGACCGCAAAGTCATTAGCCCGGCATTTGTGTCATTAGCTTGGCATTTGATGCACCGCAAATGTTGACATTCTTATCAACGCCTTTTATCGTTGTCTTTTATCACTAATTTTTCAATACATTGATCAAGCTTTTCAACAAGGGGGTCACACGACTTTTCAATACATTGAATAATCAAAGTAAAGCTTTTCATTACATTCAAAAGTAAAGCTTTTCAATACATTCAAAAGTAAAGCTTTTCTATACATACATTCATCAAACTAAAAAGCTTTTATAATCATCAAGAAAAGCATTCCTAACAAGACAAAGATAAGTCTAGATTGCATGCTAACTGACACTTCAACACTTCAACTTCTTCTTCCAATCTCTTTTTTTCACCAAACTCCATGCCTTCCTTCTTCATTTGTTTTTCCACATCCGCCAATCTACCTTTGTAATGCTCGGTTCAAAATGGATCCCACCAAAGAAAGAAATTACACTTCTTTCTTGCTTTATAGTTAGGACATCCAAGAAACCTCCTGCTGGATTCTCGCTCGTTTGAGAAGTCCACTTACCACTAACATCACCACATTCGCACAACACACAAACACGATTCATCAAGTTGTCTTTTCCCAACTCGCATTTCTTCGATTCCAGATACCCAATTTGATGAGTTTGATGAATTAGATGACTTTGTCATGTTTTGATATTTGGAAACACACCGTTTGCCCTAATTTAATTTTTGGGACAAATGTGTTTGACCTAATTTGATTCTGGGGATGAAATTATTTTGGGGAAGAAATGATTCTGGGGATGAAATTATTTTGGGGATGAAACACATTTGACCGTATAAGATAATTGTTTGACCTAAAAGTTATAATAAAAAAAAAAGTTTCAATCTGGCCCTTCAAAAATTATAAATGTTTCAATGTATAAATACTTGACTGAAGTTAATGAAAATACCCAAATCACCAAAATTTTTGTTGAAACCTTTTATGCAAGAAAAAGTTGAATACCTGATTGAAATGGACCCTAACTTTGACGCCTTTTGTGCCATTTGCCTTTTAAAATAAGTTTTTAAAATAAATACATTTTCAAAAAAAAATTTTAGAAAACAAGGTTTTTTTTTTTTTTTTTTTTTTTAAATACATTTTTAATTTAAAAAATATACATATTTTTAAAAAATATTTAAAAAATAATAAGTTTTTTTAAATAAATACATTTAAAAACTAATTTTTTTAAATAATTTTTAAAGAAAGTACATAAATTTAAAAAAGAAAAAATTTAAAAAAAGATATATTTTTTTCAAAATAATTTTGTTTTAATATTTTTTAAGAATTGTTATTTAGAAAAAATAAAAAATAATTTAAAAAAAAAATCAACAAACAAATACATGTGAGCCTTATATGACAAATTGTTATTTAAATAATTTTTTTTTCATTTCTCGGGTCAAGTCTCTGTTGTTACCAAACGTTAGAATTGAACAAAATTATCTACTGATTTATATTCTCTGAGATTCTATTCTCTACTTTATTTCATTTCTTTAAAAACTTATTTAAAAAAAAATTTTAATTTTTTTTAAAATTTATTTTTCAAAATAACTTATTTTTTTAAAAAACTTATTTTTTTAAAAATTTATTTTAAAAAAAATATTTTTAAAAATGCTTTTTTTTTTTTTTTTTAATTATACAAAATACTCTCATTTTTCACATTTCCCAACTAAAAGTAGTAGAAATGAAAGTTAACAAAATACAAAGAAGTAAACTCCCTGAGAATTCGAAATTATCCGCCCATCTAATTTCTCAACCTACCAAACAAGAGAAATTAGTTCATTTCCTTTTCTCTAGCTTTATTTCTCTAGCTTTATGGTTCAAGGTGTTCGTTCAGTTTGATTTAACGAACATTTTTTATGCTAAGGAATTAAGTGTAATATATAGGTTAAACAATGTTGTTTTATTTAATTAAAGCAAAATGTTCAATTTTGAATTCATTCAAAACTAAACTATAATGAAAACAGAGACAACGAATTAAGAACACTATTTAATTATATCATGGACAAGATCATAATAACTAGCATAGGCAAAACACGTTATTTTCAATATAATTTCAGGGTTTTATATCGAATATGGACATCTCTTAATCGATTGGCTAAACTTTCTCTTATCAAATAGTACAAGATAAACTTACTACTAAAATCAAACCTCACCACTAAAGTGGTGTTGTTAAACACCCTGATTTCCTCACAAAAAAGTCTCGGTTTTAAACGTCAATGTAAAAGGTTCGTAAACAGTCACGGGATACCACGGTTAAGCCGTGTACATTTGAGTCAAAAACTCGCTATCGCCTTATTCGCCTACCGATTTCTTCTGCTAAATGGAACTAGCCCAACTAACTTCTATGAATGATACATAGAAACTTGCATATTAACATACTGTAGGTGGGCATACCCTCAAATAAGTAATCAAACCAGCAGACAAGAGATGCATCGACTTACATGGTTTGACCCAAACAACAAACCCAAGAACATATAAAATCCCTCTTGCTACAGACACTTCGTCGCCGTCCAGCAATGAATAAACTTATGTCGCCACGTACACTCGACCCCTACAAACGGGTAAACTAGGAACAAAAGACCTATCAAAATAAGAGTCAGTCACGCCTTTTACTCTTTTTAGGACGTCTAATTCATCATTTATATGCAAGTAGTTTCACAATTGCAGCAGTTACATCGATTTCGTCCAATCTTGACCAGATATGCTAACATTAACAAACTACTTTCAAAGACAAAGATGATTACAAATATAACATGATGAAAATTGAAACCATTTAGTAATACATGTACTTCAATAGTACCTAAATTAAGATGGTGTAATCGGAATGATTAGGATTTGAGGGTTAATAGCGACTAAATGACGATTCTTGATCAATACAATTGGCTAACCCATAAAATCATTCATAAAAGTTCATTCAAACAGAATGATATTATCCTAAAAGACGAGAAATTACCTAAATTAACTAAACAAAGTTTTCAAAACAAGCTTGCATACCATAGACCCGAAGACATATAAACAAACATGACCGTTAAAGACTCGATAAACAAGTCAACTAAGAAATCAATCAACTCCTAATCTAAAGATATGGGATTGTCGGCGAGGTACCCTGGTGCTTTCTCCAGCAATTCAGTTGGGAAATTGTCTTTAAGAAACTGAACTCTAAACTCAATACTGCTACTTTCAGGACTACCCTCCGTCAACTCAAACACACACGCATCTCCAAATTTAAGATTGTTTTCTTTCACAAATTTCCCCCATCCTTCGCTTTCGAACCTTTTTTTATCTGCCTTACCAAAGTAATGCAGGTGCCACGACTTTCCTCCATAGATGATCTTGGCTGGGACCGTATCGATAGGAAGGTTTTCATGTAATCTACGAGGGATTACCTGTAATTGCATTGGATAAAAAAAGGGGAAATTAACTAATTGACTCTTTTGGGGTGCACGACCATTACAATCTATACCATCTAAAATATGTATATCTGGGGTCTAGACCATGAAATCATAATTTTGCAGTTCACCTAAAATTCTCAAATCGTCAAAAGCTTGATTATTTCTAAAATTCCTACTTAACTTCTCATAGTCTCACGCAAAAATCGCAAATTTCCAACAAAGTTTGCAAATTTATAAAATGCAAATGTCAAAATACTTCAAAACAATCGCAATATAGGTACTTTTTCAGAAATGATGTAGTTTTTAATTTTTTATAATGCTTTGTGTATTCGGGATCTAGATCTGCATATACATGTTCAAAAGGTATAGAACTATAGATTGTAATGGTCTCCCACCTAAAACAGTCGACGAGGTAATCTTCCCTAACATAAACAATCATCATCAATGAATGTGAAAGTCAAACGTAGAAACTTTTATGCAGAAGGTTAAATGAGGCTCGAAATATACCAGTACAGGACTGTTCTGTGCAAGATGTTGTCCCTCAAGTGTCACACAGAAATATGGTTTCGTTGATAGTGGCCAAACATCAGCACCACGTTGCTGTGGAGGACCCTTATCCCTTGTATTTTTGTCACTTGTATCGTCTGCTAGGATTTTCTTTTTGGGCTCCAAAAAGCCAACTAATGGATCCATGTGAACTGGATATTGTAAATATGACAGACTATAAGAATCAAATGAATAAATCAGTTTTCTTACGCTACTCTTTATTTGCGCCACAAATTCAGAACCTGAACAAGTTTTGTTCGTCAAACAGAACAAAACAAATTTTGGCACTTTAAATCACAGTAATCATTCCAACAGATAGTTAGTACTACTTTTTGACTTATGTCGAATAAAATATGTTGATACAGAGCTAAACAAAAACTTTATAAACATGCTACATTATTATAGTGGCAAAACTATGAAGGGTTTGTTTGGGAACAACTTATATGATCATTACCTTATAAAAAACAGATGAGTAGTCGCGTGTTTGGCTAGGGACAAACTGATTATAATTACTTGATTATTCAGGATAAAGTATTTCACGGGGGCATTTGGGATAACATATTTTTAAGCCGTTCATCTGTAACAAGCAGTTTGACAGAAGCATGTATGTATTCCTATTAAAAATAGCTAATAGGTTCTCATCTTATATGCAATTATAAAAAACTAAGCAGTTACATATGGCAATTCCAAACACCCTCTTAGTTTCAATAATCCGTTTCAAAGTTTCTTATTGACACTAATTATCGCATTTTGATAATCTGATCTTTTACATTCTAAGAGCGTGTTTGGGATTGCTTATCTAAGTTTATGCATGCTTAATTCTGAAAACTATGCATTTTTTGTGTTGGATAGAAGGGGTTTTTTTTATAAGAGCAAGGCTTGGATCAAGTGGAACATCCTTGCATCTGGAGACAGAGGTCAAGGGTTCAATCCTTACTCCTTGCAAGGCCGGAGGTCCTTTTCTATCTTTGGTAGAACCGGAAGCAGCCTATCTACCTTAGGTAGGGGTAAGGTTGTCTACATCTTAACCTCCCTCATACACCGTGGAAGACTCCATAACCCGTGGAAAACGGTATTGGAGTTACTACTATAGAAGGGGTTTTGGGGTGTTTGTTTATGCTTATATGTGGGCTTATGAGCGTATTTGTTTTTCGACTTATGTTTCAAAAGCCCCAATTTTCCAGCTTATTTTGAGACTTATATAAGTTTATCACATCGTGATAAACATATATAAGCCCACAAGTCTCAAAATAAGCCGAAAAATTGGAGCTTATGAAATATAAGATGAAAAACAAATAAGCTCATAAGCCCGCATATAAGCTGAAACAAACACCACCTTGGTATTCTTTTTGTTTCAATGTATATACTTAACAATAAGCAAGTAAGCTGTTCAGTTCATGCCAAAAGCTAGAAACTGCTTATCAGCCCAAAGAAGCCAATACGCGCAATCTCAAACACCCACTATCTAATATAACCTCTAATATCATAATAACTTACAAAATCAATCCTAAGTTCTCACTAATCTAATTTACCAAACACCCACAAAGTCAACAATTAACCATCTTATTAATGTGTTTACTTTTACTGAGCATATCATACCCGACCCGACCCGAAACTGGTTCCAAACCCATACCCATAAATGCATGAATCTGAAGCTGAAAATTAAAGTAACATATGAATATAACTTAATTTGGGTTTCGTACCTTTTAATTTTGGTTCCACTTAAGTTGCAGGTTTATGCTCCTTTGTATTAGGTATGTGTAATGGTGTAAATAAATAAAGGAAAATTAAACGCCTTCTTGCAACTTTATTACCCCAAACGCCCACTTTTTTTCACTTCTCAAAATCCCATGACAACTCTCCCACAAGCAACTCTATCAAATATTTGGCCTCAAGTTGTACTTACAAAGTACAAAACTAACACTTTGTCTGTTGAAGCAACTTTGACCTAATATATCGCAGAATCGACAATTTTGTGTTTTAGTGAAAATCAAAATTTATATTTTTAACTTTATAAATACAAATAAGTTGGGCAACTTGGCACAAATATGTACTTTTGGAACTATCTATAAAACCAATTTTAAATGCAATAAGTTGGGCGACTTGGTCCCACACATACGTCTTTTAGGCACTCTATAAATACCACTCTATACCATACAAATACACCTTTAATAAACCAAATTACATATCTCAAAAAATTATTTATTATCCTAATACACCTAAATACAAAACACAAAATACCTAAATCATCCCAAACACACACTCCTTTACCCCACACACACCTTCCCTCTCAAAGCCGAAAAATCATCCACAACTTGAAACAGATATCCTTCCCTCTCAAACTCAATAATCCAACGCCCTAATCCTACTCCCTGAATAGTTCTTCTTCCATACGACGATATTCAGACATTCAAAGCAATCCGACGCATATTCCTACAAATCGATCGCGGTTATTCAACATCTCAAGAATCCAACCACGAACATGTTTGATGCAAAGCTAACGGTCGATCTAGATTAGAACATATTGCTACTATTAAAGGTGCATCGAATGTGAATAGAACCAAATTGTTTAGAGAACTGCTTTGGCCCTTGGTTAGATTTTCCTAAGTATTCCCCGACAACCACTTATACCATTATTTATATCAAAATGCGGTTGAGGTGTCAAAAGTTACCGATTGTTGTCCACCTTTAACTTTTGTACTAGGTGATAATGTTTTTGATTTTGGCCGTGAACAATTTAGTCTTCTAACGGGTTTCGTTTAGGACCGATAGATAATAGTGAAAGTGACCACGGCCATGTTGTTAAGGTTTAACATATAGTCCTTTTTGATCGGTTGTTTCCGATAAAAGAAAACTAAGAACAAAAAGTTAAGGGTGATGACCTTTTGGCGTTGGTAAAGTCGGCGGAAAGGTGGGAATTGTTATCCGATGAAGATGTTTGTGAGGTTGCTTTGTTGGTGATTGCAACATTTGTCTTTATTGGTCGGAAGGAAGGTTTAATGTTCCCGACCATTTGCTAAGGAATGTTGAGGATTTTTGTGTATGGAATGAGTATCCATGGGCGAATACATGTGGGGTCATATGTATAAAAGAGCGGTGAATGTTGTTCCTAGGCATCTTGAGGCGTAATCAAAGAAGCCCGCACAAAAGATCCAAAAGAACAAACATACTGATCTGTATGGATTTACATGGGTGTTGAAGGTTAGATTTTACTTGTAACATACATTATTTGTGCTTGTATATATTCGATGGTTAATCTTAATAATGTGTTGGCATTGTTCATTAGCCATTGGCTTGGTTCCCAGGCATTGTTACGTAGTCGATGTAAGTGTTTGTGTAGATTTAAGGATGTTATGGTTGATGGTTTGGCAGTAGATAAATACATAGAAACGATTTGTAAACAGTTGGTTGAAACCACTGACAATGTGTCTTCATCCACTGCTAGTTCAGAAGAACCCACTGCTGCAACAACACGTTATGTAATTGTATCCCCTGTTACTACATATACAGCCACTGGTATCCTAACCACTGCAACCATAATCACAACCACTATAATCACAATCACTAACTCTTAATTCAATGTATTTGTTTTTCGATTTGGATTATGGAGACATTCCCAAACGACTCCCATTACGGACCAAAGACCCGGAGAAGATCCCACGTTGTCTAGCTTGGTCAAAAGTAAAAACTTTGAAAAAACATTACACAATTTTATTTGATCCGGTAAGTAAAACCCAAAATTAGTTAAGCTGTTGTATGTTTTATTGCATTTAGCATATCGCTTATCTCCTTTGTTATTCGAGCTTTAGGACCACTACTGAAGATTGTCCGACAAATGCCGAAATGAGTTGTCCGTGGTACATTCATAGATGGAGTACATCCGTCAACTAGATTCCCAACTTAATACATTTGCATAGATAGCACATAAACACACATTAAAGCAGCCGACACCTAAAAACAAATATGATACTAAATACATAAATGACCATCATCATAATCTACATTTTAGTTCCGAGCTCTCTCCTTGCTTTTCTTAATTGCTTTGAGTCGTTGAAACAAGACTTCAAGACTAGTAATCCTATTTTCCAAATTATAAATATTTTCAAATAATGTAGGATTATTCACATGTTGCTCCACCGGGTTGTTATCATCTTCCTGCGCTTGTTGCAAAGACCTCCCTTTGTCGCATCACCTCACTTTGAAACTCTTCCTCTACCTCATTTCTTCTGCACTATCTCGACCTTGGTGCACCACCTCGCCGACCTCCTCCTCATTGTCTAGATCTTCCTCATCTTCATATTCTTCCTCCTCTTCCTCATCAACTCCATAAATCTCATCCCAGTAGAAGTCTTGGCGACGCAGCCAAGTAAGGATATTTGTCCTCATCCACACACTCACTTGCCTATATGAACCATATTCTGACATTGGTTCTTCCCCAAAAGCATCTAACACTGCGTCAAAAAGCAAATCGTTGTTTAAGACAAACTCGTACTCTTCTTCATCATTTTGAAAGTTTCCATTTGGTGCTGCCATTGTTCTTGAGCGAGAATAAGAGAGAATAAAGTGAGATCTGTGATAATAAGAGACCAGAAACTAGGAAAATATTATGTAGTAGGATATGTAGCAGTAACAAGAATCTTATCTTTTACATTGTGCTGTACTTCACTTAGAATAAAATACTGTCTTTTACTGTGTGCAAAGAATCTTATCTTATCTTTACAATGTGCTACAGTTGATATAATTATTAAAATATCAATTTATCTTTTTCATTAATACATCACTTTTACAACCTAGGAAACATGCAAACTATTTTCTTTTTCACTTATCGTTGACTTGACTGTTTGAGTGTCTTACGACAATTCATTTGCTTCCGAACATTAGTTTCACGGCTACTAGGACCAACATCTTGCGCATTGGCTCCCAACCTTTGTGATTGCTTAGAGTTACCAACGCCAGTTGGTTCTATAACTTGTTTTTTTTCAATACCGTATATCTCTCTTCTTATGTCTTCTAGCACTTCAGCTGGTAATCGGTAAGTAGGTTCAAGATCCGTCCATATAATTCATATATTTCGTGAAACATTACCTCTCTTGCTACCTTTATCGACCACTCCCTTTCATCGTGGTTTTCACGAAACCTAACTCCTTTAGAACTCGACATAAATCAATTAATGTTATCGAAATATGGTTATGAACCGAAATGGATAGGAGCAAATATTTGATGGAAATATGGTGAACAATAAGATCATGGTTTCGCTATTAAATAGACACCACGTGCTAAGTCACATGTAAATAGTTAAACATACATAGTCAACTTTGCGGAGGATTTACTTTTGAAAATAATAAAGTGCCCTGAACAAACAAATATGCTTTGTTGTTCTTGTCCTTAAAATAGACACCACATGGTTAGTCATGACTAAAAAATTTATGCCGAGAATAACAAATGAGCATTGAAGTTATTTAATTGTTTGGATAGTCGAGCTGTTTGTTAAAAGATGAATCATTTTTTTAAAGGCTGCAAATATCAGATTAGTTTTCAACTCCCTTAAACGTAAGAGGAAGCCAGGGAGATATTGCACCTCACCCTATACTACTCCACCAGCCACTACTCCAAAGAGAAGGCGTTCAGCACGGATTAATTGTCAAACCCCATCCCCTCCTAACGCTCCAGATTTTGATGATACATTGGAACCGTTTGTGGAGGTATTTGACCGTGTCAACTTATATGTCTCTTACTTTGTAATACAAACATTAACTAAAAGAGTTAATTTGTTATAATTTAGAATCTGTCGAGAACTGGGACTGGGAAGAAAAAAACCAAAAAGGTAACTGTGCCATGTTCCGTTCAAAAATTTTGAAAGAGAATAATGGTACTAGGTTTATTTTCCCATGGGCAATGAAGACACTATTGTCGATCTCCTGTTTTGGGACCTGTTTATTGGCTACGGTGCAAACAAGGATGGATGGTCGAGGACGAGGTGCGATAAAATCGCTTGTTAGTATTCTACCATAAATGTTTCTTTGTGATTCCCACATGTTTTAATAATGTGCCCAATTGTGTAAACAAAGACCTTGACATATGGGTAGATTTGTTGTGGCATTTCCGACCATCGATGCCGATCGTGCTATGGTGGGTCCCTTTTCACACTCAAGTAGTTAATGACCGGTACGAACCTATTGGGCAAATGGTGTAAAGTACCCGTGCCTTGGGCTAATGTTGAAAAGGTATTTATTTCTTTCCATATTGCCGTAGGTATCCGAAAATGTTCAATGGTGCGTTATGTCGATGTCATAAATGATGTAGGTACTATTTCCAATAAACGAACCCGACAAGCATCGGGCGGTAGGAGAGCTGCATATCAAGACTGGTGTTTTGACATTGTATGATTCGCTTCCGGCCTTTACAAACAAACGATTTGGTGGAAGGATACCATGCCCGCAAAATTTCAAGATTAGTCGCCAAAATTACTAGATGAAACGGAGTCTTTGCAAAGAAAAGGCATAGATATCAAGGCCTATCGATTAGCTTTCAAAATGTGTTGACGTCCCCAAACAAACATGTCAATACGGTGATCATGGATATGGTCTTGCATTAACCTATATAGGTCGACTCATAACATGCCATTAGAGTCTCGACGATCCCGCAGAAATGCTCTTGCCTATCGTGAAAGAATGTTTGAGTACCTATGGAAATACAAGATTCAAGATGTGGTCATTGACTATATTTATTACAAGTTGTTGTATCGTCAACACTCATTGACTAAGTATGTATATAATTGGTACATAAAGATGTTAGCTCATAAGGAATGGTCATTCTTTGTGTATGTATAATCAATTGTAGTAACAATTGGAATGATAAATCAGAATATCCAAAATGTTTTGTCAATGTTTGTAAATATTATTAGTTGATATTATTATTGCTTGTTTAAGTTCTAAGGATCACTACTCAAAACTGATTACATATAAATTATGATATTACATTTAAACCAGCTTCCAATCTTCTACTAGCCGTGGTTTATTCTAAACTAGCCGTCAGATCTTCTCAACTAGACGTGGTTTCAACAAATTCTTATAGCCGTGGTTTTGATCATACTTGCCGTGGTATGTTTTCAACTAGCCGTGGTTTTGATCTAACTAGCCGTGGTTTCTTTCTCGAACTAGCCGTGGTTTCTTCATACTAGCCGTGGTTTCTTCCGAACTACCCGTGGTTTCAACAGCTATTATAAACGTGGTTTCTTCATACTTGCCGTGGTTCCAACAATAATTCAATCCATGGTTTGACCTACCATCCTACTCGGACATTCTTTCACGATACACCACCCATTCTACTTAACCTTCCTTGAGAGTTTTATTGCCAAAGGACCTTGTACACCAAAGAATCTTTTGAATCTTCAATAGCAATTGATCTACCATTGGATTTGTTGATATGGTTCCTTGTGGATCAAGCGCCGCTTCAACATTTTCCTCGGAAATGCTTTGGACAATGGATAGGCTTTATCAATAAACATGAAAACTTATCCTTAGTAGATTGTACAAGATGTACTGGAATGCTCATAAAGCATCCATTCAACTACTTCAAATTGTTTCGAATTTGTCCGATGGATTAGGTTGACACATGTTTTCATCGATCTCCACACCAACCTTGCTAATCCTCCGCTTGGCCCATGCTTTCCATATCTAAAATCAATCACTTTCCATAACTGCTCCAAATCCTCTTTGATAGAAAGAACAACAAGCTTCCAAAATCTACGATCTACTGCATCCATCTCGCTTTGTTATTTCAATCACTTCTCTACCATTGTCGTGATTATTTTCAAATCATTAACCGTTGACTGCGCTTAGTGGTGTACAATTAATCGGCTCTTGTATATCACTCACCTTAAGATACAAATCCATTCTTTCTTCCTCTCCATCCCTTCATCCAATTTCGCTTTTTAGAACGCACATTCTCCGAATTTCGCCATTCGCTTTTGTTCGTTGTTGATCCAATCGCTTCTTTATCGAATTCATAGGAATGAAATCATCTTTCATTCTTAACCAACGCTCATACTGCTTTTCAATCTCTTCGTCCGTCCATTTTTTCAAATCCTTGCCTTTGCAAAATTCCACGCTCTTGAGAATTGAGATCATGAAATTTCTCCTTCGAGCCCTAGTTGAGGTTTGTTATTCTTACTATTGTATGGTACGACACTTCTCTCCTTCTGCATTTGTCTCGCCCTCGCAGCAAGAACCTTTGACCTTGATGGAACATCTAATAGTGCCCATTCTTCATTACTCCAATCCAACTTTATCATTTCAGAACCCTGAACTAATGCTTGTTCCTTGTTCCATCGTTCAATCACTCTCATAGTCGCTTCATCTTGTTCTTTTTTTTTTTCTAAAGCTAGATATTCAGCCTTAAAATTTTCATCCAATTGTATTGATAATTCATGATCATGTGAAATCTGATCCTCCTTACTATCAAATTGAAGTTCATCTACTTCGTGTTCGTAAATAGCTTCACCCTTTCCTATGTCTCGTTGATCTACTACTTTATTCACCGCCTCCCATTCTTCAAAGTATTAGCCAATTGTTTATTTCCAGAGGTTCAATTACAATGGGAACAGTGCAATAATGTAATCGTGAATTGCTAAGGTTCTACATAAGTTCAAGAAGTCCCCGCAACCTCCTTCTCCCGCGATGGTGGTGTTACAAAGTAGCTTGTGATAATCGTGACGATCGCTGGTTGTAGTACCAATATGTGTATCCGACGAATCGTGATGAAATAACCTCTCGAGGTTACAAAGAAGGTTGCCATTTGTATCATCACTAGATACAAAGATGCACAACTTCTTCCTCTTCGCCTTCAACTCGCAACATTAAAAGGTTCTACCATTTGTTCTTTTCCTTCCTCTATCAATTCGGTTTTCCAACCTTCAAACCTTTAGCCAAAGGTTTAGCCAAGGGTTTAGGACCAGTGGGTCTAAGTATAATAGGAAAATGTGCAGTACCCGATCCAGTCCGACTCGGTAAGCTTTTACATAACTTCATCAATGTACCGGCAACCTCTTTTTCAACTTCCTTGGGTGTTTGTGTGACCGTGGTTGTCATTAAGGTCGCATCAGTGCTTTCATTAAGGTCAACATCCATGTTTACCTCCTCCCCTGAACAAATGCTTTTGCTCCTCCCCTTTGAGGACCTGCCTTTCTTAGTCATCTTCATTACTCTATTAGATGCACCAAACCTTGGTCTTCTTACTCTCTCCAACACATAAACCCTGTGCTTCAACCTTCTTATTGTATTTTCCATTTGTGTACATTTAGCCTTCAATTCATTAACTACTTCTATAATATTCTCACCCGTGGGATCTGATACGGTGGCATTGGGTTGAGGTTCAGTGGTAGCAGTGGGAGCAGCATCATTGGTTTGGGTGTTTTGTGATTCAGGTAAAGGTAATGGTTTAGCAGTGGATCCTGTTGGTGCAGCAGTATGTTCAGACGTTGTCGGAGTGGGTTGAGCATCATTGCTTTGGTTGGGTTGGGATTCAAGCACCTCCTCATTTTCGTGAATGTCCGCGTGTTAAGCATATTAGGGAATAAAGGTGTAATCTTTCCGAGAACTTGTCATTTTTTTTTCTCAAGTGTAAACACCCTAGAGACATATGATGTACCTCATACTCCTTTTATGATGAATGGGTGCCGTGATCTGTTTCTCGACTATTAATTGAACAAACCTAGGATATAAGTAGTATTTACCCTTTTCTTTAATGTTCTTTATTAACCCTCAAAGATCAACCTAGACCGCTTAAACACCCTCCCCGTGATAAACATATGACAATAGCTGCTATTTTTGATGGAAACTCATCAAACCCAAAGGGTCTTGTTGCTTAGACACGTAAGCAAAGTATGTATTAAAACTTCCATTGGGGTGAGAACATACCTTTATGATACTTAATTCTTTCCACATTTTCTCATAACCCAATCTTTGCAACCCCGAAAAATATCATCATCGACAAATTGACAACCCCATCAAGATCATCCATCTTCAAAACATCCCTAATCACATCCTCTTTGACTATTATCTCGCTCTTATCAACAAGACTCCTAATAACCTCGGCTCCATCTCGTTCTTGAATTTTGCCTTCAACCAAAATTGATTAATGTATTCTTGAACAATGATAGGTTGTACACTTATTGCATAGTGAATTGGTGTGTGTTTGAGAAAAGCAATCATCTCATGGAACCCTTCAAGATGCTTGTTCTCGGTTAGGTATGCAACGACGCCAGTGTGTGGTGGGATATTCTTTCGGCATTTGTGTCCTTTGGATGTAAAACACGTTTAATTATCAGTTTGGGAGTTGTTAGGGTTTGTGTAGAGCGCCAATTTCAAGTGTTTAAAGATGAATAATTTGATAGCGCAGTGATTTGGGGATTATATACTAATAGATCAACATGTTACATAACAGCCCCTTGAGTTGCCCACACACAGGGGTGGTTAGAAACATACTACCCGTGGGTTGCCCAAAAAAATTGCACTTGCTGTGGTTTTCCCACAACCAGCAGTGCTTAGGAATGCCCACAACCATCTACCCACTTATAGTAAGTGCTAAACAACAAGACAAATAGTCAATGACTTCATTTACTACACAACAACTAACACCTTATACCCATTTGATAGTAGTCCTTATTAGATGATTGTATGAATGGAAAGTAAACAACACTGCATAAGTTGATGCAGTTTTATAAATTAATGAATAATTTCCAAATATATATGTTGAACGTCTAATGTGTAACCATAACATATCGACTCATCCGTTGAACATCTAATGTGTAATCACAACATATCGACTCATCCGCTGAACGCCTAATGTGTAACCATAACATATCGACTCATCCGCTGAACGCCTAATGTAAATACAAGCTATAATACAAGCTATAATAACTAAGAACACGATGATGTAAATACAAGCAAACTAATAGAAAATCTCTACAACTCAGATTCTTTAGCGGAATGTAAATACAAGCTATAAAAACTAAGAACACGATGATGCAACTTTGTTCTTGAAGGAGTCGAGTCTTAATCGCCTAACCAGCTTGTTCAAATTGTGGTATTTCATTCCCACTCGATTTGGAGGAATTTCCAATTGTTAGTCAAGATCTTCTCCATAAGTCTTTTGGACAATGGATAAATTCTCTCAGCGAACATGCAGACTGTGATTCCACCCTTCGTCTCAACTAGATGCACACGAGGCAGAGGATAGAATCTCCATGACTCAACCTGCCATAAATGTGAGTTCTGCCAGATAACGTGTCCTTTATCATTAGGAGATTGAGAGCTAAACAGGACATGAAGATCTCCTAATAAGAACATCCCAGAACCTTGTGGTGCATTGTTGCAGTAATGGGAGGTGACAAGAGTGTACAGAGAAAGCAAGTCTGCCCTGTCTACCAAATGGAGTATTTCCTTCAAAAAGGTGAACTCCATTGAAGATTTATCCATTCGATGCATGACATTCAGCTTCTTTGTTTATCAATGTCCAATTGACCAAGACATTTTGATCTCCATCAGAAAATCGATGAAGACCCTTCTTTGATAAAGGTTGACTCATCACCTCAAGATCCAAGGGAGTTACTTTGGCCATCCTCTTCTTTCTCCTACCGCCTTATAGATACCTAAAGATGGTTCATCATCTTCCGAGCCAACAGATGCGATGAGGAGGGGGGGCGCTGTACAATAGGTGCTTCGTAAGAAATGGCGATCGGTTCAAAGAGATGGAGCCTTGTCGATGAGCTAGCAATTTAGCAGGAGCTTCAAAGAAACCAAAGATGGTTCAAAGAAGGCACCTTGTCGATGAAGGAGTAGCTTGAGGAATTTCTTCGATGTAACCACCGAGATCTTCTTTGGTGGAATATCATCAAAATTATCCACTATCTCAACAAACTTTGGTCTTTTGGTCTTTGGTGCAACTACATTCCCAAAGAATCCTTTTGAAGTAGGAAGTGTGAGATGAAGGCTCCTTAGCACAATCATCATCAAAGAATTTTGATAACAGAATTTCAAGAGAAGCACCCAAGTCTTCTTCGTAAGAAACATGTTGTGAGTGTACTTCAAAGAGAGGACACCGATGGTCTTTGTATGATCAAGATTGACCAAGTTTAGTTGCAACATCCTCCATTGGGGTATCAGCAGATGCGCTTTGACAAGCTCGATCCTTGAGACTTCAGAGATGCTTTATTCAAGTACGGTCTCTTTCTCCTTTGATAAAGAACATGCTCCTTCTTCTTTGAGATTCTCGCAATCACGATGAAGGATCATTGATAGATACATCAGCTAACATATCAAGAGACTCATAACGATGTTCTTCCTCTTCCTCTTCGTAAGAAACCACAAGCTTCCTTTTGTTGGTCTTTTCTAGTTTGTCCTCTAATTCCTTAACTTTATCTTGCAGTCATCAATCTTACTACCAAGAGAAGACTTGGTCTCGCAAGCTCCTTTTCGGACTAGATACCTCACCGACACCATAACAAGAGCATAGATGATGAGAGAGTAATAGGTCCTCTGTAATGGAGCTTCATTGACCTTCGGTAGAAACATGGTCATGATCAAACCGAGGAGGTACCTCATCAATAGGTATCCTCGAGGACTAAGTGTGGTCAACTGCTTAGGTCGACTCAAAATCATCAAGAGGATCTTGTGCTTGTGGTGGACTAGGACAATGCGCCGTAGTCGGTGTTGGTGGAGGTCGGTCTTGTGCAACATGAGAAGCTTCAGCAGAAAAGGAGGGCCCTCATCAATGTTAGCAACATTCTCCTCAACAAAGAATTATATTGTCTTGAGGCAACATAGCCTCTCACAATGGATAATGTGCCCCTCAAAGTTAGTTCTCATAGAGGCAAAGAGTTTGGTCAGTAAGAGCTCCTACTTCATAAAAGGCTTGGGTTTGGGTAGAGGTGTCTATAATTATTTGTAAGAATCTAGGTACATTAAAACTTATGTTGTTTCCTATTGATATTTTCAACCAAATTATCAAAAATAAATTTAGAAAAATTATAAGTTAACCTCAGAAAGACACACAATACCGTATGCCAATTGTGAAGAGAATTGATCCCATGCTCCGATTTGTTGCTAAAGCATCAAGCAACGTGTGAACCAAGAACCTCCACTGGGGCAAAAGTGCTTCTTCAACCATATGTCACCCTAGTACCTTGATACCCAATAGCTCTCACCGTGAGTATATCCTCGATCGAGTGAAATACCCCATCAAGATCATCCAAGCGAAGTTCATTCTTATCGCCTCCTCTGTCACTACATACTGCTCCATCAATCATGGTCAGAATCTCCTTTTCACCGTGTGGAAGCGTAAGCCCAAAATTGTTTGACCAACGTTTATAAATCGCATTCGGAGAATGCGTTAGGCATAGTGAATCTTTGTTCTTTTCAAGAACTCCACCATAGGCACATACACACTCATCACCTTTGCATTTCCCAAGAACGCAACTTTGTTGTGATCCTTCTTGAATTGAAGAGCCATTTGATGATTTGATATTTTAGGTTATGATTCTTGTATCTTTGAGTGTTTTGTTTGTATTAGAAGAGGAAGTGGATATTTTGAAGTGGAAGTGAGAGAGTGTTGGGTAGAAGGTGTATAGAAATAGTCAAAAGTATTGGTAGTTTTGGTTGACCCTTGCTTACGTGTACAACTTTTGTCCGACCTCACGCAATTTTAACACTTCAAAGTAAACAGATATCCAATCACCGGGTTATACACTTCAAGAGAAACCAACCCAAGACTTGGATATCTTCAGAAGATTCTAGAATTATCGTACAACAACTCGCATTAACTTACATTAAACCTTGAACCCGCCTATAAAATCATCCCAATGCATACTTCTCTCACACCATTTTACCCCAATTACCATTATGAACCCTAGTTTCATCACAAACACAATCAACAAAATTGACCATGAATACTTCACCGAGGTTGTAAATCCAACCTCTTCTCCATCATCCTCATCATCCAAAGGATTTTCTCCAGCCTCGACACCTCCACATGACCTCGCCTTTGACATCCCCATTTCTCTCTTCTTCAAGATGATGGTGTAGTGGATCCAAGTGATTCTTCCGATCACACAGAGGAACTCACTACTGAGATACCTTCTTACTCCCAACCTCCAGCACCTCATCCTCAACAAAGGCCTCGTGCCGCAAGGGAGGTGGTACTTGCTCTACCTGCGCCATGTTTTGGTGCATCTTCACACTTCAGATAGAGGAAGAGCTTGGTGAAGGAGAATGGATTGCTTTTGGTGAAATCACAGATGAAGCATAAAGGACACTTTATTTTTCTTCATCATCATTATTTTCATCAATCCATCCTTCCCATTTTGATCCTAAGCTTCCTCGTCCTAGTAGTCATGCATATCCACCATCGAGAAAGAAGGAATGGGTGGTTATGCAAGACTTCACTAACGCATATCCAAAGATCTAGTGTGAAAGATGCGAGCGATCATGCATATCCAATGCCCTCTTAGATGTTGGAACAGATGTACTAGATTAGGATTAGTATATCTTGTATAGCTCTTTTCTTGTAGTGGCATTTGAAGTTGATTGCATTTTGTAAGTCGTAAGTCAGAACTGCTTTCTTGAATGAATGAATGAACAATTTGACTTCAATTTCTTCTCTTCAAGCAGATTCAAGAGTTTCCGTAATTCCCAACAATATAAGCCCGAAACAAACATGCAAGTCTGGAAAGTCAAATATATGAACTTTAAATAATCGAATTACATGTTTTCTTAAACTAAGATTAAGTTTAGGAAACAAACATGCATAAGTGTGCAGTCGTTAATCTAACTTTAACTAAATTCTACTAAATTTATCCTTCATTTTGAGTGTCCAAGGTGACCTTATTCTATGTTACGTAATGTATCCTCCTGCTCCGGCCTTGCCGCATTCTCTCTTCCATTTCTCTTTCAGCCCTATCTTGTTCGGCTTGTTGTTCCATTATTGCTTCATCTTCATGCTTCTTAGTGTTTACTTCTCACCATCAACATTTCCATTTATATTTTTGTGCTCATCTTTATTATTGTCACCTATTTCCTTGACCGCCAACACACCTTTTTCACCACATCCTTCTTAGATCTTTTGTTAAGTTGTTTGCTATATATTTCATGAATCACGCCATCACATGGTCGCTCCACTTCAAAAGACAAACGCTACGCACAATCCTCGTTAATTATGAAAACAAAAGTAAGAATCCTAAATATATTACTAAAACTAGTTATAGCATAAAGTCACAATAGTAATGAATTTTTACCGTTAGACATTACTACAACTTTGAAATTGGTATTACTTATTACAATGTATATGTAGTTGGGATAAGTTACTAGTTTCATCCAAAGGGCTTGGCAAGTTTAGGAAAGTTAATAAATTTGTCACATAACACAAATAAATGTGTATCTTAGTAAATCTTAGGCAATTGGCACAAGTACAACATTTATAATAAACAATCACAAATGGGTGGTTTATACTTAATACACTCATTAAAGTGTATCAATGTTGATACAATAATTTTGGGCAACCTTAGAAAGTTTACATTGTTGGGCAACCTAAGTAAATGCACAAGTACGAAGGGCTCGGTAGTTTGCACTGGCTTACTAAAAAGACTTTACCGTAATGTCCAACAATTTTTCCACCTAAGTTTGTTCAAAACACAACCATGGATTACGATGACAATTCTACTTTTAAGGTTTATTTAGTGCATCCTTCTTCTAAACATGGAGTGAAACTACCTAAAATATCACTTTCAATAAACTAGTTGCAGATGTGAAGAAAAGGTTCACGTCAAAAAGAGACACCAAATGATAGAGTCGTTATCTTACAAAGATGGTTCCATGGAATTGGACGTGGTTGATGATGAAGACGCCCAATACTTCATTCGTGAACTATGTTGTAAGAATGAGCAAACTCAAGCTCTGCTAATTTCAACAAAAGAACCGCCACCTTCAGAGGTAAAATCATCTTCGGCTTCTAATCATTTATCATTAGACCTGAATTTTCCGCTGCTTCACAATGATAGTTACCATGACACACCAAAGGTCGAGGATACCTTTTTTCACCAACCTGATTATTCACTTCCTCCGTCGCAAAGAGACTCATTTAAAAATATGCCCATGCCACCAACTGCACCACAACCAGAATTAAAAAACATCGATTCCCAAAAAACCGATACCTTTTTTTTTAAACATAAAGAATTTTATAATAAAGCAGAATGCATGTTTACTATTGGAAAGAAATCATTACTTGAGCGCTTTGAATACAAAGTTATTAAATCGAACCCACGAGGTACACATGTGAAATGTATAAGAAATGTATAAATGAAGGTCGCTCATGGAACATATACACCGTAAAAAAATGGATAGCACATTCTTTGTTTCTAGCATCAACAATGTCCACACATGTTCAAGAACCGAATTACATCCTAATCATCGTAATGCGACAATGAAATTACTTAGTCGGTTGTTAATCGATAAATTGAAAGATACTGAGGGTATATACCGGAAAGGACATACAACGAGATCTCGAGTCTTGAATGGAAAGTAAACGCTTATAAACGAGCTTGGGGGTAGGAATTTGGCTTTTGAGGTGTTGAACGGTAAACATGAACAATCGTTTGAGCAGCTTAGCTTTATATTGTCATAACCTAAAGCTAAAAACGAGGGACTCAGAATACACATCGATATGTTTCACACATTTATATTAATTGTTAGTATTAGTATTTTTACTATTATTATTCTTATACACATCTTATTAGCTTTAACGTTATACTAATCACTAATATATACTTAATGCGATACTAGATTCGGAGTTTTATAGCCTTCTATGCGCCATTGATTATAATTGATGTCAAGATCCGAAAGGGAAGATATCTCGAACCAACATTTATGTACAATTCTCTATTTTCCGGCATTCTCATGCTCCATATTCATCATTTCATAACGGTTCATGCATGGTTTTGCATTTTTACATTAAACGATTATTTTAAATAAACGCTATCGTAAGTTATTAATTTGAGCATTTAATCCGATACTTCCAAAAATTATTCATATACTATACTTATATTAAGTTTATAAAACTATATTTTGAGTTTACCTAGTGTTTTAAATTTATTTTGTATATAAATCTAAAGTTATATTATTACGTCACTTTTCTTAAAAACTACACGATAATTATTTTATCACCAAATTTAAAGGAATGTATTTTTATAATTTTATAATATCATTATATTCTATTTTGATCTATTAAAAATTTACTTGTATAAAAGCTACCAAAACCTTACAAGTAATTCGACATATTTTCTTACACCTTTAACAAATATTACTCAAGTATTTATACAAGTAATAAAAAGAAAAAAAAAAATGTATTTGAGGAACACATCCCTAAAACCGGCTGGGGGGCTAGCATTTATGTTGGTAACATTTTTTTCTCCTTTGATTGTACATACTTATCCAACCTTATTACTTCATTTCATTCATTGCATTTTACTTCAAGTATTGGAGAAAAGTTTTCTTGTTCTTCTTCACCACCAACCGCCAAGCTTATAGGTCCAAGAGGAAATTCATCAAAATTTCCATTTTCAAGTTTTGCAATCTAGATAACACTCTTGTTTAGGTTTTGAAATAAAACCTAGGGTGTTTAGGTTTAATCCTTGGTTCTAATCACCTCATCATATCACTTGTAAGCATCTCATATTTATTTTTATCTTACTTATTCATTTCATACTCATCTCATCCTTTTTGAGCAAAACATGCAAGACTAGTGTTGTTTATACCATCTTTACATGATTTTTAGAGTTTTATATATACAAAGTCATCCTATAATTATCCCTTGTTATATATTGGTCTTGATGATGTTTAGGAACCCATGACACCCTAAGCTAAATGGTAATTAGACTAGCTTTGGAGTTGATTTGAAGGGATTAGAATAGGTTTTGTCCGAGAAAAACTATTTTATAACTATATTTTATGTTCTGTCCTTGTTTCAATTTCTGAAAACCGTTGGTCTTTGGCCTTGATATTTAGAAAATATACTTTAAAACGAACTGTGAACGGATAAAACGGAGTTATAACAAGCGGTGAATTTTAAAGTTTGATGACAAATAAATACTTTTCGTAAAAATTCAGCTTGCGCTAGTTTGTTCGGAAAACGCAGCCTTAAGCTTCACAAATTATTTCGACTTATCAAAATATATTAGTTTACTTCGATACGGTTAAGGACGACATAATGAAAACGGATTTGAAACGACAAAGATGCACGCTTTCATAAGTTGCTGTGAACTATTATTTTTCAAAACTATTTTATTTTTACGTGTATTTTAGTAGTAACGTCCATGTTGAATCGCGAGGTTGTGAAACTTTTAGACGAAATGTCTTCTAGTAAAATCAAGTTCATCGGCCATTTTTTCAAAACAAAAGCTGCTTTGCAAAGCGGAGTTATAGTAAATTATTTACTGAGGTTCAAACTTGGCGAAACTCATTTTTCCACACAATTATCAAAACCACCATCTTTAGCCCTTGATATCTTTATGATCGAGACCTTTTGAACGAAAACTCCCAATCGAAACTTCTAGATATCGATACAAACTTTCCAAACCGTCGAGTTCGTTCTTCTAACGATCGACGACACCGCTTTACTGGCTTAGTTTTCCAAGCCATTTTGTTGATTTCATGATTTTTCCGACGACATTGTTTTTGATTTAAAAGTAGTAATTTCACCAAAATCATTATAAAACCATTGTAGGATGACATTTTGACGAAAAACATGTAAAGTCATTTAAGTACGCATTTAAGCCGAAGATTTAAGATGGTTTTGTAGCATTTGGTTTTATGGTAAGTTTCGACACATTTATATTAATTGTTAGTATTAGTATTTTACTATTATTATTCTTATACACATCTTATTAAGCTTTAACGATACTAATCACTAATATATACTTAACGATACTAGATTCGAGTTTTATAGCCTTCATGCGCCATTGATTATAATTGATGTCGCGATCCGAAAGTGGAAGTATCTCGAACCAACATGCTTGTCCGCTGGTATGGACGGAAATAATCGATTATTCCAATCGCTACCGGGTCGCACAGGTGAGACCAAAGCCCGGACATTGTTTTGGGTGGTTGAAAGAATGCATTGGTGAAGTGCCTAATCGCGATTATTTCGCATGCATCATTCAATAACAAAAGCGCAGTGACACAAGTTGTTTCCAAATTGCTTTCATGGTTATTGTTGTCGCCACTTGATGATGAATTGCAATATCACCCGTAAAAGCATAAGGCTTTGTAATCGAAGGTGTGCAAAAGCTATACGATCAAGATTTTGATAATGCAATTTCGTAGCTTCGCTCCAAAAATCG
Organism: Chrysanthemum lavandulifolium; assembly: GCA_022545495.1. Lineage (NCBI taxonomy): Eukaryota > Viridiplantae > Streptophyta > Magnoliopsida > Asterales > Asteraceae > Chrysanthemum > Chrysanthemum lavandulifolium. Next base: position 262,106,113 of record CM040240.1, read on the forward strand.
AAGCCAAAAAACTTGAAAACGCCGGCACGAAAAGTGGTCAAGAGCATATTGCGTGGAAAAGATACAATTATTTGACGCCAAACAAGGCGGAGTCAATAAATTCATTAACAAGGCACGTCCGAAAGGTACCAATAACTATGCTCTTGAGTACTACGACGCCTTCTACAAGATTGGTATTTCAACGTCGCGAAAAATACTACGGTATATATATTCGCCGCCTCACATTTACTTGTTCGATAAATGTTACATGATGTACGCTTATTTTGCGACGCACCGAATTTGAACTTACAAAGTGGGCATCTAGGAAGGTTGAGCAGAATGTGGAAGAGTGCGAATGGGAAGTAAGAGGCATTGCCATGTGTGTTGTGTACCAAGTTATAGACAATCGTCATAGTCATATTGTTGATTTCAGAAGAATGAATGCAGCTTGCGGTACCGCAATATACAAAGTTGTCAATTACGGTAAATGTTGTTTATTCGTATGGTTTTGATTACGAATAACGCAGTGAAATGGCAACTTTCGGACTACCATGTGGTCATGTGTGTGCCGTGTGTAGAGAAGAAAATTGACTAATCAGAATAAATGGGCGGAAACATGGTTTACAAAACCGCACTCAAAGGCACATATCATGAAATGGTGTATCCTTTGGAAATAGAGTCGAATGGCATGATCCGGTAACTTGCAAAAGGTTAAACCGCTGATGGATAAGAGGCAGCAGAAGACCTAAAAACAAAGATCGCTTCCCATCAAAAAATGAGGAGCCAAAAGTTAGAAAATGTGGGAGGTGTGGTACCGTAGGGCATACCCGTGCAGACTGCATGGAACCATTGCGCAGAAAACAGGTAACCTAGATAGTTCATTCAAAATGGGCATCTAATAATGTTTATTAGTATTCTGACAAGATAGGTTATATTTGTTGTCGGAAAAAAACAAATAGCGTGACGTATAATGGTAAAGAAGTTGTGCAAGAGATGGCACCGAACAAGGAACGGTAAACGACGCCGTGTACTCATTTTCGCTGAAAGATGACCCACAATCACAAGCGGACTACGAGTATTTTCAAAATGGGAGAATTTACCGGATTGGGATGCCGACGTTGGGATGGTGAAGCAAGTAACAAATGTCGGGAGGGTTACGAGATAATTCGCATTAACCTAAACTCACCCCCGAATCATCAAATACATATCACTTGGATGATTTCAATAACATGGATAATTACTAGTACAATGTTCTCTTTATTTAACTAATGAAATTGTATGCTTAAAGTTAAACACTACTGCACATGGTTGTGTAGTTTTAAACAAGTATTTGTATTTTGTCATGAATAAAACGTTGTGTTTGTATTAACCAAGTATTTGTATTTTCTCATGGTAAATAATTGTGAAAGGTTAGTCAATGCAAAAGACCATGGCAAAACCAGCTAGAATTTGTCCTCTTTTGGATGTTTGTTCAGAAATAGTAAATCTTGTGACCATGTGTAAGTGAAAAAAACAAATATAGGGAGAATATGTGGATGGGGTTTAAAGCATTTGAAAGGTTGTACAAATTTTTTTTGGATGTTATTCAATAATATGGGAGCAACTGTGCATCATGTGACAAATGCTATATTATGAGGACATCAATTGGTGTCATGATAATACAAATACAGTTAACAGTAATGTATGTATTTGCTGCTTGCCTATTTAAAGACACCAAGCCCACCTTGTTAGTTAACGCAATTTTTTTTTTTTTTTTTTTTGTGATAAAGTATTGGGATAAGGAAATGTCTAGATTTCCTAGGTGTGATAAGCTTAGAGCGGATGCAAATTCTAACAACTGGCCTGATATGTTAGTCTTCTATTGCTACCAAGCCTCTGGCGAAGATGTTCGTATGGCACAACAATTGAATGCGCTATGGAAGATTGTTTCAAATAATCAAGAAAGGCTTAGCTTCATTCAAGAATTGGACAAGTGTTGGAAACAGCATGCTCAAAAAAAAGAGAATATTTGAGGGGGTAATGGTAAAGATGATCAAAAGATCATGCGATGCGTATTATTTCACGGAACCGAGCTAAATGTCATGAACCATGCCATCTTTATCGAGAAACCTGTGGGCTTGATGGATCTCTAAGTGTGTGTCTTTTCATTGTGTTCTATGTTGTTTGGTGTTTTTGCAGTAGTATGTGTCCGTTATCTTATTATGAGTGTTCTTGTAGTGGTTGTGTTTGGCCCATGAAATGCGATTGTAAGATATTGAATTGAATAAAATGGGTTGTTAAATTTGTATGAATTACATTTTTTTCCACTCGCACTTTAATTTTAAATTGTGGTTTGATTGTGGTTACCATAACAAAGGTGTGCATATTAACTATTGTTGGATTGAATTACCTCACAAGTACTAGTTGCGTGGTTTGTGTTAAACTAGCCGTGGTTTCTTCCGAACTAGCCGTGGTTTCTTCCGAACTAGCCGTGGTTTCTTCCGAATTAGCCGTGTGGTTTCTTGTCAACTAGACGTGGTTTCTTCGAACTAGCCGTGGTTTCTTCTCCACTAGCCGTGGTTTCTCTCCACCGCCGGGAACCACGGATATAAGCATTCTTGAAACCACGGGTAAGGATCAACGACCGATGAATATTTCATTTAAAAATATGTTAACAAGAAAATTAGTAAGTAGTTAACCTAAATAATACATCCATGAAAAGGGCACTTATCTTGCAAAATGAGAAGATTTTCATCGAGTACATTCTTTAACTTTGCGTAGCTTGTTTCTTCCGAAAATGAAAAGCTTTTCATTATTTAAAATAACTTAAAAAGAAAATTAATAAGTTGTAATAAAAGGCCACCATGAAAGGGCACTTATCTCGCCAAATGAGAACCATTCCTCCGATACATTCTTTAAATAGAGCTCGATACAAAAACCCAACGATGCGAACACTTTTAATGACAACGATATTAACAAAATAATACATCCCCGTTGGGGTTCACATTAATTAAAGTAGTTGATACATCGCTTAGCTACTACATACCCTAATACAAAATTCATCCCTTGTTACAAACAAGCTATAATTACAACCAACATTGACAACAACATGTCTACCAAACACATACTCTGTGTTTTAAAAAAAAATTAGACATATGCTCACGATATGCAAGGGCAGCCTGTACAGGGTTATCGACGGCTAATGACTTCCCATGTGACAGTCTGTATAAGAATATGCATACCCAGATACCACAATCACCAAACAGAGTCCCCTGATCTGGAACGTTGGGTGCATTCTTGAAGGTAATTGCATATGTTGTCGGATTTATACCTTTCTTATGGAAGACACTGGCTTTGTCTAGAACTATTGGTAGTCCAAATTGATATACATCCAAACAAATTTTGTTATTTTACATACCAACTTAACACAATACATAACAACTTAAATTTATACATCCATACATATTTTGTTATTTTACATACCAACTTAGCACAATACATAACAACTTAAATGTTTGCATCCGACACAATCAAGCTACTAAACACTAAAAACATAAACTACACCAAACTACAATGAAACAAGACATCCTAATAAACCGCCATATCACGATGAGTCCGCAAAATAAGTGATTCACGAACGGTTTGAACATAAAGGACCCAACATCCCCTCGATGCCCAAGTGCCGAAGTTCCCAAGAGCAAGCTTGTATAGTACAATGGTTGCGTTAAATCCTTCCCGGTTTCCAATTTCAATTACTGTGGTCGCCGTTGTCGCCAAAACCGATTAATTTGAGTGCTATTGGGGTGGTAATGCTAAGAAGTCGTAGCGATGCAATCCTACCACCCCAACCGATAAAACCCATATAGAGAAAACAGAATCGACATCCCTTGAATGTTTCCAAACGACCAGACTGCCTCGTATGTTTGAAACATAGAACGGTAAAGGAAGGTTGCCTATTAATTCAAAGCAGTATGTCCAGACTTGGAAACGGTTGGTGAGCAAGTCAAAAGACACAATCAAATAGTCGTGGAATGTGCTACCATCGTTAGCATACAACCGCTGATAACCACACCAATAGATGTGACCCCAACATTAGCTTGACTTGCTTTTTGATCCCGATTGTGTTCGGAAGCAAGCAATGCCGATCTAACACCGCCCATTGTTTAGAGGAGAAGGTGAAAATTAAAACAAAGGTATGGTCGTGTTTGATTGAATGGGTATGAAATTTTGAGGAAGGTCGGATCAAAATTGTCGTGACGAATCCCAAAAGCGATAAAGCGCTTTTCATACTCCCGTGATGTCAAAACATAGGGACAAACGTGGCGATCGATCGGTTGATGGAAGGGTTCCAAACGACCGCCATGGTATCACGGACAATTGGTCCATAGGTAAAACCCCAAACCCATGTGACCACCAATTGGTTTGACGTCGAAAATGAAATGTTTGAGGAGAGAGGTGCAAGTCAAAATGTTGATTTACCAAACCCACGTAACCTTTAAACCTCTCGCTTGTACATCAAAACGTATGAAACCGTGGAGTGATTCAACACCAAAACGGACGGTGAAATGCATGTTGTCTATGCAAGACTTCCAAGCCTTGCGACATCATGCATTGAGCCACACACCTCACCGAGAGCCTATTAACTATGTCCATTTGAACTTCAAGTGGAATGTTGTCGACATCGTGAAATTTTTGTGGGCAACTGTGAGATCGCTAAGATGGGCAAGTTTCACAAGAAATTTGTGGGCAACTATTAAACTGTAAGAGTATTATAAATAGAACAATTAGAGCATTCATATCTAGGGACCAACCCATAAGATATGCATTTAAGAAATAGTACATGTATTAAATGGTTAAACAGCTTAAGTTCCAGCTTTAAAGAGTTGACTTGTGCTTAATACTACCATCAAATTAATGATCAAGTACAAGGGATCGTTCATAAACACTTGAAAGTGTATGTTACATAATTAATTATAGTTGGGCAACTATGACGCATGGGCAACTTAGTCAAGAACTAGTTTGTTTGTAACTACTAGTTACAAAAATGTTGTTCCTTTTTAAAGTCTGATAGGCAACTTAGTCAATAACTAGTTTGTTAGTCAATAACTAGTTTGTTAACTTTGTTGTATTGACAAACATTTATCAATTAAGAACTTATAAGCAATGGTACCAGAACATGCACGCATCTTCTTGTACCAAGGACGCCACTCACCTTCAGTGCTTATAGCCACCGTCAGAAATGTTACAACCCCGTCCTAATATGGAATCGAGCCGAAACCAATGTTTATCCTTTTCATTGATAGGCATATAAACCTGCCGTATAACACAAAAGGCCAGTTTTACAAAACACATAACAATATATGTATAAAGCCATGAACACAACTATTACCTGCTCAACATCACCCATTGGTGTTTGTACTTTTCCCCATTAACATACCAAATGGGATGGAGTCTTGTAATAGCAAATGAACAAAGTATGCAGCTACTATAGCCCAATCACCATCGGTCCGAAATGCAACATGTATTCCACCCACAACTCTATGTGCTATAAAGCAACAATAAAATTGATTAGGTATAAAAGCAACAATATCAAATGAATATACCATCGGGTGAAAGATATGTGTGATCATACTCGTCCATAAGCCAACCTTTCTTAGGAGGGTCTAAACACACTAAGGATTCCCAAAATCTCCGATCCACACGAACTTTTTGGACCAAGGAAACATACATCGGGGCCCTCGCTTCCAAGAAATTGTCAGACTCATCAAGAAGATGTACTTTGTCGATAGCCTTGTTCCTTCGGAAAGAACCTACACACACGTAAATTAAAAACAGCTTTAAAAAATATATATTAAAAGTTGTTTTAATACCTCAACCCAAGGTTTAACATTTTTAACTGTGCAACATATCTCGATCCCGCACCCATGTGTTCGATTATTTTCGATTCCACAAATCTTTTGACCAAGAATACGACGACTCACTACCATCTTTTTACTCCTCATGTCGTGTTATGTCCGCTTTGGCTCTTTCCAATGGTCTCAATTATAGAAAGCTATAGACCTCTTTTTCTTTTCCTTCTCAATCTTCAACAACTTTGCCTTTTGCAACTCGCGATTCTTCTCCTCTATCATAGCCATTAGAAAATCCTTTTCCATCATCTTTTGTTCTTCCATCCTCCACCGCTCTTCCTCTTCTTTCCTCAACCTTAATTCCTCTTCCAATGAGATACTCCCGAGTAATGTGTGATGCATTTAAAATACATTTAATACAAGATGGCAAAAGTGTACATTTGGATATCACATTACCGTAACTACATCATCCTCATCATCACAATCACGGCCTCGAACGAATGTTAGAAATAAGAGAGTCAACCAACTCGTGGAATTCACGATTTACTTGCTCTCGAAACTCATAGCCGAAAGGGAAAAGGATGCAAGAAAGTCCAATTTATCCCGTGTAAGCGAAAATAAAGTGCATTGTAAAAAACGGATAGTTCTTTCAAAGAAATAAAGATAATACTTGGATGAATCAAGGCGATCAAATCCGCAAGTTCTTTCACTTGCAAGGACCTACAAGGTAATAAAGGGTATTATCCTTAAGAATAATTCTAATATAAACGATAATTATTATTTAACCTTGACTAGCAAATTACTCGAATAATAGCCTCGAGTTTGAAAACACGAGAATTCAACTCTTGAATGACACAATCCTTGAGGTCGATTTCTAGAAGACCACCGTCCGCACTCCTAGACACAATCGGTAAATACTTTTTTCTCGTCCTACCACGCTTCCGCAAAGCAGCCCAACTCAGATACACATCGTAATCATGCGGTAATTTTGTTGGAAGAGTCCTTGGTATGTAGTGTGTAAAATTCGTGAATTGACTATACCACTCCGACCGGTGCTCGCCTAATGTTGGTTTCGCATCATAAATTATCTTCGAGTCCTAAATAACATCATCAACAACAAGGAAATTAAATTGCATTGGACTATCCGACCGGTGCTCGCCTAATGCATGTGTTTTACCTTGCCAAATAGCAATCCATAATGCGATCTTGTAAACATTACTTTCCTTGACCACGCCATCGCCTCTTGGTATGACATCCGGGACTTTATTCCACCAACGATCGCTTCTTTCAAACGACTCAAGAATCCATATCTACAATAATAAAGATGCATTACTCTCATACATTGGGTTCAATAATAATACTAAGAAAAGATAATATAAATAGGATTAACCTTGAATGCCCAAACAAATCCAAAGAACCGTGTATGTGGAACATACTCCGGTCTCTTTCCGCACCCTTTAGGTGTTCCCACTTGTGGTTTGATACAACGCTCAGTATCCGGTCGCATAAGTGCCTCCAAATGTGCTCCCCATGGAAAGGAATTCCATGCTTCTAGGTCTTCGACCAAACGAAGGAGTGAATCATCCACCTCTTCAACCAATAAGCGACCCATAAAATAACCTCTAACGATAACAATAGACACACACGGATCAAGGCCTTCATCGCTTAATTTACCGAACAACTCTTCATCCTCAATAACACCAACAAGATCTAAGTTGGAAAGTTTTACCCTAATTTTTTGGAAATACCTCAACTTAAATGTTAAACCTCGAACTATATAAATCAAAACTTGTCGTCCCAAAACGAAAGCTCTGTTATAAGAGAAAACTCCTACGACCAAAATGTAGACAACGACCATCAACAAGATATATAAGGGGCATGTCATAGCTTGTTTTATCCACGAAACCCTGCTTTTGTAAAACATAATCTAACAAATGTGGTTCATGGTCAAAGAAGAACATATCCACCACCCTCCAAAACAAAGTTGTCCTAAACAATTTCTTTCTAGTATGATTCAACTTTTCTTTAATTATTGGAAAGTATTTCAATTTGCTCCTTACAATGACATTGGCTTCAGATTCCTAAGAAAAAAAAATAATAAAAAACAGCTTAACAATAATTAACAAGTATCTTACGAAAACTACAATCAATAAAAACGATATCGACTTCCCGACATCACGATCATATTTAACAAATGAAACATTACTATCATACTCACACCAAATAAACAATGGGCCAATAATACACAACTATTTAAACTTTTAAAACCTAGCAATAGTATATAAGAAGTATATCAAACTCATATAAACTTCCAAAGCGAGTGTGCAATGTAATATGCATTAACAAGGCTCGATCCAGAAGGAGTTGGTTAACATAGTTGATTGTCAATATGTTATAAACAGTGGATAACGTTAGTACTTTGACCCTCCACCGAAATCCCATTGTTATGTCAAAACCCATTGCTATGACAAAGGACATAGGAATGGGTTTTCGAGGAAGCTCAAAGTACCAACGCCCTTTCTACAATTCGTTGATTCTAGAAAAGCATTTCAGTTGGATAATCATGAAGTGTGGCGTGTCATGAACATTACACACTATCGTGATCATTTAGATATTCAAAAGACAATTTGAATGTATGAAGTTGCGTATGGCCACATTCTTACTTTCAACTTGACTTTCAATCCACAAGTATATCATATCCTTTCCTTCTTTGTTAAGTAACTCCTTTACATATATAAACTAATTTTTTATAAAAATCTATCAACAGTCTATAACAATTATATGACACTCATTGCAAATTACTGGAAATATTATGATATGTAAAGACAATTTATTGTTCCAAGCACTGATGATGAGGGTCGAATATTTAAGGCTAGAAAGGTGGTGCAAAAGGTTTAGCTTCTCTCGAGTTCATAATCAGTATGTGATGTTAGTGTCTAATTTTGGTGTCAAACTCTATATGTGTGTCGAGAGAGAGAGATATGATAAGAAGAGAGATGAAAGGGTTTGTAATGATAGTGCTAGAATAGTGCAGAGTGAAATGGGGTTAATGAGGCACCTCACAAACCCTTTCATATCTCTCGCCACCATTCCACCACTATCCTTACCATGACCTTGACATCTCTTTCCTTATCATCTCGACCTCTTTCTCGACATAGTGACAAAGAGTTTCACACCAAAATTACACACTAAAACACCCACACGCTATGAACTCGAGAGTAAGCTAAACCCTTTGAACCACCATTCTACCCTCATCATAAGTAACAAAATATCAAGATAATATAAAGTGATCATATCAAGATATGAAAAATTAACTTCCCTAAATGGCCCATGGGCAACAATGGCTTTGACATTGGTCTAAAACTCCTCCATATACTTGTTTGTTCACGCAATCCAGTTTGGTGATTGAATAGCATGTCGATCTAGGTTGATTTATGATTCACACAAATTATCCTGTGTCCGACATGCCATTCAATCAACAAAGTCAATTGTAAGTAAACAAACTATCTCGCATTTGATTAACGTGCTCCATCTAAGATATAACCGCCATGGTCGCAAAACAAGAGTTAATAATCAAACATGGATGAACGACACCATATTCAAAAGGGTTTCGTAATATAATACGGTGGTGCCGTAGATCCATCTTTGATCATTCATGTGTTAGTTTCAGAACATAATACGGAGGCTCGATCAGATAAATCAATAGATTACATAACATCGATACAACCGCCATGGTCGCAATAGTATAGAATTGCCGCCCATGAAACGGAATATCGCATCATTTGAATGATTTAATAAGATACTTCTCATCACAACCTCTTACCAATTAACAAAGATATATACATAATGTGTTGCCATGGATTGCCACCACAATGAAACATGATTGACCGTAAGATGTTAATCATCTATGTGAGTATACCAATGAGGAGTTTCTATTTATATGCATTAGCAAGGCTCGATCCGTAAAAGGTTTGTTAAACACAAAACATCAGATATAACCGCCGGGTCGCAAAATAATGTATTAAAATTGCCATGCCAACATACGGTAAATCATATCATTTGCATATCAAATAAGATAATCATCATCACACCTCTTGCATGTACTAAATACAAAATACATTTCAAACCTTCCTTCAAACACACATTGGCAATAAATAAGCAAACGCTGCCCAATAAATCGTGTAAGTAACTACAATGTGGGCCCATGTCAAGTATATGGGAGAGGTTCCACCGCACCACATTTATTGACATATTCGTGGTAATAAATTTTCAAACTTACCCACCTTATATGTGTGAATTTAAATTCAAGTGGTGTTGCTAAATAGGTTACAAAATTCTATCAAAATGTCTACAAAAGACTTCACCAACAATTTCCTAATCTGCTTCCGAACAAAAGACTTCGCCAACAGCTTCCGAACAAAACACTTTGGCCAACAAATTGATGAAGAACAACTTTAATAGAAATGGAGGAGGTCATATTAAGGAGGAAGAAGAATGGGAGATAGCAGAAAGACAAGTGCTGTTAGAGATGGAAGCCGAAAGGGAGCGACTTATGCTCCAAGATGAAGAAGTGCTGTTAGAGATGGAGGAAGCTGCTCGGGACAGAGAATTCAATGCATTGTATGCAGAGTGGGATGAGCGCAGATTTGAAGGTTGCTCTGAGTATCTTTACGACGATGGTTACGACTCTAACAACTCTCAAACTTGGGATCACCCGGATTATATTTAGTTGTGTCGCAATTTAATTTTCTGTGTATTTTGTTTCGTTAACCCAACCAACAGCACCATCATTAGAGTGCTTTATTCACTTACTACCACTTATCTTACAAAGGTTTGTCAAACTTAATAAGTAGCAACAAATCACTAAAACCACAAGAACAATTAATCACCCAATAGGTTACCGCTATCTTACGTAAACAATTAATCACCCAATAAGTTAACCCTAAAATATCGAAACCCAAAATCAAACAAGAACAATTACGTTAAAGTTAACCCTAAATTAGCGAAACCATAAATTATCGAAACCCTAAACTAGCGAAAACATAAATTAAGAAAACCATAAATCAATAGATGAAAATACGAAATTACTTACCCTAGCCCTAAAAGTTTTTCTCGATAGACATTAGATCGGACAATTGTAGTGCCGATGTAATCGCCGATGTGATCGGACACCGTGTTCGCTTCTTCGAGAATTGTGTTGAGGAAGATTGTGTTGAGGAACCGTGTGGTGGCGATGTGGTGGTTTCAAATAAGAAGTGTGTTGAGGAAGTTTATCTTCTCAGATAAATGTATAAATGTATAAATGTATAAAGGTTAAACTACTTATACCTTTTTAAAATTTTTTATACCTTCAATACATTCAACACTTAATACATCATAAGTTGCCCAAAGTACAACCTCAGGGACCCAGCTTGCCCAATATTTGTGTACTTTTAATAATAAAAATGCATTACTTTTTGGCTAAAAGACAAAATTGTCACCGCCTAACATTAAAAGTCAAAGTTGCCCAACTGAACTTTAGTACACTTGTACTATATAAGATAAAAATGGGACAAGGTTGCCCAACAAAATGGGACACATGTCACGATTTGATTTTCCCATAGAAAAGTTGCCCAAATATTCAGTTATTTGGGTCAGAGTCAAATATTTTTGGCTAACTTGGGTTCCACCAGTTTGACTCGAAAAAGGGCTTATTTTTTTTATAAATTATGAGAAGACCATGAAAAAATAGACTCGACCAATTCAAATAAAAACAGATTTGCATTATTTTCGGGACTCGTTTGACTCAAACCGAATTCGATTAACACCCCTAACTATGAATAGTATTTGGTTATCAACTTTATAAGCTCATAAGTTTCATATATATGAATATGCTCTGTTTTACTCAAACTTTCAACATCACCGACTCCCAATACTGCAAGAACAAAACAAATTAACACGTTATTTTGAAACAAACAACAAACGCAATAAATTATAAAATGACTAGAGAGAATAACCGCAAGTGTTGAGCAACAACAATGTTGCGAGAAAAACAACTTTGAACAAAGTATTAGCCATATATCGATTGCTAAGTTGAAACAAATTTGTGTTATGAACTCAAAGGTACGACCACTACAAGGAATTTATAGCCATTAAATTACCTTTATGCTATAGGAAACAATGGTTTTAATTAATATTAACTTAAAGTTCTTTTTCATAAATAGTATGTGCATTTAGTTCTTTTTCTTTATTGTCTTTAGGCATTGATCATTTTAGCATATTTTTTATTGTGTGTGTAGAACCAAATGAACACCAACTTATAGTTTCATTTTATTCAATTTTTATTACAATATTTTTTATTTTATTTGAATTATCAATGTAATATTTTTCAGTTAGTAATAAATTTTTAATTTTAGTGTTTAAATAGATGAAAATGAAAATGAAAACAATAAATAAAAGGATTTTTCTAACTTGTGCCCTAAGAGCGGTCCCAACCCTAACGCACCAACAACGTTAGTGGGGAAATAACGCCTGCTAGTGGCGTTGAACGTTGGAAGTGTGGCGTTAACACGGCGTTGGTCTTTGGCGTGCTCCACTAACACCGTTAGTGGGTTTAAAAAATAATTTCAAAAATTTTCAATTCTAGTCCTCAAACGGCTAGTATCCGTTAGATTTAAAAAATTTCAAAAAATTTCAAAATTAGTCCCTAACGGCTAGTTTTACAAAAAAAAAAAAAAAAAAAAAGACCCTAAAATCATTTTTTACTACTATAAATACCCAACTAAAACTCTATTTTTTCACACTTCCTCTCACACTTTATATACTTCCTCTCACACTTTCATAATTCAAAATCAAATTGCTCACAATGGATCCAAATGAAGTCGGTGATATTCCTCTGCCTTGGTCGACGTTGAAGACCAAGAGGACTTCCAATTTATGGCGTCCGCACGAGTATCACCTTCAGTTGGAACAAGAAGAAGGTATTGAATCTCAACATCCTAGTCGCTCTTGTACCCATATATATCGTGAACGTGAGCTTGCGAGGAACGCTCTGCAACGATTATTTCGCATAAGGTTGTAAGTATTCAAACCGAATTTTCGTAGGAGATTTCAGATGAGCCGAAACTATTCCCGCAAATAGTTGAAGGTATTGAATCTTATACTCCGATAATATTCCGGATCATTTTACTTTCTTTATGCAAACAATGATGCTTGTGGTCGAATGAGTATAAGTGCTCTAATGAAGTGTCGTCGCTTATACGCCAATTGGCGTACGGCACCTCACCCGATGCATTTGATGAATACTTGCAAATGGGTGCGAGTACTTCAAAAGTATGTCTTGATAATTTTAACAAATGTATTATTGATTTGTTTATGCCGGAGTATTTAAGAAAACCAACATAGGCCGACATTCAAAAATTTATCAACAACATGAAGAAAAACATGGATTTTCGGAATGCTTGGTAGCATTGATCGTATGCACCGGAATGGAAAAATTGTCCATGGCTTGGCAAGGGCATTTTGCTAGGGGTGATAAAAATACCCAACAATTAAGCTTGAAGATGTTGCTTCTCAAGATTTATGGATCCGCATGCATTTTTGGGATGGCGGGGCAAAATAACGATATTAATGTTTTAGATAACTCTCCGTTATTCGACGACCATCTTGTTGATAATGCCCCAAGAGCACCTTATATGGTCAACGGAACTAGGTATGAACATGGGTATTACTTGGTGATGGAATTTATCCACGGTGGGCAACTTCACAAATCCTTCACGGCAACAACTCGATGAAAAACATACGTGCTTTAAAAGGAGACAAGAAAGTGCCCGAAAGGATATTGAACGTGCTTTTGGTGTTCTTCAAGGCCGTTAGTATACTACAACAATCGGCACGTCAATATGAAATTGCCACGATACGTAGAATCATGTATTGTTGCATTATTATGCATAACATGATTATAAAAGATCAAAATTTGCATTACGTGACTATAACGAATCGTGGGTGGATCCGTCAAGAAATTTGAGGCAACGAAGATGGGTCGAAAGATGTGATACTCACAAATCGTAAGGCAAAAGAAACACACGACCGACAAACGATACCCAACTCCAACAGACCTCATGGAGCATGTTTGGTGAAGAATCTTGAACGACATGGACAACAAAGAACAAGAGTGCGACGATGATGAATAAATATTTGCTATGTCTTGTTTTTTTTTCGTTGTCATTTCCTTTATGTTGTAACGTTTAATTTGCGGTATGTTTTCTTAATTTCGATGTATTTTTTTATTTGTTGTAATTTTTTTTCGATGTATTTTTTAATTTCGTATTGTAATATGTTTTCAAATTTAATGTTAAGTTTAGTTTAATGAATGAAGTGTTTGTTTTAGTTTAGGGTTGAAATTGAAAATATGAAATGTTATTGATGTTATTGGATGTTATGGTTGTGGGTTTTTTGGGATGTTAATGTTAAATGTTAAAGTCGATGTGGCGACGCGATGTGTTATTAGTGTTATAGTGTTATGATTGTTAATGCTCTAAGGGCACAAGTTAAGCACACTAAAGGACACGGACTCATGAGAAAAGGACACGTGATTCGCTGCAGTACAATTTTGTGGATCCTCGTGTCCTTTCTCAGAGGTCCTGTGTCCTTTAGTGTGTTGAACATGCCCGAGGGCACATGTTAGACAAACCCTAAATAAAAATACGATCGCTTTATGACACTAAGTTGTTTGTTGAGAAAGAAAATTGAGTTTATGTTGATGTGACAATTGTTTATGAAGTTGTTTGTAGAGAAAGAAAATTGAGTTTATGTTGATGTGACAATTGTGACCGCTATCATGTGTCCGGGTCTAATTTTAAATAAAAATTATGTATTTATAAAGCAAACATTTATTTTGGGACCGAATGAGTACTATATATTTAAGTAATTTACATAAGAGTAAACTACACCATTCGTCCTTGTGTTATACGTTGACCATCACGTCATTAGTCCTTGACCAAAAAATTGCATCGTTGGTCCTTTACTCCGAATCGTTAGTCATCGCTGGTCCCTCACACTAATCGGATGGACTAACGGGCGTTAAGCCTTGTTAAGTGGAGGGTATTTATGTCTTTTCCCACCCACACCGCTTTTCCAACCCTAAAGAATTTTCCCGCTTCTTTCTTTCTCATTTCCCACCATATATAACCATCCCATCACACCTAATTTTCTATTTTTCTTGCTTTCTTCCATTTACAAATGTATTCACAATAATTGGAAACACACAAATGGTGAATTGTCACTGTGGAAGACGAGCAGTGGTGAGAACATCATGGACCAACATCAACCCAGACGAAGGTTTTTGGTTGCCCAGATATGGTGCGCATCATGTTATTTAGTGAGTAAGAACATGGTTTTCAATGCTTTTATGATGTTATCAACTGTTATTGTTTAATCTTTTTAACAGGGATCAGATTGTCCTTTTCTTGATTGGGTGGATCCCCCAATGTGTGCTCGATCTGTTAACATAATACCTGGACTATTGAGATCACTGAACAACCATCGAGGACAAATTCAAGAGTTGCAGGAACAAAGAGCAAGGATGAAGAAGTGTCTATATGTTTCTTGGGCTCTTTTGTTGATGTCTCATAGTACAATCTCTTGACTTAAATAAGATTTGAAGTTAGGTTCTTTAATGGGTGTCTAGTGTAAGTTAAGGTTATTTTGTGGTGTTTAATGGATGTTTTGTGGTTTCTATGAATGAATCAAATGAAGTTGTTAGTATTCTTTTTGTGTTGAATGTATTGAACCAAACCATCCAAAAAAGTGACCCATTACCGTAAACCGGAATAGACCCATTACTTGTTAAGTCAATCAATTTAAAGTCAAAGACTTGTCTTCTTTGAGACACCGAATTACAAATGAAGTTGTTAGTATTCTTTTGTGTTGAATGTATTGAACCAAACCATATGAAAAAGTGACCCATTACCGTAAACCGGAATAGACCCATTACTTGTTAAGTCAATCAATTTAAAGTCAAAGACTTGTCTTCTTTGAGACACCAATTACAAATGAAGTTGTTAGTATTCTTTTTGTGTTGAATGTATTGAACCAAACCATATGAAAAAGTGACCCATTACGTAAACTGAATAGACCCATTACTTGTTAAGTCAATCAATTTAAAGTCAAAGACTTGTCTTCTTTGAGACATCAATTACAAAAAGTGACCTATTACCAGAAACTGGAATAGACCCATTACTTGTTAAGTCAAATGGAACCATAACAAGAAAGTGAAATTACATATTCTTGAAAACACAGATTCTTGACACATTAACTACTAGTACAAGAAGTCAACTGCATATTTAAGTGCAATAACACCATTACCATTACCAGATACAACCAAATACAAAAGAAGTCTAATAGAACCATTACCATTACCAGATACAAGTCTAATAGAACCATTACCAACTGCATCATACAAAATAGAACCATTACCAGACACAAGTCTAATCCTACTGAAACCATGTCCAAATACTGATAAGTAGTCATAATCCATAAACAAGAAACTGAATAAGTATACATAAATGTAAATATCAACCAAGAACAACAACTTTCTTCCTTGGTGGGCCTTTCTTCTTCTTTCCATCATCAACTGCAACTCCTTTACCTTTATCACCATCACTGTGTCTTGTTGCAGAGTTGTCATCTTCCGTAAGCACCTCTAGTTTTCCTCTTCTTACCACCTCCCTTTGACTTTGAATTTCTTGGTCCAAAGGTAACTCCTTGAGTTGTGACCTCTGTTCCACACTTGTCACATGTCACGCTTTGAGTTTCCTTGTCACTTGCCATGCTTGGACATATGCACCACATCAACCTCTCGCCTAGACTTCCTCCTTTGCTTTCGTGGTCTTCCAACCCGTGGTTGATGTTTTGGTGGTAGCAGAGTTGTTGGTACATTACACTTAGGCCAATGAACCGGACCTCGATTGGGTTGATCTTGTATGAGTAAACCTTCTTCCATGTATCCAACCTATTAAATGGAAAAAGCATTAATAATCCCATCAATTCGAGCAATGTAAATGAAGTAATTGCACAATCAAAACAAGTTATTACATACCTATAACATGGATGTACCCATTCCTCTGTAATCCTACTGCTTGATTGTTAAGTGCCATATTCCAGCTGGTCGCTATGGCATGTTTACAAGGTATCCCGCTTAACTCCCACTTTCTACGTGTACATGTCCTTTGTTCCACATTCACCACACACCGATCATTCCATGGACCACTTACCTCATAATAAATACCTCCTCCCAAGTAATCAGATACTTACTTGCTTCATCACGCTCAACTTCAAAATGTTTGTAGCAGAGAGGTGTGAGTGGACCATCACATCTTTCAATAATTTTATTCACATTAACTATTCTTTTCATTAGATAAGACCTTGCAAACCCAATGTTGAAATGATTTCCTTATCTCTACCACCAACAAGCTTTCCATTAAAAACCTCACACATATTGTTCACCAAGACATCCGTCTTAGCTCTCCTATTAAAAATTCAAATTTAAGTTAAAGATTGTAAATGAATTTCAAATATGTATGACTGTTTCTACATTTGGACTATGCGAAGATTATTGCAATTCATCGTTCTACATTTGACTTTGCAAAGACTATTGCATTTTCTCACTTTTTCTACATTGTGGCGGTCAATGAATCAATGCAACATATTTTAAGTTTAGTGGCGGTCAATGAATCAATGCAACACTTTCTCTACATTTGTGCAAATAAAGTATGAATGTATTACCACACCTCTATATAAGGGCACATATGGTTAATACAAAGCATATCAAACATCTTCCTCATCTAATCATACTTGTTGCAAACATGAGTTCGAAACAAGGGTTCCAACAAGAGAAAAGGTTTTATTGGTTTTTTTCTTTTTTCGTATAATCTGCTAAACATACTTATATTTTATTGTTTTTTTTTGTTTTTCGAGTAATTTGCATTTCCAAGGATACGATGACACAAGTTCGTGTAACACATGGATGTGGTATTTTCCACCTCGCTTTATCAACCAAAGGTGGGCTCAAGCTCACATTATGTTGCAAATGATGATGATAAGCCACTAACCCAAAAATGATTCAAAAGATTCTATTTGATGCAAGGCCTAAAGTTCTAGGATTGCCTGCAAAGGCCACTCTTGAAGAATTTGGTGTCAAACCTTATGTTGCAGCACCAAAAGGGAAGGGGAAGGGGAAAAAAAGCAGTGGTTAGAAGCACCTAGTACCTAGCAATGGTCTTTCATGGTTTTGTATCACCTATCTTAATGTATGCCTTTTTATGGCTCTAAAATAAAGTCTTTTGTAGCACCTATCTTAATGTATGCCTTTTATGGCTCTAAAATATTGTGTTTAGTATCACCTATCTTAAATTAGTTAGTGCATACCTGAGAAATGGCTTCGTGTCCAAGGTCGAGGTGGAATCTTCAATAACCACTCATAAGCGTGCTTGCTAAATGCTTTGAACTCATCCATTGCAACCCAAACTCGCATCATTGTTGTTGTGGCACATTTCCATAACATGTTTTTGTAAGATTCACCACCCATTGCGACTTCATATTTTCATGAATGTGCTTGACACAAAATCGTGCTCAAAGACAGGAAACAACTTTGCAAGTGCAGAATAAGACCCTACCACAAATAATCATACTTATGTTACAAACAGATAATTTACATCATATAAAAGCATTAAATGTGAAAAGAGAATCATACCTTCATCTATCACTAATAAATGTGAAATTGGAATTTCTATAAAGGTCCAAGTCATCTCCCAATTGTGAAAGAAACCATGTCCAAGAATCTGTTTTCGCTCCACAATCCCATATGCCAAAGGGTAAATCCCATTATTTGAGTCAACACTTACAGTGAAGTAATTGACTGTGAAAGGACCCTTCATGAATGTCCCATCTAGTCCAAGTATTTCTCTCAATCCACCTTGAATCCTTCTTTAAAGGCCCTAAGCACATATATATTCTTTTAAAACCCTTGTTGGACATGTATGATCCGCCTCACTTGCACCGAATCTTCACAGCTTGTGTTTGGATTGGCTTCCATCAACTCTAATGCATAACTTCTAAGCATCTTATATTGATGAGTATAATCACCTCTAACTTTCTTTTCACCTCGACTTTGCTCTCAATGCTTTTTGTTCAAACGACTAACTCATGCTTCCTTTGTAATTGCTCTTGCACACTCGATGGTATGTTAGGGTTTGATTGAGTTGCTCAACAAGTTCTTTAGCAAACCATTTTGATGTGGCATACAAATTGTTTCGGATTGTAAGCACTTATGAATAGATCTATAAGTTTTGACCGCCATGTATCAACGCTTTTAATTTGGATACTAGCAACACCTGTGGACATTGATTGGTATCATCCTCTTCCTTCTTTTAGGTCTTCCACCATTTATTATTCTCTTTGTCTTTTTGATGGACTAGCATTAATCGACTCGGACCCATTATGTGGCCCATTATCGTGCCCATTAATGCACCCACTTCACATGTGGGCAAAGTTGGTATAATACCCCGCAGACAACCCTCACTCTTTCCTTATCATTTTTTTCCATCCTAAGTTCCCTCCTTGTTTCAATTGAATGCTCCTTAACTAGGTCTTTTACTTGTTCCCTGTTTCCAAAGTTCTGTCCCACATAAAAGTATGTCTTGTACACCTGGGTTGAAGCATGTGCCTGTTTCCTAATCTGCTTTAACTTCCTTTTCTCAACCTATCAAGTTCATTTTCTTCATCCAAGCACTCTCAAAATAATCATTATCCATAACTTGTATATCCTCTTGTGCTTCTTCATTATCAGATATTTCATCTCTATTCCTACATCCCATGTACTCAACAGTTTCATCAATGTTGCAACGGAAGTCTTCCATGTCAACCTCAACCTCAGGAACATAGTTTTCTTCATCCATAATGTAATCACTATCCTGGCTATCATCATCACTAGAATCTGAGTCCTGATTCCCTTCACTATCCTCACTAGACTCACAGGTTTCATTCTCTACATCATCCATATTATCAACATCTAATGTAACATTTTCCATACTATTTAGATCTAAATCAACATTTTCAGGTCCATGTTCTAACATATCATCTAAATCAGCAAAAGGATCAAGGTTTAGGTCCACTGAAGCAACATAAGGGTCATAAGAAGAATAAAAATCATTCACAAATTCACTATCTCCCTGACTAGGTACAACCTTAGCAGCACTACCTTCACCTACATCTTTAGTGACACCACTACCTTGACCTACATTGACACTACTTTGTGTACCTACATTGCATGCATTCTCATCTCTAATGCATTTCCTAACAACTGGTGTAATACCTGCTTTGGACAAACTTGGTTCATCTAACTCTTCTATCAAAACCCTTTGTTTTTCACCGGAGTAAAATAAAGGTCACCATTGTTCTTTCATGCTCAACATATACTTCAATGAATTTGTGACCTTCTTCAACATATTTTGCCAAAAAGAACATCTTGGTCATCGGCTGAGGTTGTAGGCCACTATCTAAATCACCACCGTGTTTAAGAAAATGATAAAACATTACTTTGTGGCCATCATTACCTAACTCTTCTACAATGGCATCCATCTCATGCACGTAAAACTCATCGTAGTCTAACTCATCTACAATCTTTGAAAAGCCATTATTGTACCTCCTATCGGGGCTACACTTGAAAGAGCTCCATAATGCACCCTTATTGAAAACGCAGACGTAGGCCAAAAAAAAATTGTGATTAGGGTTTATTAGGGTTTATTCAATGTTGGATCAAATTAACCCAACAAAAAGAGTATCGCTATAAGAACTTTGGATAAACAAAAATAGCATAAAATAAGAAAACTTACCATAAGCTACATTTGGATCAAACTCAACTTGTGATTCTCAGATTACATACCCCATGGGTAGCACCATTTTGTCACATTCAAGGTTGCAGCTTGGTGTGTGTTGGTGTGTGTTGGTGTGTGTTTTTTTGTTTCGGGGAATGTGATTGAAATGAAAGGGAGATGAAACATTTAATATTGGGTGGGAAAAGACATAAATACCCTCCACTTAACAAGGCTTAACGCCCGTTAGTCCATCCAGTTAGTGTGAGGGACCAACGATGACTAACGATTCGGAGTAAAGGACCAACGATGCAATTTTTTCGGTCAAGGGACGAAACGTGATGGTCAACGTATAACACAAGGACGAATGGTGTAGTTTACTCTTTACATAAGTATATGTATTTGACTTACAATTATAAATTTGGTCATTTAACATTTTAACAGCAACATGTATGATGATACCAATGTTATTATAAAGAGTTATGTGCCAAAATGAACACCATTCAAATGATAACATCCAACTTAAGACCCATTAAATATGTGTTTGTGTAAGTTAATTTGATTGCTTGTACGAGCTTGTCGAAAAATTGATAAACTTCTTAGCTCATTTATTAGGCTTACGAGCTTATTCACTTATACTTATCAACTTTATAAGCTCATAAGTTCCATATGAATATGCTCATAAGCCCCAGAAAACAAGTTTGCGAGTTTCTCAACTTTTCGATAAGCACATAAACCCATTAGATAAGCTTATACAAATATTCCCAAAAACAGACACAAATTTTATTTTTAAAAAGAATAACTAGAGTGATTAAAACAAGCACGTAATTAACACTCACATTGAAAATTGAAGAATACACTTACCTGAACATACAAATAGAGCATGGGATTAAAGCACAATCACAATAACTTTATGATCGAGAGAGATTAATGACTCATATCAGTTCACACAGTTTAGATTCGATCAATTTGACTCTGATTTAACATGCAGCCTGTTTCCTTTTCTGAATTCAAAACCTAGAAACTTTCATGTATGAACTTTTACATTAGCAAGTTGCTAGAGTTCCTTGATGCTAGATAAGAGTATGTAACCATATATGCAACTGTAACGAGTAAATTTTTTGTAAACGGATTCACATTGGATAATTTACATCATGAAGCCATCAAGAAGAACGAAAAGAACTAGCAATATACATGCGCGTTGCATCGGGAAAAATTTAATATCAACATAATTAAATATATATCAACGGTAACACGTTTAGCTAAGCCACCTAAAAATCACCCCTCTCTACCTCCACAACCTAAATAGATAACTTTGGCTAACAACCACCACCACCACCGCCGCCACCGCATCCACCACCACCACCACATCCACCACCACCACATCCACCACCACCGCCATGATGACAATGATGAGCAGCATGCGACGACATAACGTCACCCACAACCATCCCAGCAACAAAACCGGTTCCAATTACCGAATTATTAGCATACATGGAACGTGCATCAGTAGGACGATAATAAACCGGCGGTAAAAACTTTTGACCAAATGTATACGAAAACCTGAGAGACCCAGCAGGTTCATTAGACTTCCTTTGCACTGCATAACCAACAACTTGTATTCTTTTACCTTCATCTCTTATACCTTCCATTAGCTCTTTGATTGGCAAACGGACTTCACCCAAATTCTTATCGAAAAACATCCTTTCGGCCTTAAGCTTGATCACCAGCATTAGGCTGTTTCTTAGCGCCTCAGCTTCATTGATAGTGAACTTCATGGGTTGATGATTCCATGTGGGTTCCGAACCTCCTTTTTTGTCAGCTAGGGTTCGGAATCCTCCCAGCTGTTTTCCTGCGATGTAAACAATGGCATAAACTTTGTCTGATTTTTTGGCGGAACTTGGTTTCTTGAGACCTTCTGCCGAGATGATTGAGAGCTCCAAAATTCTGTACGTATTCCATGATTGAATAAGAGACGACATAGTTTATACACATGAATTAAATTTTACATTCCTTACACAAACATGCACAATATCCCTCCAAACAACACGTAACGTTTGATACACAGAGATTACGAGAACAATCCCATACCGATTTGCATGGCCTTCTTGGGTTAATAATACTGTAATTTTTAACATCAACAACAATAACAGAACGAGCCAACTCGTAAGCTATATTATCGTGTATATGTGTTTTGAACTTCTAAAACGATATTATGAATTACAAATTTTCAATTACCAACCATGTGTTATAAATGTCAGATTTACTATTAATAGTAACTGAGTATCCTTCTCAAATTACCAACAATATGTTATAAACAAGTGGTGGATGCCCGCGTTTCGCGACGGTATCAAAAGTACGCCTAATTTATAGAGACTAACATGCTGATAACATAGAACTAATTCCGCACATTAAAAAAACATAGTTATAGTTCAAGTTATAATTTCTTTGTTTAGATTGTACCGAGTATTTCTTTGCCACATAAAGCTACTATTTTCATAGATTTAGTAGTGACTAGCGATCACATATTTTCATAGATTCTTACTATAGTCAAGAAAAACGTAACTCTACTTCAAAACTTCATCCTGATTCTCATGAACATTCGTCTCTTTTTCCTTTTTTCCAATTCGAGTGTAAGCATCTATCATATTATTTTTTCCAACTTTACAAATCACAATCACTTATTTGGTATCTAAATATATATTACAATAATAAATTTCTGTCTTATATCAATAGATGAATAAGAAATTTGTTCAAAACAGAAGAAAAGCCCTTTCTCGAATTCGAAGCGATGACTTAAGCCTCCTTCTCATCCTAGGGCTTTTAATGTGAAAGAGCGTGACTACATTTAATCAGTTTTTTCCCACTTTATGCTTGGTTTTAAAACCTTTCCCGACCTATGCTTTTTCATATACATTCTTCCACATTTATGCTTTTAAATTATATATATGAAAAATCAAATGACTCTCTCTTCTCTTGTCCTCTAAAAAAGGGAAAATAACGTGAAAAGAAATGAGTATCTATCTATTTATTATGTTTAAAATTTGAGTTTCATACTTTTAATTTAGAGTAAATTACATAAATGGTCCTTGTGGCTTGTCAAAAGTTTCACCTATAATCCCTCAAACTTAAAAGTTGCATGAATAGTCCCTCTTGAGGCAAAAGAATAACATGAATGGTCCTTTTGTTAACGGGTGTTAAGTTTATTCCATTAAAATTTACACTTTAGCCCTTGTTGGTTAACCGTTGTTGCATTGTCGATAATTTATTGTAACGGCCGCTTATATTTTAAAGTTTCGACTTTAGCTTCGCTTTTTATCCGTTGTAAATGGTTTTTATCGTTTCGTCCATTTTATACGTTTATATCCGTTTTCCGCTTTTAAACATTTTTCTTACGCTTTCATCCGCTTTATACGATTTCATCCGCTTTTATATTATTTCACGTTTTTCTGCTTTTGTCCGTTTTATACGCCATCCGCTTTTATACGCTTTATCCGCTTCGTCCTCTTTATACGCCATCCGTTTTTATACGCTTTATCCGTTGTCCTCTTTTATATGTTTTCATCTGCTTTACATAAAAATGGACGAAAACAAATAATAATTAATGAAAATGGATAAAACATAGAAAATGTATAAAACGGATAAAACGATAGAAACGAATGTAAACGGTCAAAAGCATATGAAATGGATAAAACCTATGAAACGTAAAAACGATAAAACGGACGAAAACACATTAAAACAGAAAAAAATGCAAGAAAATGATTTAAAAAATATAAAATGATAAAATGTATGAAAACCTAAGAAAACATATAAAACGGATGAAAACGGATAAAAACATGTCAAAACATAAATAAATAAAAAGGACGAAAACATATAAAATGGACGAATGTGGAAAAACGTAAAAAAAGGAAGATAACGTATAAAACGAATGAAACGGGTAAAACATATCAAAACGTAAAAATGACGAAAACATATAAAAACGGATGAATATGAATGAAAACGTAAGAAAACTTATAAAAACATATGAAAACGTACAGAAACGAATGAAAACGGTCAAAACATATGAAAACAGATAAAAACCTACAAAAACGTAAAAAAATTGTACAAAACGGACGAAAACGTATTAAAACGGACAAAAACGTAAGAAAAACGTATAAAAGGGTAAACACGTAAGAAAACGTATAAAAGCGATGAAATCGTATAAAAACGGATGAAATCATATAAGCGGATGAAAACGTAAGAAAATGTATCAAAACGGTCGAAACGAAAAAACGGATGAAAATGAAGCCAAAGTCAAAAACTTTAAATTATAAACGGACGTTACAATAAAGGATAAACGATGCAACGGTCGTTAACCAAAAGGGCTAAAGTGTAAATTATAACGGAATAAATTTAACACCCGTTAACAAAAGGACCATTCATGTTATTCTTTTGTCTCGAGAGGGACCATTCATGCAACTTTTAAGTTTGAAGGACTGTAGGTGAAACTTTTGACAAACCACAAGGACCATTTATGTAATTTACTCTTTAATTTAAGTATTAATAAATTAAATAAATTTTGAGTTGAAGACCATTGTTGAATTTTACTCTAAGTAATGTTACATTTAGCACAGTTAGGGTGATGACCCTCATACTCCTTCTTGCAAGAACTTGTCACCACAAATCCTTTTCCCAACCTTGTCGCTTGTTGTCAACCTTTATGCCTTCATGCATGTTTGGTTCACTCATACCCTTCCTTTTATGATCACTTTTGGACAATGTTCCATTCCTCACCATTTCGTCTGTTAATGCTTCAAATTTTAGTAAATCGCACATTGAATAGTAGGAGGTTCAGTCGCTTTCACCATCCCGCGAATTTCAAGAACCAAACCATAGATGTACCTCTCAATTCTCTTGGACTCAAGAGTAACTAGATGTAGAACCAACTTGGATAGCTCATGGAACCGATCTGCTTAGACTACATGACCACCGCACTATAGCGTGGTTCCAAAACTCATTCTCTAACTTTTGCATTTCATTGTTCGGACAATACCCTCTTTAGAAATGCCTTCAAGTTATCCCAAGTCATGCCTATGGCGCTTCCCGCTTTAGCCTCGATTTTCGTGTTTCACCATGTTAATGCCTTTCCGTCAACGAGCATGCAACATAGTTCACTTTTGGTGGGTCACATAATACTTATATCAATCACCGACTCCATCTTCTCGACCCATCGAGTATACGCCAATGCGCCTCCGCCGCCATCAAAGTCCACCGCTTTACATGCCGAAAATTCCTTGTACGAGCACCCTTTGCCATCATTGTTACCATCATTGGTACGGTTATTTCCACCACCATTGTCTACATGATCATTCCCGCTGTTGTTTCGGGTTACCGATATGATCACCAACCCGGGCGACAATAGTAGGTAACAATTCATGTAGTTGCTGGGCGATAATGGTGGAAAAGTCGGGATTTCCACCGTCGTTGTCATCGTTTCCAATGCCGCGACCATCTTCTCTACCTCCACGTTTACCAGTCCTTCCACCCCTCGGGGCTATACCACCTTGGTTAGCTCTACTGGTCGAGCTTCTTGGGGGCATTATCTTCACGAGGAAAGAAGTCCGTTGGTTATTCGACTAAGTCATCCTACTTCTCAAATCCCTACCTAAATTGGGTCAACGCCGATCCACGCAAACGTGGTCACATAAGTCCATCGGTTGTGATGCATTTATAATTATGCCGCCACTATAATTATAATTGCATCTTTTCCCACTTTACTTATTACCGTGCAAACACGCCTTAGTGATTGACACTCACATAAGCCTATAAACATCCTACTACGCAAAGAAATAGGTATAAATGAAAACCGCACATAGTTTGTATTATGCATGTTATATGAGGGTCTTAGGTTATAGTCTAGGTCAAACCACCTAATTCTCTATAACCAAGGCTCGATGTTAATCACACACCCCAAATTATCACAACAGAATGATAAGCGGGTATGACTTGATAACACAAAACATAAGGTGTAAGATAATAGGGATGCATTACACAAAAATAGGTCAAAGTCACAATAATCCTAAAAGTCGGGATTAGTACTAGCCCTATACATATGTTCACAAAATAACTAGATCTCAATGAAATATTAAAATGCGTAACTCCACAGAACACAACCCGAGAGGTCTTGTCTTAATTCGCTAAGCCAGCCCAATTCTCAAATTCCTATGCAACATTATTGACATCACCTAAAATGGATACTAGAGAATGTCAACACAAAGTTGGTGAGCTCGAGGTTTAAGAGTTAAACCATGAAGCTTTGAATATAATAGCGTAAGACAATAATGAGTAAGATATACAAACATAAGCACTTAATAAACCGCGATGTCATGATAACCGAACCTAACAAGGTTGCTAAATACAATTTGCTAATTGTGGGAACTACCTATATAGTAATATCGGCCCAACATGGAGTTAAATAGTTGCGCATAATTGAGCACATATGATGAAACCACACAACTAGACATATATTGTAATTAAAACACACATATTGTCCAAAACATGAAAATCATGTATGATAGATATTGGTTTTCATAAACACATCACATAACAATATATGGGTCGAATATGAGTAGGTTTTAGAGAGAGAAAGTGTAGAGAGGGTGTTCTCTAGAGAGAAAGTAAACAAAAGAGAAAAGTTAGATTGAATGAGAAGCACTACCCTTCCAAGGATGGAAGGGTATTTATAGTTACAACCAATACGCCTCCCCGCCGAGTTGTGGATTAGGCATACAGGTGGGTAAAGACCCGTCCTTCCTCCACGGTGTTACTCTAAACCAATAACTAAACTAATAAACACGTAAATAACGATATTTCTACGAGCTAACTTATGCTAGATTATATTTGGGGTGACCGACTCTTCACTATGGAATTTCTAATTCCTAACAATCTCCCAAGGGAGGTCACCCCATGATTTACATTTTGAATCCTAGCATTCTATTTTATCTTCGCCTTGAGCTCAGAGTTTAATTCTTCATTACCGCAATCTTTGTACTTTAGCGATGATTCATCAAAGTTCGATTACTTTGTACTTTCAAAGGAGGTCTTTAAACCGATCCACGTGATGGTGAGTCTTTGAGCCGACTTTGAGATCATCGCCCACATCAAATCTCCGTCTCATCCTTTGTTGAATTGCCATTATGTGAAGTTGTGACTTTGGACCGACATGCTCACAGCTTTGGGTTATGATATCTTCTCATCGAGTTGCGGAAGCTTTTGTTGATTCATGATATTTGCGAGAGCGTAGCGAAGCATGGATTGAAAATTTCGAGCCGCTTGATGAAGATATGCACTTATCATGATTTCTTTAGAAATGAATGTGTTGTGAGCATGCGGCTATGGATTGACGCCGATTTTGATCACCGCAACCGACGGGTGTTCCCGCAGACAACAGTTAGCAATAAAAGCGCACGAAAGTGTCTTTGATCACTTTTGTTGAATCGAGGTGCATGGCCCACGATTCCCCGCTGATCAAGACAAGTACCGCATGTGATCGTATAATTAAGAATCTCCTTGACGAGGTTTCGCGAATGCTAGCCGTTCTCAAACCGAACGCCTCAAAGAAGACAACACAGAGTGAGTGAATCAAGAAATTGAGATTCACGATTGAAGAAAATGATTTGAAAAACAATCGTGTATTACATAATAGAAAGAATTTTTGCAATACAACGAAGGTTTTATAAGCAAAATCAATTTTCAATCATAAATACCTTTTGATTTTGAAAATGTAATAC
This sequence comes from Chrysanthemum lavandulifolium, assembly GCA_022545495.1. NCBI lineage: Eukaryota > Viridiplantae > Streptophyta > Magnoliopsida > Asterales > Asteraceae > Chrysanthemum > Chrysanthemum lavandulifolium. The sequence continues at coordinate 262,134,538 of CM040240.1, forward strand.
ACAGTCGATGTGTTATAGAAAATAATTTTGAGCACAATGACTAGTTTTTCAAAGGTATCCGCTAATCCATTTCTTGAACCGTGATTGATTCATAATGTGAATCGCTCCATCGCTTTTTGTCCAGCTTGTCACATGATTGATCTATTGGATAGATCTCACATGCCACCCACCAAGAGCTTGTTTGATGTTGGCTCTGAAGGCTTTACATCTTCATTGTGAATATGATTGCATATCACTCGGATGTTCCGCAATACCACAAGGATAATGCGAGGACTCTTAAGATATATTCTCACTTTCCACATTGTGTGAAACAAAGAGTCTTCATTGATTGTGTCATAATGAGATTTATTGATGATCTCTTGGCTCTAGACTCAATAGTGCATATTTGGTTTCCTATGTTTGGAGACTAGGAGAGGGTCTCCTTCTTCAATATCAACAATCTCTAAGAGAAAGTCGATAGATTATGTAGGTTCCCGTGAGAATGAAACAAGCCCTTTAAGAGGAACCCGAGTAGCATGGGAAGTTTAGTGCGGTGCGTCACTAGGTCCATGACGCCTTGTCTTCAATACCGTTACCTTAGTAACCACTAGTAGCATATGTATTGAACCCGGTTTCGCCTAAGGTTGAATTATTGGAGGCTATTTCTTTTCACCCTTTTCACATTCATTTCTTTTCATTCTTCAACCCTTCAAGCTTACCTAGACTTCATTACTAGAACCTTGTTGGGTTTATTCCAGCCTAGCTCTATCTCGACGGCACTCTTCCCTTATTCTCACTTTTCTCCTTTTTTCATCATACCTAAGGACTTCTACACTATCTAGTGGATTGTCCCTGGGTAGATCCCTCCAGCTCTGGTGGGATCGTGGGAATGAATACCTAACCTACCCATCCTTATATCGCCATGCATAAAGTAAATTGGTCGGTCTTTTAGTATTGTTCATTCCTTCATGAAACCAATTAAAAAATTATTTGGAAAATCAATCAAGGTACTTGTGATATAATATCATAGCATTTTGTACCTTAATTGTTTTTTATCTTTTATAAATGCTCCCCCTCAACATGTGCATTTGATTTTGAAATTGTTTAGCACATGGAGGCAAGAATTCTTTGAAATAATTTTGTTGGAATCACTCCTAAACCTTAATTCAAGTGTTTGTTACTCATATGTAATAGGTAGCTTATTATGGCATTTATGTTTATTTAAGGTCAAGCTTATGTAGAAGGCCCATAAGCTTAGGCCCATGTCCAATAAGGAAAAGGGAAGGAGTGGGAGTGTTGCCCTAGCCCCTTGCCTATAAATAGTCTTGTATAACCCTCACTTGAGGGTTGGTTGTTCAATTTATTTCTTTCACATATATCTCTACGCATAACTATTTCATTATATCGTGTGTGTGTGTGTGTGTTTGGATATTGTTCAATCGCCTTTATCTCTTTCTATTAAGCTTGTGTTGTAAAACTAGTGACCTATCACTGGTATCAATCGCCTAACTAGTTGGGTGAATCGTTATTTCTTGAAGTGGGTTTTTGGTCCTACGCGTAGAATAACGTGATACTTTGGTTCGCTTAAAAACTCGTTTTTTACACTTTTAATCCAAGATTCTTGTACTTTCAACGTTTTAAGGTGTTAAATACTTGTTTTGGCAAAAGTTTCAACCTTTACGCGTGGATCTAAGTTTTTAAGCTTGTTTTTATTCGTAGTGTCGTTCACGCCAGAACCCGCTTAGTGCTTTGGTTCATCAAATTTCACACTTTTGTGTTATTTTGGTGATATTAAAGCTATTCCATAACAAAAATCTAGTTTAGAAACAAATTTGGGCAAAATCATTTTACGAGTAATCTTACGCGTATCAAAACCCTAATATTACGCGTAAGTTATTCCTTGGTTTGATCTTCGTTGTGGTTTACTCGTGTTTTCTTGCTTGGATAAGCCCAAAATACGTCGACTTTGGATATCTTTTGCAATCGTGATAGTGTAAAAGATCATTTGGGCAAAACCCTAAACTTACGATAAGCATAAAGCTTACGCGTGAAATCCCACGATAAGATTCATCTTACGATAAGCCTAGTCTTACGATAAGGTAATCCCACGCCTAACTTTGTGTCTACGCATAACTTTAGAGTGTTTTCCATACTTACGCGTAAGCTAAATCTACGCGTAACTCTTGATTGTTACGCGTAACTTTGGTGTTTTTACGCATAAGTGCTACTTGGATTATTGTGATTTCTACGCCTAAGGACACTTCATCAACTAAGATTCATTCGACTACAAAGATCCATTTTATAACACAAGTTTATCAACATGTCACAACCTCCATACTCTAACTATTTCCCTTACACTTATACTCAACGTCAACAACAATTAAGTCCTCAACATCAACAATGGAATCAACAACAAGCAATTTATCAACAACAATTTAATTAACAACATACTCCACAACTTGGTGCAATTCCACAACCTCAAATGGTTCAACCACCACCTAGTCTTCAAGTTCAACCCTACACAAATGAATTCAATCAACATCCATCAAGGAACACTATGAAGGAACCCACTTGGTTTGCAAAGATGTGTGAAGCTTTAAGCACCAACAATCAATTCATGAGGTGGATCACTGATAGACCTCCAATGCTAACTCCGTGAAACTATGATCAATGGGTGATAAGGTTCTTTAGGTTTTGTGATCCAAGAAGCCACATGGAAAGTTCTTAAAGAAGGTTATCTTGGAAGGTCCATTTGAGATGCCTAATGTCATTGTACCCGGAGATCCAAATGCTATTCCACCAAGAGATGAACAATCAAACATTGCTATCAAGCAGACTTGAATCCGAAGAACTTCTACACTATGAAGTCGATGAGCTTGCAATGCAATATATCCTTTTAGGATTACCAAACCCAATTCTTCAAGTGTTGATGCTCAAAAGACCGCAAAGAAAATGTGGAACATATTCATCTACTTATGGAAGGATCTCGCACTCAATCGTGAAGATATGGAATCCAAAATTTACTTGGCTTATGAACACTTCATGATTGAACCGAGAGACACTAGAGTCTTATCATCATCGATTTTCGACATCATCAATGATTTGGATAAACACAACATCATCATGCCAAGAATTGCAAGTGAATACTAAGTTCCCGAGTTGTCTTGGTCCCGAATGGGAGAAGTATGTCATTTTTCTCCGCTGCGAAGAACATGCATCATTCTACATATGGATTGTTGTACGATTACTTGAAGCCTCATGAAAAGGAAGTTGATAGGAAAGGATTCTCCGTGCTCAAATTGCTTCAACGACTAATCCGAAAATCAACAACTTGCCTTGTATGCTCAACATAACTATCCTTCTCAACCAAAGAACTCAACCAATCGCTACAATCACACCATATGATCCTTCACAAAGAACAATCTCAACAAAATGAATTGGTTCCATACAACAACAACAATGCTCAAGCACATGTCGTTGAAGCTAGTGAGGATTCGATCCTTTCAAGCATTGCAACAAGGATTTGTTATGATTGCTAATGCTTTTAGCCGTTATACCAACAAATCCAACAATCGTATTCGCTCCTCATCTAACACACGAATCAAGTTGTTGTGAACAATGGACGAGTTGAAGTTCGTAATCATGGTTATGGTCGCCGATGGGCGGTGGTCAAGGATTTAATGTGGGAAGGAATAACAACAAAGCTCAAGTGGTGGAACAGGAAATGCTCGAATGGGGTTAATGGTCTTCGATGCTACAACCGCAATGAGAAGGACACTGGCTAATGCATGCCCAAAGCCAAGGACTAGGGCGTGCTTATCACAAAGAGGCTCTTCTTTAGCTCTTAAGGATGAAGTTGGTGGAACTCTCATGCATAAAGAACGAGCTTTATGGCGTATGCGCACTCAGATGATGATATGGAAGACTTGCAGTGCCAATGCGTATGTTATGTTGATGGCTAATATGCAAGAATTACACATGAGTGACACAGCCCAGTGATGACATCGATGGCTTGTCTCAGTACCAACAAACCATATTTATCTCGATTTAATATCTCCGCCAACATCCGAATCCGACAAGGCTCGAATGTTCAAAATGAGTCATCCACATCTCATTCAACAATTAGACCCTTAGTTACATTTGACGATCAAGATGACCTCATGGTTTCCATTGATAATCAAATTGACTCCGTGGTTATACTTGAGGATCTAAATAATGATCATGTTGTGACTCACGCTGAACAAGCCGAACTTTGCCTCATCCGATCTTGCTCTCTTACTTAAAGACCAGCAATCCCAAATTGAAGTATGTTATGCATTAAATCAGACTTAAAAGTAAAATGCAATCGTTAACCAAGGATTTTGAATGTTTAAAATGCAACTCAATTTTTTCAAAACTCAAGAAAACCGTGAAAAAGGTTTTGAAGCAGACTTTACTAAATCTCATCAAAATGAAAAATATTTAGAGAAACAGATGCGTGATCTAGCCGCTTCAAGAATGCTTTGTTGTTCGAAATAGAACAATCAAACATGACCATAAAAAGCAAATTAACGCCTCACCTTGGAAAATCAAAAAGCTAAGGCTGAGTTGTTAACTTGTCAAAATAAACAAAAATACAATAAGCAAGATTAGCAACAAAACTAAAACATCCTAAAAGCATTAAACATGAAACTAAGTACCAAAGACATAGGAAAAATAAACAATCAAATCAAAACAGAAAGCTAAAATTTGACTTTTAGATCAAAGTTGACTAAGATGAACTTTGATCTGAATATAATGACATATTATGGAATATTAAACAACATAAACATGAATTAAACAAAGATAAATAACAATTAAACACTTAAGCAAGATTATAGGATCCAACAATCTCACAGTGCTCATAATGAGATTGTCAAGTGTCAAATTGACTTTCTACCATGCTACACCACTTGATTAAGGTTTCACTGAGTTGCAAAGGTCATATAAAGAGTATATCAAACAAGAACAACCATTAACACAACCTTAAACACAGATTCACTATCAAATCCAAACAACCTTTAAAATGGTTCAAAAAGAGGTTTTAAAAGCATAAGACTGCATAAACTATTTCATCAAATCCAGAGGAACCAAAGTGTCAAAATGGACCTTTTTAAGCATAAACAAGTAGTCACTCAAGTCTAAACCTAGAATTGTAAAAAACAAGCATATGGCAGTCCAAATACAAAATCAAACCACAATCAAATACAAAACATAACAACCTAATATTAAGCTTTAATATCATAAACAAACAACAACGAAACACATAAACATGAAAATTAAAGCATCTAAAAGACTAAAATAGTAAAATGCAAAATGGTAAAAA